>JAFMSR010000001.1:45812385-45912213 GCA_022818135.1 Saxidomus purpurata | reverse complement strand
TTAAATTTGGGCCTACAAGATATGGTTAATCTTGACAGTACTTTTCTGGCGTGATTGTATAGATGTTATTTCTATATGCTCTGAAAACTGCCAATTATCAGCCGTATGACAGTAAGTTTATAAACAGCAAGTACAATACTATCAAAAAAGTTATACTTGTTCTAAAAGTGTTGTCCTCGTTTGTGCAGTGGAAATCTCGACGGCTTGCAGGACTTGGAAAATGCGAGATATGTTCAAAGGCGGCGTGTGGTTATATGAAATTGGGAGGAAATGGACAATGTGGTTTAAAATTCAAAATTATGTGCCAATAATTGAGTCAGAAGTCAGGAATCTCTCGTGAGATTGCAGTTCGGATTTGTTAAAACCAAAGATCAATACGAACTATTGATGTTAATCTTCGCAGATGCTAAAAACTGTATACAAATGCATTATTTGTACTAACATTAATCAAGACTTTAAGACTTAAGTGCTTTTCATTAAACATTTTTTTGAATATTTATTTAGACACTTTCGTTACTTGTAGTATAAAAAAATTGATTTATTCAGAATTCGTTGCTAAATTCTGCTCAATAACGACCTATTACCATGTAAGAGATACCCGATAAGATAGATTTGGTAGAAGAAATAGGTAACTGGATGAGGTATTTCTGGATAACACGCTTCGTGATAAGATGTTATCAGATATACGTAATAGACCTGAAGTCATGCACTTTTCTTCTTGGCTTTGGTTAAATAATTAATTCTAGTCTGTCAGCCAATACAATCCCTAGTTTGAAAAATAAATGAGAACCATTACAAACTGATTTACGATAGGCAACAAGATGATTACGTTGCTTCCTCAGTCCAGTTGAATCTTAAAGTTACAATAGAATAACGATCTATTACAACAAGCCATCATGTTGAAAATACACCAAACAAGACAGTTATGTTACGATTATATGTCTTTCTTCAAACTTTAGCTTAAATGAATAGCCATAGCTTCGCAGAAGGGTGACGACAATCAATTTCAAAAGAATCGTCATGAGATATGAAGTGTCTGACCGTGAAAAGGCAAAACTAGTTGTTGTTAAGATTGTGTATAGTCCCGGGCAATCATGGGATTTTTTTCCTGGTGAGCTTGCCAAGACCCAAAATGAATCTAGAGATCGTGCAATGGTATATTTTGTACTAATGGAAGTGGACTTTAGCTGATAAATCCTCCGCTAAATACGAAGGTTTTCACTCTGAAAGGCTCAATATTGCAGATTTATTTACACATTAAACCAATTCTGAGTAATGGAAACAAAGATTTGTTTTGTAAGATTTTTATTCTTAAAAAGCATAGCAATAAAACAGAAACCAGTCTGTTTATGGCAACAACAATTCAAACAAGAGGACTAAAAACGCCCTATACTGCTCATCTGAGTAAAAAAAAGGGCCAGGTCACACATGACCCAAGAATTAAACACTCAAAAGCTTAAAATTAATCAGGGCAATCAAATGAACTTATTCATGTTGAGGTCAAAGGTCATGGTGATCTAACATTTTCAGTTTCCAATAAATATCTAGAGAATGGTCTGTTCTTCAAACTTTGTAGGGAGATTGTTCATGACCAGTAGATAACCTCTATTGCTTTTGGGGTCAGTAGGTCACAGCACAAGGCAATGGTTATCTTGAGCAGTAACACAATTACAATCAACGATTACTCGATCATTTAAGTCTTGGCGGTTTCTTAAATTTGAAAATGATTTTTTATAAATTTTAAGGTCAAATGTCAAGTCACATCGAATGGTAAGAGTGTCCATGAATAATAAGAGCCTTTTGTAAGAGTCCTTATGTTATTGCAACAAGAATTGTGCACTGACATACCTTCTATGAAAGAAAAATTTTAAATAATTTTCATGAAGATAGGTGCTAAATGTGACTTTCTAAGGATTTTTTTTATTTAAGATAACCTGGTGACCTAATCTTAAACAAACAGAATAAGATTCAGGCTTGGTTTCATAAAGACAAAAGATCTAAGCAAGTTTCACAAATATTGTGCCAAAATTGTGTGACCCCCTACAGTAGGTATAATACCTTGTTAAGGCAAACATTCTGACCTAGTTTCCTTAAGATTGGGCCAAATTTGTGGCCTTTAAAATGGCATTTTTCATAACAGACAGGAACACAGACAAACAAATGCTGATCACAATAGCTCAACCTTGAGCACTTTGCACTCAGGTGACCTTAATATTGAATAAATGTTCAACAAAATATCCATGGTAAAAATGTTAGAATGGAATGGTAAAAAAGTAAATAATACATACCATAGTTAATTGTATTAATACTAAAGCTAATTTTTAGTAAAGAATGGAATATATGTAAAACACACATATTAGATATATTAATGTAACTGTAACTATTATATTTAATACTAAAGCTAGACATTATAATATGAAAGGTATATTAATTCCTTGGTACATTTACATAAAATATCTAGAAACCCAACTCCTGCAAATACTTAGCCTAGCTTTGAAATTGTAGACATTGTCAAGTGTAAAGTGGATACAATAATCATGAATAATATTGTATCTGATCTTTTCTATCTTTCAACAGTTTCAACTGACAGCACGCAATATAGAATTGTATCATTTTTGATTTTTAAAACTTCCACTTTAACATAGTGAGAATCTTTCTAAGAAACAGAGAACAGTCTAGATAAACTTTTCCAGACAAGACATTCCTCTACAACCTACAACAAAATGTTCTTCCACTTTTTTTATAGAACTGTCATAAAAATTTTTTAAGTGAATGTTAATTTGATAATTATAACTAACTGTTTCTAAAACAAGCCAAATTTGATCAAAATGGCCAGAAAAATAAGCCTTTTAAAGTGGGCTTAGGGTTGTCCTTGGCTATGACCTAGTGACTAACCTACTCTAACTACCCTGATGCAGAAGGTCATGTGACTTTATAATGCTATAAATTTCTTCCAAATTTAACTGTGATTGGTGATAAAGAAAAATTGTATTGCATCTATAAATTAAGCAAAACTGTTCACAGAAACACATACAATACAGACAGAGTACAGACAAAGGTGTTATTGCAAGAGGTCAATATAAATCAAACCCTACCAGAGAGTATAAAAGTTCTTAAGTACCCTAATATTTTATTATCTTTTGTCAATAGGCTTTTTACAGTTGTTCCTATATAAATTATGCTTCAATCTTTATATAAAAACGAACAACACAAAAACATGCAATTCCTGTAGCTCTGGCATTGCAAAACTTTGAAAGTCAGAAACAGTGGGAAGTGAATACTGATATGTTAAGATGAGCAGAACAAACATTTCCAGGAAATATTTGGACTGGAAATATGCGAGCAAAACCTGCTAAAAATTGTCATTTACTTCAGAAACTTACGTTTGCTGGTACATTTCCAGAAAGAATTTTCTTTAACTGCCCAAAATATACCTTGGATTTTTCTTTTTTTCTTTCATTTTAACATTATATTTAGCAGTTTTTCATTTACTCACAGGTGGACAGTTTCCAAGGTTCTAGAAACACATCCTCCAATAAGAACTTTCATAGATAAGTTAAAGCTGTTAAAGGTCCATTACTAAGACCAAATCAAATTTTCTTATAAATCTAGAGTTCTGAAAGGGAAAAATGTGACATTCTGCATCTAATGTGACCATATTGTGTAGAAAATTTGAGTTTAACAAAAGAAATAATAAAATTATATTTTGCCTTTTCAAAAACAAAAGTAGGTTTTACAGTTTCAAATATCTTTGTAATTTTCCAGAAGTCTCCCAGAAAGAGGCTGTAAATAGATTGTACATGATTAGGCATGCCGATTTTGAATTATAGTTTTAAAGAACTTTATTTCCAAATATGTGCAACGTATATATCTGACTGTTCACAACATGCAATAAAGCTAAAGTAGGACAAAAAGACCACCCAGGTCTATCTAAGGAAATACAGAAACATTCTCTTGTTTTTCTGCAGTAGTATTGCAAACAGGGAAATACTCCACGGCTATTATAAAGTTTTAGAAGCCAGTTTCAAACTGTGTGTCCCTGTTACAATTCCAGATTTAAAAGAAAATTTGATTTGGTCTTAGTAGTGGACTTTTAAAAGGTGGATATTGAAAATTTGAATACGATTCAATAGTGTATCACAATATTGTAAACTTCAACAGACATAAACTTAAAATATTTGGTACAGGTAACAATGGTACAGGATCAAAATAAAGCAAAATTTACCATGAACTGTCCCTTTTTTTGAATTTTACAAAATGTAGCTACTGTCAAATGGACTTCAACTGAACAAAAATGACTAACAAATTATAATTCTTACAATATTGTAGAGTCAGAACTTGATTCCAAGATTCTTGAGACAGTGTGATTTTTTGAAAGATGGTGTATATTGATGACAAATAATAACCCAAAACAGAGGCCCTGTTACCATGACATCCACACAAGATAGATATGTGATTTAATAAGTTCATTTCAGATAAAATGTGTTGAAAGTAAAATTTGGCCTTTGAAGTTTAATGGCTAAATATTGCATTATATGAAACTAGTAAATGCTAAAATGGATTACATAAATGTACTTGAAAGTTGCTTAATTTTACTCCAATAAAAATGAAAATAGATGATAAATAAGGTTATTTTTAAAAATCTAAATAAACTAAACTAAACTCGATCAAAATTGAAAAATATTAACTAAAATTATATGTACTTGTATAAATGCATAAATGTTAAATGGAATGTGATTATGGGCAACATAACATGGACTTTTGGCGTGACTGAACACAGATATTAGAGATTTAAAAACCTAAAAATGTTTCATAAATGGGTCACAAATAACACTGAAAACATTAGAAATACTAGCTACAGATCTAAGAAGGACCAGATCAAATGACCCAAGGTCTCACCTCAGTTTAATGTTAGATACACTAGACCTGTATGCAAGTGTTTAACACGTTTGCATTATTGAAGTGTCATTCTAATACTCCCATCATTTAATTCTGACCATTTTGGATCAGGCTGCACTTATGTTCAATCTGCTCATGATCTGCACTGTTCCCAAATCAGTTCATGAATTTTCACAAAGCATTTCTTTAAGCAACTACTGGTTCTGTCCAAATTGAAAGATGTACATGTCCACTTTAGAAGATTTTCAAGGTAAATGATGTCTCGGCTCTTTAAATAATGTACCTCTAAACAACGGCACAGCACATGTGGGTCCAGAGAGCTTTGACTATTGTCAAGTTTTCATTCCCCATTTAAAAGATGCTATTAATAAAAATTATGACCTTTATTAAATTAGTATATTATTACTTTGCAATTTAAATAGTATTATTCCATGAACTTATAGGACACAAACCTTTGACCTGCAAACAAACTCCCAGCATCATAGGATACCCATGGCCAATCCATTCCGTTACACTGTACTGAAATGGGTGAGTCAAACCTTGGTATCTTACAATAACTCCCAACAACTATTAACAACCAAACTTAGATAGCTCCCTACTAAATTCACAATATTATAATGGTAAGCCATTTAATAAACCCTGCAACAAGTGTTTTTAACATATCTTTGAATGAATGTTTGATGTAAGTCATATTACCCAGGATATCTGAGCAACAAGATCATTCCAAGTTTACAGAGGGAATGAACATTGCTTCTTTTGTATTACTTAACTTTAAATCACACATTAAGTATTAACACATGAAGTATTGTTGCTTCAACTATTTCACAACAATATGAATGTACCTTTTTCATACAAAATGAAAGCACACCCCTTTTAATGTTAAAAGTATCAATATGCTGAACAATGATGAAGTCCATATAATATACTTTTCAGAAAGCATCCTCGTTAAAAGTACACAACCAATGTGATCAAGTTGAAAATCAACACTCACTGAGAACCTTTGAACTTGAATTGAGTTATTGGTTTTCAACCATTTATTCTGCAGTGTATCAGCATTAAAATAATTTTGATCATTATCTATCTGTTCAAAGTGCCTAATAAATATAGTATAACTACAACTAACATTGACTGTATATGTGCTGTAAATTGCACAAGCATAGGAACTGGTACATATCACCTAAAATAAATCCCCCCCTCGTCCCTGAAAAGAAAGCAGCTTCACAAACCCTACAGATCTTCCAGAACAAATAAAATCAAAAACATAACAAAAAACATAATACTAACATAGGCACAGAACTACATGATAACATCAGACATGTTTATTCTGCGTGCCTATCTGCAGTACTGAGAGCAATTTTAGCAGATGTGATCACTTTCAGCTGTACAGTATTAGCTGTTAAAGCTATTTTTCAATACTTTTAATATAAAGTAGATGTTGACTGTTTGAAATATAAGGCAATCTGATGCATATTCAACTGTGGGCCTCGTAAGATAAGCCCGCAGTTGGAAACACAACAAATATCAAAGCTATCAGTGACTGAAAAATCATTAAAACATCGTACCTAATTTGATATAAGCCCATAGCATTACCTAGCATTTTTCACACTTTTTAATAGGCCCGCAGAATAAACTGTCAATATTCGCAAAGGAATCAAACCATCTCTTTGCCTTTATACATGTGTTAGCTCACTGAAAACTAAACTCACTAACTACACTGAAACACAACACTGAAGTATCACAGCAAAATGTAAACATATAGTGATCTAACAGCTTCATCCAATCCCATTACATTATATCATTTCAAGATAATTTAGTTACATATTACTTCATGATCAGTGGCATACAAGTCACTTCCAACCAAAATAAACGCACGGCTTTATCCTAGTCAAATCAGTAATACAGATCTCTTTGGGGGGGCAACTGTACATACAGATTATTATTACACCTACAGGAAAAAGCAGTTGTCTCATGCATGAAACTATAGTGTATACAAAATCCTTAGGAAAAATAAAAATTATTTTTTGTAAGCTTATCGATATTGTAATAACTCTTTTTTGTTAAAAAAAGCAGCCATACTAATTTCAGAGCATCATGCACAAGATCTGTCTTATCTATATAATAGGATCTTGTCAACGGTCAAAGTTGCTTGTAAATGTTCATAATTGGTTACATTGTTTCATGCATATACCTAAACAGTAAACCTGTTTCAATTTTCCTCTATCTATATTTCCAATATGATTATTACACAAATACATAATAAAAACTTGAAATACTTTTAATTACGATAATTTTCGACACCCATGATTATGAAATGGTTATCACTGCTACCATAATTCAAGTGGTAATTCTGGCAGGTACCAGATGACTAGCTGAAACATGAAGCACACTGTATACACACCAGATGATGGGACATAACTGGCATGACATAATACATTGGAGAATAGTATACTGCTACACAATACTGTACACAATATAAATGCATATGGTACTTTATAAATGCTAAACTGTACAAGACGTCAAGTATGCAACTCAGTCACCCACTCAAGCATATTGAAATTTCTGCAATAATTTGTGCGTAAACATGTCAACACAAGCTGAAGATCACTGCCCTTTGATTGGACTTACTTCAGTTAACTGGTTTATAAACAGATTTCACCTAATTGTTTCCGTTTCAGAAAACCTTTTTAGACTGATTATTTTTCTAACAAAACTGGTTTAACTTATATCAGCTAAAATGTGTAATACAGTAATACCTATATAAAAATTACAAGATTTGATAAAACTCTATGTGCCTATTGCTGCCTTACAACACACAATGTTATTTAAATACAAAAAATTCAAGTTACAGTATCTAGTACAGCCAAAGACCATGTTTCCATGGGAATAATATACAGGTACCACATTTCATTCAATGACCTTTGGAATAAAGTCAGTACAACAAAAAGAAAATAGAATTCAGTTTATAAAACGTCATACATGTAAATGCAAATTCACCCCTTTCCAAACTGGCCGTTTTATCATCAAGCTTCCGATGAAAATACAACAATGAATCTGCGACGCTGCTTTTTGAGCCATTAGCCTCAAAATCAGTTACATTCATAGATCCAAACTAAAGAACTTGCGTTGTGTACTCAGTGAGTCAAGTAGTTGTATTTGAAGAAAAAGTGGACAGACTGATAGACATGTTGGGCAAAAGCAGTTACACACCCACCTACCCTCCTCTGCTCCCTCCTCTGCTCCCTCCCCAAGTGGTATGGGGTATATCAGAATAAATTCTGTCATTAAGTTCTGTACTATTTTACAGGTAGTTTTTTAGGTTATGGAGATTCAGATATAGTAAAATATCTTGAAATATCAACTACATGTATTAAATATATTGCAATAAGTGCAAAAATTACACTAAATCACTGAAGATTGAGAGGCATAAAATTTACCCTGAATCTTTTTTTAACTACAGAAGAAAAATGCCAATATTTTGCATATGAACGAGAAGCACAATACCATAAACTCCAAGCAATTACACATTACAAATGAGGCTGATCATGATGGCTCCATCACACAGTTTGTAATTTTACCTGCTGTCATACTACCTTTAGATACACAAATGTGCATGTAAACAAATCACTATCTAGTATCTAAACAGTTACAATGTTAATGTCGTCCTATTGACAGATCGGTAGTACCCTGTATTTTTCAACTTCACAATTTATTTGACTGAATTTAATATATTATTTCCCCCAAACTTCTGCAAGACAATACTAAATTCTTGAAAATACATCAGCAATTAGTATTGTTATAATCAGTAACAATACATATTAACTAGCTACACAACAATACTGGTATAAAACATCTATACATGTATGTATATTACACGACACTACAGGTATACATGTACTAATAATTCAAACAAACATTAACTTCTCTCTTAGTTTCTTAAGAACATAAAGTTTCTTATAGATGTACAAGATTTGCTTGTTGCATTGTTTTGGCAGCATGCATTTAATAATATACAAATTAAAATATGAAAACAATTACTCCAGTAAAAGTGCACTAGCATCATGAATATTGCATTAAGCCCAATAATTATGTGCGTTCTATGTAACAATACCATGTTTTTTATAAACTGCAAATTAAATTAAAACTACTGGCTGCAATATGGTAAATAAAATACCTTAAAGGGGCACGCCCTAAATCTAGCAGATTATATTCTCGAAACATAGATTATGATTGTAAAATGATAAATAAATACAATTTCAAAGAAGAACCTATGGCGAAAAATGCCTCATTTTACCACAATTAATCAATATAGAGGGTATCTGTAATAAATGGCATCCATCCATTAAATGTACAACAACAACCTTACATAGATTATTGAATGGTTTACGGTACTGCAGTATATTTTAAACCGCTGATTTTATCGATAATGATTGGGAATGCCTAGCTGAAACTTTTAGGTTAAGTTATAATACTTCTAAAGATTCTATTATGTATGTTTTGAGGTTATTTAGTTTGACCCTTTAAGCTGTTAGGTCTATAAAAAAATCTACCAACACTTTTCAAGAACATAACGCTAACAGATTTTCCACAAGTGTGAAGTTTGATTTTAATTTATCAATATTAGTGATTATTTTTACTAACTGCCGTCATTTCATGGTTTAAAAGCTAAAGCGATGACAAAATTACGCCAAAGGAAGTTTAAACTAATAAGCTAAAGTTACAGATATAGCTTTCAACTTGAAAGCCATCTATAGCAACTCCCATACGTGATACAAAAATCAAGCTTCTAACTTTCCTGTGCAAAGTTACTTACATGTAATTTATGTGAAGTTTGCATTTGTTTGTTTAAGCTGCTCACTCTCAGATTTTGGTGAAAAAGAAAGTTCTTCCAATTGTCTGAAAGTTACATGTTTTAGAACAAATCACCAAATCAAAAGGTTTCAGTATAAATTCCTGTGAAGTATTACTGTTTTTTTGAAATTGTACACTACTAAATAACAAAGTGTTGCAAACGCTTTTGAAATTCCAATAATAACATATGTAGTGGTGATGTTAAACTAAAATCACCAACATTTTCAACAGATTTTCTCAAATTCCTATGTTGATTTTCACTTACAAGTGTTGTTGATTCTTGCATTTACCATTACATTTTATGTTTTAATATATCATTTTGGAGACCTTTAAATTTTTCACCAGAAACAGTGAACGAGCAGCTTTAAAAGTTGTTTATGTTTTCACAAAGCTAATATAAGTATCTTTGTAACGTGTTTCATGTTGCACAAATAACATGAAATAATTTTATCTTTGGTTTTATATAAACTATAATTTTACTTTTTAAGTTAAGCTACTTAACACAGAATAAAATGAACTATTTTTCCCTTCTGGCCTTTCTACATTGGCACTTCAGAGAAATTACTCACTGCAAAAAATGTATAATTTGAACCAATTAACTTCTAATTCAGCACTTGATCCTTTATAGATATTCATCATTTCAAAACGAAGATTGTCTTATATTCTATTACACGTGTAGTACATAACTGACAGATGTTAGCATATAACATAAATTATTTCAATCATAATAATCACACTTTGTCTCCTATCACACTGATGGCTGGCTGGCTCCCACTTAGTGAAGTTGTCATCAAACGTGGTACTACTTCCCCAGGCTGTTGAGGCTGGGTACCATCAGGGACACTTTCATTGGGAAGAAGTTCACTTTCCCCATCCATGTTTGTATATGGTTCTTCCTCGGGTATCTTCGTATCAATGTAACGTATACCTCTGCAATTTACCAAATAGTTGGTTTATCTTTCATTTAAATACAATATTATATGTAGTTTTTTTCATCAGATACATGTTCACAAGGCTATAATAATTATTGTTTTTTCAGACCTGAACAAATATTTTTAAATAGCCCTATATGTCTCACCCTGGTCACACAACCATTATTAGGTTCTGCCTGACAAAATATTTTAATGAAAGGGAAACATGTGCTCCATCAAGTTTCACAACCTCCTGACTGTTAAATTTTTCCTGTCATTTGATCTAGTGACCTTGTTTTTTTTACACTAGAGTTAACACCATTTCATAAAGAAAAACATTCTAACCACACTTCTTAAAGTCAGTCAAAACTGTATCCTGGACTATACTAGATTGTAAACCAAGTTTTTCTTTAATTTGACGGTGCTCCCTAGTTTTACGAATAGACCACTTGGTTCTTTTACATTCCCGGTGTATAGCACTGATACACATGAGACTACCTCTGGGTTTCTAACCAGTTCATCTCTAGATGGATGGGAAACACTTAAGTGTTTCTGAAAATTCTAGTGCCCCAACCGGGATTCAAACAGGGGACCTCCAGATTGGTAGTCCAGAGTGTTAACCACTCGACCACCTCCCCACCCCTCCAAGTCCTCATTGTGTGCTTAAAACTGAAGTAAATACTTGATAAATACAGTCAAACCTGTGTAAAAAAACATCTCTGAGTAAAACCATTTTGATTTAGCTTCTAGCTAGTGGTCTTTGTTCACATGTTTAACTTTACATTTACATGCCTGCAAAGTAAATGGTGTGATTTACTACTTACAATGTAAATCCAACAGGAATGACAAGAAGTAGGAAGGATATGACAAACACAAATCCTGCGTAGTAATGAAGCGTGTTGGCATAGATTGCCTGGAACATCAGTGGTGCTAAGAAGTAAGATACGCTCTCCCCACAGTGCATCAAGGCAAACAATGAACCTGAAATCATGATTTATTGTACATTATTTCATCCTTGACTTACAATATGAGTCATTCAGATTAAGCAGCTGTTCGACTGTAACACAGCTAAACATGTTCCTCTGTTAACAAAGAAAGAAATCAGGTCTTGTAAATTTTGCTATAAACAACTTTTTGAGGCATGAACTTTTTATTAACTGAAAATTATGACGTCAAAAAAAATGGGCTTCTTGATGCAGAAGTAAGTCTGCAGAAAAATATGAAGTTTATAAATTATTATATTTCTTCCCTTTTTTGTGATAATTGGTCAGGTAAAATCAAAGCAATATCCTTTTAAACTCACACTTTAGAAAGCATTTCAGTATTTTATATATGCCATGTAATTTACTGACTTAAAAAAAACAAACATTCACTTAAAAATTAACTAATAATCTTCAGTCTCATTTTGATAAATCCGACAAGACTCCGGGTGTTTATGTGGCCTGTAGTATACCTTGCTGTGATGGTTCTATTCCTTTAGCAACAAGTGCCCTCATCATAGGGAATGGTAACAACTCTAGAACTAACAATAGGATACCTGAAAAACATACATGTATAAATGTAGACTAGTATTTATTCAAAAGAATGGCATCAAAGCCACTGAATTCATTTATTCATGTTTGGCACATTAGTATTACCCTTCTGGTTTTATTAACTGGAATTTAAACTTTACTTCAATAGCCTCATCGAATGTTTAGTTTTCATTAAAATACATTTGTAAGCTACCTGTCCTGATACATCAAACTGAATCACATCAATCAAAACCACCTGTCTCATACTTTCCCATCATTTGTCTAGATACATTTGTCAATCTGATGACCTGTTTTTTTTGACAGCTGAAGACTAAATTAGGACATAAGCAATGAACCCATTGTTTAACACAACCAAATTTGCTCCAGATGTAAGATTTTGGTGCAATCCCAGTCCTTCAATCTTTAATGCAGAACATACCAGTACTACCTGTAGAAAAACCTCAGTTTTCAAAGTTAATGGTAAAATGCATTTAAATTTTTGCAGGGGTTACACTAGCTGCTGAAGGGTTATGAGGAATAAAACTGACTTGATTTTGCCCATTCTTAACTTACATGTAGCTAATTTTAATAAAGAAATAAGAGTAAACTAGATGCCCACGTGCAACATGTTGAGCCCGCCATATGTCAAAAGGGCTAAATCCTAACCAAGTAGAGATGGGTCAAAATACACCTAAATATTGGATGTAACATGCATGTTGTACCACAGAAAAGTGGTCTCGATTTTTCTCTACGGCCAGTAATAAAAAAGTTACAATATAAGCTATTTATAGTAACAACAAGTAATTCTAAAAACAAGGGTAGCCCATGGTGGTGAACATTTGTACAAAGTAACATCAAAATCCCTCCATGCATGAAGAAGAAATGCTCCAGACAAAGATATTCTTGACTTTGAACTTTAACCTCTAAGTGTGACCTTGACCTTAGACCTAGGGACCTGGTTCTTGCACATGACACTCTGTCTCATGATGGTGAACATTTGTGTCAAGTTAAATTAAAATTCCTCCATGCATGAAAAAGACATGCTCCGGACAAAGTCATTCTTGAATTTGACCTTTAACCTGTTGAAGTGTGACCTTGACCTTAGACCTAGGGACCTGGTTCTTGCGCATGACACTCCGTCTCATGATGGTGAACATTTGTGCCAAGTAACATCAAAATCCCTCCATGCATGAACAAGAGGGCCAAGATGGCCCTATATCGCTCACCTTGGTACAAGTCCACTTGCCTGGTGGAAGATCACTAGATAATGTTATATACCAAATAAGTTTTCCTATATCGCCTTTGTAAAACAAATGATCCCCGGGCAAGGTCAATTTTGACCCCAGGGGCATAATTTGAACAAACTTTGAAGAGATCTACTAGGCAATGCTACATGCCAAATATCTAAGCTCTAGGCCTTGTGGTTTCAGAGAAAAAGATTTTTAAAGTTTTCCCTATATAAGCCTATGTAAAACTAAGTGACCCCTGGTGCGGGGTCAATTTTGACCCCAGGGGCATAATTTGAACAATCTTGGTAGAGGTCCACTAGCCAATGCTACATGCCAAATATCTAAGCTCTAGGCCTTGTGGTTTCAAAGAAGAAGATTTTTAAAAATTTTTACAATATAAGCCTATGTAAAACAAAGTGACGCCGCGGGGGGGGGTCAAGTTTTTGATCCGGGGCTCATAATTTGAACAATCTTCGTAGAGGTCCACTAGCCAATGCTACATGCCAAATATCTTAGCTCTAGGCCTTGTGGTTTCAGAGAAGATTTTAAAGATTTTTAAAGTTTTTCCTATTTGTTGCCATAGCGACCAGAGTTCTGCATGGAATGGACTTCTTTGAACAATTTTGGGGTAGAGCTTCATGCAAGGAACATTCCTGCATAGTTTTTATCAACATTAGCCTAGAGGTTTCAGGCGATGTCATTTGAATCCTTAATGGGCCCCCCCGCACAATCATCCAATCGATCAGGGGGGGGCAGAAAAGATATGGTCCGGACAAAATTGGACGGATGGGCCCCGCGGGGGGGGCGGGCGCACAACACCAAACGGCCGCACGCACATACACCAAACTGTCAAAAGTGACAACTATATCGAGCTCACCGTAAGCGGGCCATGAATTTTTACAATTTTTTTTTTTTAAATTACCCTTCAGCTGAAATTCTGAGGGCCAGTATTTAGGTTTTTGCTAAGTTCAAGGGCTAAAACCCTTATCGCCGGGTCAAATTGAACCCGTATCTTGCAAATTTTAAACTTACCGAAGTAAATGACAGTATCATTCTGTACCACAGCAATCCACAGTGTTCCGAGCGCTTTTGACACATATCCAGCAAAAGCGATGTGCACATCAGTAACGTAGTTTCTCAGGAACGGGGGAACCATTCCTGTACTGATTGCAGCACACACCATTGCCACTGACAGGAACACACCTATTTTAGTGGCTGGCCATGCCATTGGTTGTCCAAGCAAGTACAAGACTAGAGTATTGATCTGACCAAGATGCACAATGGCGTAGGTCTGGAAAGCTAGAATGGCTAGCCATATACGCACCAGCTTCATATTGTTTCGACATTTGAAAAATTTGCCCATTGGACCAAAGGTATCAATGCAACAGTTTCCGGAAATGTTTCTCCTTGGTGATCTGTTCTGCTCTATTTCTTTGACAAGGAAAAATGAGAGTAAGAAGGATATAACACTACAAATGAAGCAAAACCAGAATGGTTGCAAATATCCACTTGCTTGCACCCAAAATCCTACCATGATATTTCCGACAGCATAGGCAGCACCGTTAAGAAGTTCCTGCAAAGCAAGACGACTGGACCTCTGGTGAGGTTTAACAACATTTATAGCATAGTAGGAGCCTCCAGCCAGAAATGCTGTCATACTTCCACTCAGACCCCTTATTGCTGAGGCCATAAATAAACCATCTAATGACCAACCAGTGTACTGAATCATGATGTATATCATACAATAGATGGAGCTTCCGAGAGCCGGAAGCCATAGTAGAATTCTCCGTCGACCAGTCCGGTCACTAAGCGCTCCCAGAATAATGACTGCAATAACAGCTGGCAACCCCTCTGCAATCTGCAAGCTAAGTATAACAACTGCCGACTCCTTCTGTGCATCACGGTACTGGATAGTCTCGTTCACAGGTTTACTATCTGTATCAATCCCAGTTGGATTCAAATTTCTTTGTTTGTGGGTCTCTGACTGAACATATTCCTGGAAAAGGGGTAGTGACATGTGCCTTGCCAAGAAGAACATAAAATACGCAGCTTCGACGATGTATGACTGAATTGAGTCCAAGAAGTTCATGCACACATTATTCGCTTTACGCAGTCTTGATGGGCTAGATGATGGCGAAGCCATTTTCAGATTGTAAGTTGCCGAAGTTTCTTTTATGGAGTAAAAAAATGTTTCTTTCCTATTAAGTGCATGGGCCTTGTCTCTGCAAAAGAAAACAAGTTTGACATGATTTACCACCTTTTCGAAATTACCAGTGGTCTCAGTTATACCTACGTGACGGTGAGGGAAAGTCTAACCAGTGCTGAGCAGATACATAGTACATGTATATCAACACACATTTTAAATGTTTACAGTAATGTTACTACTGGTGAGTACATTGTATTTAATATTTCTGAATTTTATATATACATGATTCAACAGTGTTATTGATAAAAGTAATGTGATCAAGATGCCTGGAATGCTCAAGTAGTGCATTGCAGAAGATTGATCCAACCACTACCAGAGCCAATCAGGCCTCTGGATCTATAATGCAGTTAAACTCTGATCGAACTAGGTCTCGGTAAAATCTCTATATAAATCATAACCTCCAAAACCTCAAACCACAATCTCTTGAACATTGTTGAACCTGTCTGGCGGTCCCTTCAGATCTATTTCATTGTCAATTACATTCTTTTCCTGATCAATAAAATGTGTCAGTCTTAATTATCGGAAAACAATTGCACTTTTTATCAATTGTTAGACTGGCGTTGTTAAACTGTGTGTGCTTTTAACACCTGTCCCACATGCTTCATATTACTATAACACTAATATGTGCATGCACCGTAAGAAACAAGAACAAGGTAAGACACTGCCAAATTCCCAAAGTTCATGAATTTTGTTAAATCTTTACTGATTTCAATCCTGTAACGGGATCTTGAAAACTGTTTTCTGTTTCACAGGCAGAATATATTCTAAATTTTGATTTTTCCGAAGATATCACTTGACACATGGCGGGAAACATGTAAACAAGCCTTCAGCTAATAAGATAAAAGTACACTAACTGGTTTTGCTGCCATATGCTCAACAAAGTCAAGAACGAAGATCAAAGGATTAAGAATGATATACATAATTCAAGCACTATATTTAGTGCATAAATATGCCAATATGTTCATGATGTTGGAATATGGTTGCATTTTTTCAATCCTGAGAAATGAAAAGTTTGATCATGTGGAATCATGTGAGTACAGAATATTTATTGCGGACATTTGAACCGGATGTTAACATGTTACGACGGTCCCCAATCCTGAATTTGGATAAATAACCACAAATTTTATGTTATACATTGCACTTACAACTGGTATTCTTATTAGTTCATAATGACATTTTTCAAATATTACAATTACAGTTTTATTGAATTTTCCTTTATTCTGCCTCGATAGACGTTGCGGTTTGGGAGGTGTCATACCTTGTATTTTTCTTATAGCACATGTACATGTTCATTACCCTATAGCAAATTTTAAAGTAAATCTTGAGCAATAATATTATTATTAAGTATATAAATTATATTCATCCCAGAATAAATTCAAGCTTTGTAACAAATTATTTTCTTGAAATGTGCATCATTTACAGCTGCCTTACTTTTGTTTTTCTTTTACATATGTTTGTCGGATAATAGCTCATGAGCTTACGTTTGTTTTTCATATCAGAGAGTAAATAAACCGTCTTGTATCTTGTACGCTGAGATTTCTCCTGTGCTCAGTTAGTCTCAATAATTAGACTTCAAACGCAGACCCATTTTACATACGGACATTTTATAGTTATCTGCGCTTTTACAACCTGGACAGCGCCTAGCAAAAAATGTAACGATATTCACCCGTTGAGTACAATTATTTGGACAAGTGCTCAGTGTGCAAGCGGATCAATACGATGTTGTATTTTTAAGTATTTGATTGTAATAAATCGTATTTTGGACATTAAGCAGGCAAATCCAAAATACTGTTATAGTTCATATACTGAAACGCATAATAGAAAAATCTTGCAATCTGATGTTTTATCCGAAAATGAACTGTCCGAAATATGCCAAACAAGTGTAAGACTAATACGTGATTCTGAATCTTCCTCAATACACAGTAAGACAAAAAATAACGCAATGAGTGTTGACAAAGAAATGGTATGACCAATAATGGAAGATTACTTCTTGAAGTCACTGTAAAATCATCGAAATTCCAGAAATTGCGAACAATTTTAATTTCCTGTTCGATTCCACTAAATACCACAAAGGTTTTTAAATACTACAAAGAACCAGCGCACAATCGTTAACCCGACCTGTTTGGATAAGTTAAGATCATATGACCAGCGACACGGGAAAATGGGCCTTCGGACAAAATACTTAGAAACTAGCTTTCTTGCATGTTTTGAACAAACCATATTTCAATATCAATATTGGAAAATTTCAGTAACCTACGTCCAGTACATGTATACAAAACGACAACATTTTGAAAAAGTATACCTAAGGCGTCATTGTTCACTCTAAAAATGACGTCACATACCACAATTTGACGTCAAAACTCACTTCAATTTACATGGGCAGTACACTATTCCGGTAATCATTTCCAGCGTCATTTATTTTTGGTTGCAGCATTATATACTCTTTCAATATATATAATAGCTGGTGAGCTAATTCATGTCTTCTTTCCACGATATGCCTTTTTTCATTGAGTATAGCTTAAATAAAAAAGAGAATATTAAAGCTGTTGCCATAGTAATTGGAGGGTTTTGAAGCAAATAGTTTAAGAAAATATGGTGGCTTTCAGTTTTTAACATTGGTTTTGCATTTAAAGAGGGTGAGGGTTTTTTTATCAGTTATTGTCGAATAATGTAACAAACGTCCGAAGGTACATTTTCGCGCGTCGACGGTCAATCAGATATTTTGAGTCGGCAAGACATTTACAATAAACATAAGATCTCATGAGCTTTTACAACCGACTATAGTTCAACAGACATATAAGTCTAACTAGAGTAAAAAGCTATAAATAAGAATGTATTACAGTGTAGATTAACATAATAATCAATAAAATCTGCATGTACTAATATGTACTACATATGTGGTATTTCCTATTATCTAAGAGAAATATTTTACATCAATATGACTAAAAAATGAAAATATGTAGATTAATTAACGATATATTTAATGGATTTAAGCTGACTTTAATTGCACTCTCTAAGAGAAAAATATACACAGTAGTTAATTATTTGTTGAAATTAAAAAAATAATGGCTTATCAATAATTAAACAGCAGTTTTGGCAAAAATTGAAAATTTACAACTTTATTACAACTAAATTAGTACAATACATTTCATTAAAGATAAGTAATTAATTAAAGGTTAAAAAGCTCTAGTAGGTGCAACATATAATGACTGATAGAAAAACACAAAAACATAAATGCAAAGAGAACATCATGACTCGAAACACAAAACATGTGTTGAGAGACCTACTCTTGACTAACTATAGCCTAAAAACTGCCATAAAAAGTTAAATAAAAGGTAATTTTGAAAACTGACACAAAAATGTACTATTTATAAATGGTTCTAAAACAGCTAATACACCCTCAAATCAGATTTGAAAGTAACTGAGTAGGTATCTCCACACATATGTGGCTGAGAACTGCAAACATCAAACAAGCAATAACATAAGAGGCAAAAAAGGCACATGAAGCTGATCGTAGGCACATATTCTGCACAAGCAAAAGTACAAGCGGGAACAACAAAAAAATCACAAACAGTGTAACTAACTAATTTAAATATGGTAGATGTAAAACTTTCAGACCCGGATCTGCTCTATGGAAGTCTATTTGTAAAAGAGTACTATTGCGTTCTGCATGCAATACAGCTACAATTTTTTCCATTCCAAGATAAAAATATAGGATTTAAATTGATTAAAATTTGAGCATTGTCTTAATTTTTCTGATAGTGAGTTCCATAGCACAGGAGCAGCATATCTGAAAGAGTTCTTACCAAATCTTGTGGTGTTCGCTCTTGGAATCTGTAAAATATTAGTATACCTGAATTTGTAAATTGAATCGGGTTTGGAAATTAAATATGTAATAACAGGGGGTGCAATGTTATTTATCAGTTTAAATGTTTCAATATCCATAGTTCTCATGGTCATCATGTGTGAAAAAAGTAGTCATTGTACAAAAATCTGAGTGTTCTTACTTGAATTTTTTCGATTTTTCTAGTGTTACTTTCTGCGCAAAAATGCCATACCATAGGGCAGAAGTTAAAATTAGACAAAATGAAAGTATGGAAGATTGTTAACCTGTTTAATTTAAACAAATGTACACCTATTCCCTTAAGGATATTTAATTACCTAGCTGCTTTTTTTTACAGATATTGCTAACATGAAAATCGGATTAGAACTCTGGTTACTCGAGATACCAGAGTAACTAATTTGAAAATGGTAATATAAATTCAGGATCCTTATATTACGGACCCTTATAAATCCAAATCTGCAAAATAATTTAATTTTGGTATCAGCACAGGACTATACTTTTAAAAGTAATGAGTTGCTTGAAGGGAGGGCTTTGGTCAAGAACGGCCATGTTCCAGAACGGACCAATGCCAGAACGGCCCAATACTCGAAAGGTCCAATCCAGAAAGGCCCATTTTTAAGTATTATTGTATTATAGTAAAAACGATGAATGAATCATTGAAGAGAATTTTCGCTGGTCAATGTTTTCGCATAATTTATGTTAATTAACGTATTTAGAAAGTTCCAATCCTAAAAGGCCCACTTTATGTTTTAAAAATGATAGTTGTCTCGATTTTAAGAGGATGGATTGCACATTCATGAGCATTTTCTAGGAAGAAATAAACCTTCTGCATGTCATGATATCAAATTATTATTCACAGAACTAGCTTTATGGACGAAATAGCAGACATGTGTCTGTGGAAAGAAACATAGTTGATGGTCTTTTGACATAATACACAATCAAATTACTGTTATATAAGCTTTTAGAACATGTATTGTTTTGTTGCAAATATTGTTAAAATGTGTCATTTCAGTTCTTTGGTTACTCACATGATAAATGTGTGTGCAAGTTACCTGACAAAGTCAAATGATGAAATTATTCAAACTGGCACTTATTTACTAGTTCAATGTTTCCTCCAGATGCTCGACCACAGAAAAAGTTGAACAGTTCTTTCAATCTTACACTTCAACAGTTTATAACACATTTATTCAAGATAATTGGTCTGGCCACTGATTATTTATTGTTGACTTGCAGTTCTTATGGGTGAAGATGTATGTCATCACGGTTATATTTAAACCCTACTTTATCAATTACTTGACGTGATATGAATTGACGGTAGGTAAGGTGTGTTTTATATAAATAACACTTTTATTGGTCTTTACACTGATTGTTTATGATCTGGATACTGATTCTTTATTGTTGACTTGCAGTTATTATGGCTGAGAATGTGTAAGGTCATGGTAGGTAAGGTGTGTTCTACATTTATAACATCTTAATTGGTCTGGACACTGATTATTTTATTGTTGTCTTGAAGTTATTTTAGCTGAGAATGTATATCTTTATGGTAGATAAGGTGTGTTTTACATTTATGATAGCTTATTTGGTCTGCACACTGACTCTTTACTGTTGACGTTTCTTATGACTGAGAATTCCTGGACAATCTATTCCTGATCAGGCAGTTTGAAAACGAACCGTTTAAATCAGAGTCACACTCTACTACATGTAAGTCCTAGTATCTACTGTAATAACAACGAGTTTTGCTTTGACATACATACCATTATTTATTACCATCTAAAGTATGCTAAAATGGAGACATTTCAATACACCCAACTGTCAAGAGGTCAACTGTTAGCTAAAAATAGAAAATTTTTTCGATTATTTTGGCAGTCGATTGCCTTAAAATCGAGCCTAAAGTTAATAAGTGGCAGTTTAAAATTTGCCTTAAGGCCTGAACACACAACATACAAACAAGTACAATGTAGTAATCTCAGTATCAACAGTTGTTAGGCATTATAGCGATTTCTTTTTCAAAATTATATACATGTAGTGAGATAAATCTAAATAATTTAAAAACAATTTCAGAATAGAATAATACTTATTTCGTTATTGTATCTTTAAATGTTAATTTAATATGGTAAATGAACTATTAATGAACCCGGGACTTACCAGGAACATTGGGACAGTACAAAAATATAAGGAAATCACGTTTTTTACCTATAAGTCTATAGTCGGCGGCATATTAGAGCAGTTGGTAGAGATGCTGGACCAATTGAAATTGCCCTGACTTACCTCAGTGCCCTCGGAACAGGAATTCTAAACCCATCTATTAATTTTTTTATTCATTTACTCGTTCTAAGTTTTACTTATGAATTTTAAGATTTTAAACCATTTTAAATGTTTTTACAGCAAATAATCATATGAAAACTTCATTCATGTCAAACTTATAAGGATAATGTTAATAAGACATACTGTATACATATTATTCGATACACAGTCAAAGTTCAGTCAAATATTCTGGTTTTATTTTGCTTGTACAACCAGAAATGGTTTCCTTGGGTTCTTTTGGGCCACTGCCTCAACATCAATCATCACCAATTTCTAAAAAAATTTACATGTCAGTTTTGTTTGTAGACAGGCTATGTTACTTTGTATCACTGTTTTTCTTGTTCAGTTATTAATTTACTCTGTGTCTTCTTTGATCTTGCTCATTGCTCAGTTTTTGCCTACAATTTAAAGGATAGGAATTTATTTTGTATTATTGACACAATACACTCAACCCTATGGGCAAAGTCCCATAACTTTTGAATGACATTTAAAGTTGTGCAAACTTTGACATTTTCAGTTCAGGTTTGAAAAAAACTCCACTTCCAGTTACCAAATTCACAGCTATGATACTTTATTACGGAAGTTGAACATATATGTAGTCACTGAAAGCAAAAGGTAGACGAATGTTTGGTTCACTATCAAAGGTCAAGTTTAAATACTATGGTTAAAGGTCAAACTCTGTGGACATTTGTGGTGCAGGTTTGTTGATAACTTTACATCATGCATGGCGGTGCCATGATATTTAAACATGTATGTGTTCATCTGTGTTGTTCAGAGACAATCGACCCTCCAGCACTTTCAGTCCTGTTGATAGTTACTATTGCTGGACTGTTATTTGTTAGGTCGGTCAAAAGCTATACATAGCTTATGTATTCTGTATCGTGTCGTGTCGTATCGTATCGTATCGTATTGTATTTAATAATGTTATGCGGCGTACATGCGCCTACAGAGAATACACTACGGGATGTACAGGATTGATTAGTCCAGACTACAAATTGATTAGCCGGAAAGTGCACTTATGGTTAGCTCCACTTTTCATTATTATACCATTTGTACTGCGAATGGGTTTTTCTCACTTCTTATAAATATTGTCAACTGACACAATAACAAGACCAATTTTAGTTATGGGAGCCAGAACTAGAGATTAAATAGATTTATTTCTTTATAAAATTTTGCATTATGGCCATGGATATCAATTAGACATAGACATATATGCAAGTGTTATTTGACAATCTTCCTAAATGGCACGTGCTCTGATAGCCTCAATATTTCGACTGCAAGACCGACCGATTTTCCTAACTGATATTACATAGATGTCTGTCTTTACAAGAAGGGCGGCCGTCGTATATAGCAAAAAGCCCTGGCACGCAATAAGTTGGGCTAGTGCTCCGAAGCCATCGCTTTGTTCTCCTGTTCTCTGGGTAGAGAGGAAGCTTGGGATTGCGTTTGGGGTCACTAGGGTCAAGGTCAAGGTCACTGTTACTAAAAATAGAAAAATGGTTTCCGCTCAATAACTCAAGTTAGGAGTGACCAATTACAATAAAACTTGGTCTGTAGGTAGCTTGCGTGGAGATGAAGCTTGGGATTGCATTTTTGTTTCCGCTCAATAACTTGAGTTAGGAGTGACCGATTGTAATGAAGCTTGGTGTGTAGGTAGCTTACGTGGAGAGGAAGCTTTGGGTCACTAGGGTCAAGGTCACTGTTACTTAAAATATATCTTTTTTTTAGTTTTTAAATTGTTTAAAGCAAAAAGAAAATTTTCGTTGGTCAAGGTCATTAGGGTCAAGGTCAAGGTCAGTGTTACTAAAAATAGATTTTTATTTATTTTTAGTTTTTAGATTGTTTTATGCAAACAAAAATTTGTTTGGGTCAAGGTCACTAGTCAAGGTCAAGGTCAGTTAAAAGATTTTTTTTTTGTTTTTAAATTGTTTTAAGCAAAAAGAAAATTTTCGTTGGTCAAGGTCATCAGGGTCAAGGTCAAGGCCAGTGCAACTAAAAATAGATTTTTATTTATTTTTAGTTTTTAGATTGTTTTAAGGAAAAAAATATTTTTTTGGGTCAAGGTCACTAGTCAAGGTCAAGGTCAGTTAAAATATTTTTTCAAGGTCACTGTTACTAAAATTAAATTTAAGAAAAACAATTTTTCTTCAATTTTTAAATTGTTTAAGCAAAAAAATTTCTTTGCAAAGTGGGGAGTCAAGGTGACTGTTTTTTTTAATTCTACAATTTCTACAGGACCCATTTAAACCTGCTTTGGCGGCATTGCCGCGTCTTCTTGTTACCTTTTAACCCTACCTAATTTTTCCAATATATATTACTTTTTATTGTATTTCTTTTAAACCTATCTTATATTTCTTTTCTCTACTATCAGTCTCATGGCTTGACTCGCAAATGTTTAGTCCCTGTAAATGGTTTTGACATAGCTGGCAGATAGATAGCTAGAATATTATAAAATTACAGCAAATGGTTTTGAAAAGAAAGACATTTGTGGTCTACTTAAAATAAAAACAAATCTCATTTGACAAACATGAATCATGCTATTGGTATTACAAATGTTACTTTATACTAAATTATAGGAAAGACAACAGTTACTGTAAAAATATAGCATACTGTAAAAATTAAGCACATAAGAACCTTTTGCAACTTATTAAAATATTGTAAATACAAATAATAAAATTACCTTTTTTATGAAATAAAAAAGAAATGACAAAATTATTCCATCATCTCCTGTACACAGGTACTTGACGCATATACTTTTGACATCTATATGCCTATTACTTATTTTACTTTGTAATAGACAGTCATATAGAAGTTAAAAAAGTATATTTTTCAAGTACCTGTGCTTTACTAGGTACCCCTTGACAAAGGACTTAAAGTTAGAGAGGGTCATTTTTATCCTTAACAAGGTGTCGGGGTAACTCATTCCATAGGGTGCATCCATTGTAGGCGAAAGACCCTGTGCCACAAGTTTTGACCGTATGTATGGAAAAGTGGCCACTGTCTTTGAAGGAAGAAAAATTACATGTAACCTCACAAGGAAGGTATATTACTCGAAATCTAGTGCTAGAATTATGGACTAACATGACTTGGACAAAATGTTCTGATATAAAAGGGGGCAGTATTGGAAGATACGTTGAAAACATGACATATGGTTTTGAAATCAAGTGTCTTAGCCATAGGTTACCATTTAAGACTTGAAAACTGACATAAAGTAAATGTGTTTGCTGAGGTTTTGATAGGCCGATAGGTATTCAATCTAATTAATAGGATGCTATAAAGTGTGACTGTGTACGTTTGCCCATTTCTTTTAAAAGTATTTCTTATGAGTATGTGCTAAATTATTGTTTTGATATTCACACTCGGTGACAGCTCTTAAAATGGGCACTTGTTAGACATTATTTAAATAAAGAAGTGGGAATTGGGATATTTGATTGCCACAATCGCCTTATATCTTTTTTTTAAGATACAAATCTATTTACATATCTGACAATAGTTATATATTTATTATTAAGGTGTCCATCGTGTTAAAATCTGTCAGAATAGCATTTCTTTTTCATTTTTTGGTGACAAATGCCCGTATAATCACAAATTTCAAACATATAAAATCAATTAAAGTTTCTTATTACGAAAATTGAAACTGATTTGAATACGACAGCAACTACAGAAAGAAAGGAAACTACAAATCATTGAGCAAATTTATTGTGAAAAACAGTTAAAACTGATTTCTTTTCAAGACGAAAGTTATTTTTGGATATTTATTAACATTAATTGGCTATGGATATACGTCTTTTGTATTACTAAAACGGACAAAATGACCTTTAAACTTTAGTACGATGCAACAAAGCGTTATGTGGATAAGGTTATAGAAGCAGTTACAATGCTGTAGCACTGATATATATGACGTCAGTGTAGCGCATGCGTGTTTCTATTTTATTTGTTGGATGCAATGAAGTGTTATCTGCCGAAGCCAGTAGTTAGTCGCTACAATGTTATAGCACGTATGGAGTATGACGTCAGTTTCGCACTTTTGTTATTATTTTGCTGCGGAACATAAGTCGCCATATTGGAACCGGAGTTCCACTAGAATTCGTTCTATCGATCTTCTTAGGTGAGTTGTTGTATTTTTATGAATGGCCGAAGAAACTATACTATTATTGATACATGCTTCTGTAAGTAATACCTACATAGCGTTGTGGCTATAGAGTATAGCCTGTTTGTATTAACGATTTTTTGGCTTTATAATAGCGACCACGCTGATGACCTACATTAGCAATGCAAAATCAGTTAGAGTTGCGTCCCTTGAATGAATCTAATGAATATTTATGAAGCGCTAAATCAGCCCAAGAATGGTGCCGATTTATTTCGCTTTAGAAATGATTAAAAACGGAATTGCCGGAAAACAGTCTAATTTGAATATTTAATTAAGACCTTTATATCTCGGGAAAACCCGCAAATTATCCGAAAGCCGTAATTTATCAGTACAAAAACAAGTGTCAAAAGTTTGACAACTGTTGATTTTCCGTTAATTGGTCGATTTCGCTTGGTTTTCAGGTTTTATTTGAAAGGTTTGATTATAATTTAATGTTTTCACTCATAATTATAAACAATGAAGGAATTCAGTCCGAACCAAACATGTTGACATGTACAAAAAAGCCAAAATGGTGGTAGTTACGAAAAATTAAATCCCTGTCAGACTACATAATTTTTTGTCTGGAAATTTTAGTGTCTTTTCCATGCGGTAACAGTGAGTTAGTTATGGGAGATAGAGCAGTGGTATACGTAAGATGACGTCATTTTTAAATAATGAATATGCAGGAAAGAACAATAGAAAAATACAATTTTTTGTAATATCTTTTGTTAGGAAAAAGCGCATGTTATTTTTTACAGTGTACTGGGTATGTTTAAATTATTGTAAGGCAAATTTCATGTCAATATCTTGTTGGTGAATTTTTATTTTTTTTTACCAGCTGGAAACCAGAAAGTTACGTTTTTATCAGGTTTGTATAGATCAGATAAATATTCTGTGAAAATTTAACTTGCACTTTTTCTTAGAAAAAAAAACATTATTTAAAAAATTGTACTTTTCGATTGTTTACGTTTTAGTGCCATCGGGCTGTTTTAGCTCATTCGGGGTATATACCCCAATCGGGAGATATGCTCAGCCCGTTGAAGTACAGCCGTGGCCATTATTCTGTACACTGTAATGTAATACAGTAATCGTCTCATATAACTGTTAAGTTATAATTTTCTTGTCAGCAAATTTCCTCGATTCATTTCAATATGGCCGCCAACAGTCTACTGCGATTCAGATATTTTGATACCACGTATATAATCCTGGATCCAAAATCTCGTCAAAGTCTCAAAGCTTACGACAAAAAGATTGAATTGAGTACAAAAATAGGAGAGTTGCCAATCCTTGTGTATATAGGTCTGTGATTTTGGATATAATGGTGGAATGATAATCCTACATTTTTTTTTTCAGTTTGATGTAGATTGTAGGCTATGTATATCGTCATTGTAGGTAAGTTGTGTTCTACATTAGTACATTTATAACAGTTTAATTGGTCTGGACACTGACTTGCAATTCTGCTGGATCAGAATAAATAATATTACAAGAACAGACGAATATTCTCTGTATTAACTACAGAGAGACACTACCACGATTTGTCAAGCATTTAATAACTAACAATCATATGTTCAGAAATATTCAACTATTATGTAGGCATTTTCATCATCATTAATTAGTTTTCCTCTTCTGAAGGACGTTTGAGATAGAATGATCATACAGACAAGTTTGTAGGTTGGGAAAAAAGAGAAAATAACTCGTGTGTTATTTTTACTTGTCTTGTCTTGCTTCAAATTTAAAATGTTACGACCCCAAGCTGAAGTCCTGGATGTGTGCCTAGGCTCATCAAAACAACATGTAATGGTTAAAGTGTTCATCTTTACTGGGCTCCTTGTTATCTGTTTGGTGGTTAAAATGAAGCATCTAAGCAGTTCTAAATCATTATCATTTGTAGCAGTCATAGATCCAAGCAACATCACAAAGATAATGAAAATACAGTGTCAGGGTGAACTATTGTCTACTGTCATCTTTGTTGTCAACAACTGCTTCAAACAACATGTGCCTTGAATATTTATTATCCAAGTTGTTTCTTCAAGAAAAAGAGTTGCTGGAAAGCCTTTCTTTACTGCGCTTTGTTTCTAATATGTACTTCTCCATTTAAAAAGTAAAGTTAGGAATGTTTTTGGTACAAATAAAGGTCATTTCTGTCAGTGACATCTTTCTTGATAAAATGAGAGCTTCTTGTAAATGTGATCCTTGGACATTAATGAAACACTGCAGCATTATTCCTTGGATGAACCTCTACCAAAAGTAGTAAAATAATTCTGATCAATGCAGAAGGAACAATTCTGAAGAAATTCTCTGATTCGTTTAGCTAAAGATTAGAATTTAATTTGGCGCAAATGATCACCTAATGACTTACTACCAAAATTGCTAAAATGAAGTTGATTAAAAGAAATGGGGTGGAACTGTTTACTCTATAATCATCTCTGTAAGACTTTAACAATCTTCTCTAATACTACAGGTCAGATTTGAATTTTATATACCAAATATGATCACTTTTAGATCACTTTAAGATTCCCTATCAAAATTGCTAAAATGAAGTGGATCCCTTGAAAAAAATGAGACACTCAATGGTGTTGGGCTGTTTTCTCTATATAATCTTTATAGAAAATTAAAAGATCATCTTCTCTTAAACTAGTGGTCAGAATTTAATCTTGGACTAAATTATCATCTCAGGAGCCTGTATCAGATTTGCTCATATAATGATGCCTTGAAAATTTTGATCCTAATGGGGTTGGGGCTGATTGCCCTATAATATAATGTGCTTTTATATATATGCATATAAAATCCAAATCTTGAAAAAATATTTATGTTTTAGGATATGTATAGAGAGTCTTGCACAGAGTTAGATCTTTATATGCTAGACAAGTTATGCAGTCATAAACTTAAAATCATAGGTTGCAGATGTTCTCTGTTGACTCAGGTGAGCAATAGAGGGCCAATGATTCTCTCGCATTAAAATCAATAGACCAACTAGTTCTATTATTACGCGCCGCCAGGAGGCGGTGCGTGTATTGGAATGCAGAAAGTAAAATTTCCATGGGGTGACGTAACTACCTTTAGACTGTAGAATGATTTCACAGTGTGTCTTTGTAACAAGCGGTCTTTTGATTTCAGATCGCGAACCAGTCTAAATTTTACGGAAATAGCCGAGTCTAAATATTTACGGAAATAGCCGATTTTAAACGAATGACTACGAACGACTGAGATTCTGCCGACGGGTAGCGGCTGAAGATAGTCTTTTAAACCGACTTTGAATTTTTTTTCTAACAGATATTTGAATATACTTTACGAAACTATCAAGCTTATGATGTGTCCACTTCTTATTTAAAGTGTCTGGGAAGTTAAATAAAGTTGTACCGCCATTCCGAAACAAACGTCTGTATTGGTGAATAACGAAGTTATACACTACGAAACTCGGTGCCTCGATAGCGCAGTGGAATGTATCCCCGCTTGGCACGCGGGAGATCAGAGATCGAAACCTCGCCGGAGTGGAATTACATTTTTTTTTTTATATAGTGGGGAACAAATTAATTTATATCTTGGAAATAATTTTTCTTTCGAACAAGAATAATATAAATAGAAGCAAATTTATATATTAGAATTCTAGACTTAGGAAAATAATAACAAAATTATTATTTCAATGATTTGTAATTCAATAATGTGACAGCAGCCAATTTCCATACAGAGGAAACAATGCCTATAGACTTGACGTAGAATCATCTTTTTTAGCATTAAACATTAACAAATGGTCAGCCTTATACAAAATTAGAGTGCAAAAAGATTAGGTTTGGTTAATCACCATACATTAAATCCAACATTAGGCCAGTGTTTTTTGATTTGTCGTTACTCGAACCCGCCGCCCCTATTTTTTCGTATTTTCAAAAAAAAAAAAAAATAAAAAAAAAAAAATTCTTTTTTCAAATTTTTTTTTTCAGAATTTTAAAATCGCGAAATTAAAGGTCCGTTTATACAAGTGATAACGTCAAGAAGCTGCATCGTCTAGTGATTTTTTTCAGACCGATTTGGGACAATAATTCAGCCCCATTCCCCTCCTTAAATAATATATTTTTTCCCTAAAAAAGTCAACAAATTTTCAAGGGCATTTTGCTCGGGGAGGGGGGTGTTCTTATGTCGGATTTTAGAAGAGAAAGCAGGTCCACGATGAAACAAAGTTTGTCATGTATAAAAAAAGTCTTTTTTTTTTTTTTTTTTTCCCTCCTCCGTACGGAGCTTTTTAATTTCAAACTTCGAGTAACAAGTAATAAAAAAATAATGGCCTTACTAATTATCGCAACCCCCACTCCATTTGGCGGCGTTCAAACATTTGACTTGTACTGTACTGTACAGTACTACAGTTAACAACAACAGTACATAGGTTTTGTGAGAACATGTATTGTGTTCAGTTTATCTTTTCAGAAATGTGTGAAATACCCAATGTATGCAAGTGTACAGATTTCTGACAGCAAAATGGATTATGTATGATTGCCCAGGGGTAAAATCCCTGTCATTGATGTGATGGTTACAGTAGAAGCTATAATATGGGTTGAATATAATAATGGTGATATTAAAGGATTAAGACTTACTTGGTCTCTGTGGGTGAAGTGAGATATATTCTCTAGTAATTGTTGACTTCTAACAGTAATCTTTGAAAGTGACAAAAAGAGTAAACACCTGAACACTGAATTGGACAAAATTTCATTCTTTATGCAGACATAGAGTGAGAAAGAAGATATGTTAGAAACCACTGATTTACCTGTTAGAGCTGAAGACCCAAATGTGGACCAAAGGTAAATATGTGCTTCATTGATAAATATTATAGGAAACTTAATGTCAGCATAAGAGTATGTTGTTACATGTTTGTTACTGTTGTAGAGTATGTTGTTAAATGTTTGTTACTGTTGTAGAGTATGTTGTTACATGTTTGTTACTGTTGTCCAATGATTCATTATTCTTATTATACCCTCCGAACACAAAGTGTTAGGGGAGGTATACTGGATTCAGCTTGTCTGTCCATCTGTCTGTTGACAGAATCTTGTGGACACTAAATCTCCAATACCCCAGGTCAGAATTTAATGATACTTCACACAAGTGATAAGTACAATGCCTAGTTGTGCATGGTCCATTTTTCAAGGTCTCAAGGTCACATGGGCTTGGGATAGTAAAATCTTGTGGATGCTAAATCTCCAAAATTCCTAGGCAGAATTTGATGATACTTCATACAATTGATAAGTTAGTGGGGTGTTCGGAGGGTATTCATCACCTTCAGTGAAAGTTCTAGTTTTAAAAGTCATCATCGTTATTAGCTTAGATATTTAGCATGTAACATTGCCTTATGGACTTGTGCGAACATTTCATCATAATTTCAGTTTCTCCTTATTCATGTTATTTTAATAGATTTGTATTCATCAACCAAGCTGTAGTTACTTATAAAAACTTTTTGTGAAAGTCATTTTCTACAAAATATGTCTATAAGATAGGATGACTATGTAAAGATCAATTTGGTCCTACCATTTTTGACACAGGTTTATCTGTTTATACAAAGTTTTCTGTGTTAAAGGTAGAATTTTCATTTAAGGACCATTTAAATCAGTTTATTGTTGTGCAAAACATCAATATAATGCAGTGACTGACCTAAAGACTAAATCAAGGGAATTGGTTTTGAAATAAAAATGGATGGAACAAATTACCAGATGAAGTAATAACCTCACCCTCAATTAGCGCCTTTAAAAACAGACTGAACAAGAAATGGGAATGGGGACAAGAGAAATTATACCCCAGCTGTTTAGCTTTACAAAATGACCAGTAGGGTGGATATTGAGAAAATTACTGATTTTTAGCTCAACTGGCACAAAGTGCCAGAGTGAGCTATAAGGATCACATTCTGTCTGGCGTTTGTCTGTCCGTACATGTTCAGTAGACATTACTTGGTTAGTGTTTGAGTACAACTTAGCATTGTGAGGTTCTTTGAGTTCATCGCGTCATTATTGGGTTAAAAATGGTATTGTGGGGTTAAATAATTGTATTGTGGGGTTAAAAAAGATCAAAGAAAGATCAAAGGGAAAACCTCACAAAGTCCGTCTGGTGAGTACATCTGTCCGTCCATCATTTCTTTCAAACGACATCTCCTCTGAAACCACTGGGCCAATGTTGATAAAACTGTGCAGCGATGTTCCTTGTATTAAATTCTTATTAAAGTTGTTCAAAGAATTAGATTCCATGCAGAACTCTGGTTGCTATGGCAACAAAGAGGAAAAAAAATTAAAATCTTCTTCTCTGAAATCACAAGGCCTAGAGCTTAGATATTTGGCATGTAGCATTGTCTAGTGGACCTCTACCCAGATTGTTCAAATTATGACTCCCGGGTCAAAATTGACCCCGCACGCATGGTCACTTAGTTTTACATAGGCTTATGTAGGAAAAACTTAAAAAATCTTCTTCACAGCTCTACACAGGTCACAGCTCTACTGATGCAAACATTTTTATAGGCATTTGCAGATTTTGTCAACTTTTATTTACATCATTTGAACACTCACCAAGTTTCACATCATGTTTTCTGAACTTACGTTTCTTTTATTTCTGTTTTCAGGAGAAACAAAATGGGGGTATTTTCCGGTAATTACTAACCAGTGTACAGGGTGGTCTTTAGAGAATAGTTTTCTTGCCATCGACCAGGGTCTTGATTGTCTTGACATCATTGCAGTCACAGGGGACATGCACACTGCAGATATTGCGGGTAATGTGTAGTTGTAGTTAATTTGACAATGAAAACATAAACAGATTAAGTGACAAGGTCATTTGTGTAACCATATAATGCTGTATAAGTGCAGGCGTGATCTGTGTGCTGTCAAACCTGGGAAAAAAATCTTTCAAAGATGACCTAAAAACTATTCTTAGTTTATGGGTGGCCTTTATTCACATACATGTGCATTTACTTACATGTACATTTTTCTTGGTCTGTAAAGGTTGTTGTACACAACTAAATGCTGTATTTCAGTTTGCATATACATTGTATTAACTGTTTGTAGCTATGTATCTTTTATGTGACAATTGTAGTACTGCAGGGATTCAAGCATTAAATCGATAATTAATTAATTAAAAAATAATTAATTAATTAGATTGACTAATTAAGCCATGGCATGGCATGCCATTCCAGCCCAGCCCAGCCTAGTCCAGCCTAACCTAACCTAACCTTACCTTACCTAACCTAGTCTCAACCCAGCCTCACCCTAGCCAGCACAGCCCAGTCCAGCCTCACGTTGCCTGGCCCATCCCAGCCCCAGCCATAGTCCCAGCCCCAGCCCCCCCCCCCCCCCCCCCCCCCCCCCCCCTCCTGGAAGTTCAAGAACTGTGTTAAAAGGACTGTTATGGCTTTTCTCATTGAGGATTAAGTCCTCTGTGAGTGGTCTGGTGGATAGTGGGTGTTGTACTTGATGGCGTTTGGGCATTACTTTTCTTAAATTTACTTCCTTTACATAGATACAGATACTGTTCAGATCTTAATGTCTTGAAAATTAAACTACAGGGTATGAGCCCAAGAATTACTAAAAAGCATGGCTTTTTTGACAGATTGGAATTACATGTATGAGTATGCTATTTAATTAAGTACATAATGAATACCTAATGGAAAGCTTTATTTGCTTTCAAATGAAAAGGAATGTACATGCAAAAGTCCTGCTTTCATTGGTCTGCAAATAAAGCTGCCAACTAAGGTGTTTTTGTTTCAAATTATTTCAGATAAACAGAGACATTTTTGAAGATACAAGTACTCCTCTAGACTATTCAACAAAGAATTCCAGTTGCCCATCACAAGGGACACATACATTAATTGCCTCTTCCACACCTCCCAAAAGAAAAAATGCACAACATTCCTTTTAAAAGTTAGTAGGTTTTTTTTATGTGAAAATAGTGAACATTTGCCAACCCCGCTGACATTTTTCAACAAAATTGTCACTTCGCCAGTTCAATGTATGTGATTGCTTCCATCTGTGAGAATGAGGTTTCCGGCTGTAACTTCCTAATGCATCAAAGGAGTTCACCACAATGTGACACCCTGTTGTGTGCAAGACCCAGGTCTGTAGCTGAAAGGTAAGGATCACACTCTGAAACTAAAGGTCTGAAATGGACACATGAGTTCTTACTATGATGAAGTTTATCTTCTTTCTTTTTTTTATTTTCATAAAAGTTGTCTGAAGGTACAAGACAATCTATGAGTAGATAGCAAATCGGCCATGTCAGAATGAAAATCTACAGTAAAACATCAAAGTATGTCAGAATTGATAATGATAATTAGAGTAAGAATAAAAGTTGCTGACATTAACAAATTTGAAAAAGCACCTAAAGGATTTAATTTCTATGTTTCATGAAATTTACCCATTGAAACCTGAGGAAATTAAATGGCTCCAGATGGAATTATGCCACTATGAAAGTAAAAAAGGAACATAACTATGCTATAAATACATGACTTGTGATATTATTTGGTGGGGATCATTCCCCTCCCTAAATATATATTCCTGCCAAGCTTCAATAAAATCTGAATACACAGTACCAAGATATGGCTCCCAGTGGAAAAGTGTGACAAAGGGAATAACAACACCAAAACAATATGATCCCTTCTCCCCCTATGGTGATGAATAATTAGAATAATGGTTGCTGGCATAATGTGTGATGTATGATATCAAAACGTTAAATGATATCATAAATTATGTCATCAACATATTTGCATTTAGTAGGTGTTTCATTTAGCTACTGGTCAGGTTAATTTTGGTGAGACTCTTTTCAGGTCAACCCAAAGAAGCAACAATATACAAAATCGTTGGGTTGGGCTCTCAAAGCATTCCTTTTGCTACTATAGAAATAATGAAGAACATAATATGGTAATATTGTTTTTCCAATATGTATTGTTGTAAGATGTCTTTACGATTCATTTTAACAAAATTTCAAAAAACAACCTAAAACTAAAAAGGTTTTGACATTGGCATTTTTAGCTCGACTTTTCGAAGAAAAGGGGAGCTACCCTACTCGCCCCGGTGTCGGCGTCGGTGTCACACCTTGGTTAAGTTTTTCGTACCATCCCACTTTATTTCAAAAGTATTAGAGGTATGGCTTTGAAACTTACCATACTTGTTTACCATCATAACCTCCATCTACAGACAAGGTTTTTAACAGAATTATGGCTCTTTTTTGACTTAGAAAGTGTATTGAGCTTGGTTAAGTTTTTCGTACCACCTCACTTTATTTCAAAACCATTGGAGGTATTGTTTTGAAACTAACCATACTTGTTAACCATCATGACCTACATCAACAGACAAGAGTACATAACTCTGTCAAGGTTTTTGACAGAATTATGCCCCTTTTTTACTTAGAAAATACATTGAATATGGGTAAAATCCACTTATTGCCTTAACCCTTTGAGATATTGCTTTGAAACTTTGAATGCTTGTTTACATCATTACCCGCCATCTGTAGGCAAGAGAAGGTAACTCTGTCAGGGATTTGTTTTAAAAATTAAGGCCCTTTATCGACTTAGAATCTTGGTTAAGTTTTTCGTACCAGTCCACTTTTTGACTAAACTGTTTGAGATATTAATTTGAAAGTTGGAATACTTGTAAAAACATGGGCAGGAGAAGGTAATTCTGTCAAGGATTTTATTTGAATTATGGCCCTTTTTGACTTAGAAACTCAGTTAAAATTTTCATCCTTGTCCACTTAAGACTTAACCATTTGAGATATTACTTTGAAAGTTGGAGTACTTATGTACCATCCTGAGACCTATCTGTAAGCAAGAGAAGATAACTCTGTGAAAATGTTTCTTGATTTGTACTTAGAAATTCCTAGTTAAAGTCTTGTGTGCCCTTAACTGTCAAAGTTTTGTTTTATAGGCAAGCACTAAAAAGTCGAGCGCGCTGAAGTCCGACTCCTACTGACAGCTCTTGTTTTTTTTTTGGGGGGAGGGGGGTCTTTGGGTAGTCTACGGTAGTCTCTTGTAAATAGTTGCCCCCCCCCCCCCCACAAAAAAAAAAATTGAAGCTAATGTAATTTGTTTTTGTCAATGTAATTTTACACTTTTAAAAAACAGATTATTTTTGGTAGTTTTTTTTTTGTAAAAAAAATATTTTTAATAAACAATCATTTTTTTTAAAAATAGAAATGATTCAGCATTTATGACTGCTTCTACCATAAACTTCCAGCAAAATGCATTCCATATAAGGCCCTGCCCTCAAGGAGAGAGTTTATAAAAAAGCTATTAGCTTTCTACTCTATTATGTACCAATTATGTTAATATTTTGTAAAATGTTTTCAATTAATAACATATTGTTTAAACTAAAGGCAGTGCCAATATAGTTATTGTCTTCCATCAGTCGCTATCTTAATTTTTCCTGGATGAATTGGATTCATTATGATTGTCATTCATTTGATCAAATCATTGATCAAACTATAAAAAATATAATAACAGGTTTCTACTTGAAAATGATCTGGACAGTGCTTGAAATAGTTCAGACCGAGTGATTGAAAGAATGTTTAACAGCTTCCGGGCTATTCCATAAGATATACCAGGCCGTGCTAAAATATATGGAAGAAATAGTCATGAATTCCATCCTTTGAAGATATTCTGGACTAAGTTGGAATTTAGTACTCTGGAATGTTATCTCTAGTTTCTGTGCTTCTGTGTGGGTTTTCTTGCTAGATACAGAAAATATAGATAAATATGCCACGCAAATTTGTCGTGGAATTTAATAGATATTTGCATATGAACAGTGCCCTTGACATTTAAATACAGTCTTTTAGTTGAACAATGAAGTTACTCTTGTCCTAAAATAGAACCTCCATACACATAGCACATAGTTACTCATAGCAGGTGTCAGCATTAGATGTTAAAATTCATCTAGATGTTTTAGATGATTGCACAACACATATATTTCACTAATGCATATGGCATTGTGAAAGCTGTTCAATCAATGAGTCTGTCCTGCATGAGGTTATGAAATGTGCAGCATACCCCATGATCCAGAAAGGACTTGGAGAGTATGATGGGTCCAGAGACACCAACAAAAAGACACTATTACTGGACTTGTGTATAATCAGGGGAGATGATAGGACAACTTGAGTACTTTTAAGTATCTACATTTGATTAAATAGATAGGTTACCTATATATATTCAAATTTTAAAAAAGGTTGGCTATATATATTCAAAATTTAAAAAACTTACCGAAAAATATCAAAGGTATCAAATTCCAGCATAGCCCCGAACATTTTTTGGTATAAGCTTGAACCAATGGAACTATCTACATGGAATAATTTTCAGTCTGGCCAAAAATATTTAAGTGGTAGAATTGAAACTAACTTCCTAGTAAGCATTTCTGAGCTGGGCCAGATCATTTTCCATCAGTAACATTTTCTATCACAACACAAAATATTTGCCAGGATGCACTGGAATTCGTGTAAATGTGTAAAAAAGCAAACTACAATAGAGATGATTACAGTGAACAAAATTTCAGGAAAATTGAAGATGACACTTGTAGAATACACTAACTTTCTTACTATGTGCATAGTCAAGCTGGTAGACTTCAATAAATGAAAATTATTATTTCTGCACTGTTTTGTGACTGTTTGCTCATACACATTTTAGCTCTCTGAATTTTTATTCTTTTGAGCAAATTTGAAACTGCACATCATTAGAATATAAGCATCAATACTACTGGTCAATCTTAAATGATATTTTTTGAACACCCTATCAAATCATGAAAATTGGTCAGAATGTTTGCATTGATATTTGACCCTTATTGGAATATAGGCATCCAATCTTGAGGAAGTCAGTTCAAACCTTAAAAAAAGAAGAAATCATACTTTAAAACGGATCCTTCTGGACCAACTATTTAACGAAAGACACCCATAGGCTACCCTAAGACACATCAGAAAACACCAAAGTGTTACAAGTTTTTTTTTATATTTAGGTGTCAAATCAGAAACATTTTGTTAAAAATACATCTACAATTTTGCAAAGAATTGGAGTAAAGTATGTATCTTTATCAAAGGAAGGTTATAATGTATGCTAGATAAGTAATTTAGTCATTGCATCTAGCATTTTCATGTGCTTTTCACTTGATTTTACATTTGCTATTTGTATAGGAAAAACTTTAAATCTGTACTTGTCTAAAATCACAGTAGTGGACCTCTCCAAAGAGTGTTCAAATTATTTAAAATTGACCCTTTCTGCAATTGTTGATGTTGTTTTATAGCCAATGGTAGTCTGGTGAGCAATATAGGGCTATCTTAGCCCTCCTGTTATAAAAAACACTTGGATATAGATAGAAGGGTAATGTAAATGCCTTATTCCATATACATTACCTGATATAAAAAAGACAAAAAAATCTGAATTTTTTCGATGCACCTTTGATGCCTCTAATTCTATTCTTGTTGTCCTCTTTGAATACAGTCTAGGGAATTTCCTTGATTTGTTTCCATGTGTTACTTTTTTTGTTGCTACATACCATGTCACTAGCAGGTAAAGGTCTCTTTTTTTTTTTATCCATTAACTTTTACATATTTCACAATTTTGCACCAATTTGATTTTCAGTGTTTGATAGTAACTAAGGTTGTGATGTTGTGATTATAGTAAAAATCTTATAATTAGCTTTCAGTTATATCTACCTTAGAATCTAACAAATATCTAAACAATTTACTCAAACAAGGGGCTTTAAAAAAGTTCTGATACAGACGTCATAACCTTTTTAGTTTCAAGTTTTTCTTGAAGTTTTGCCGAAATGAATTGTGAAGACATATTACACCAAATTGGGGGGGGGGGGGGGGGGGGGGAGGGGGGGGGGAATTTTTTTTTTTTTTTTTTTTTTATTTAATTTTTTTTTAATTTTTTGGTGTTTTTTTTTTTTTTTTTTTTTTTATTAAAAAAATTAAAAAATATAATTTTTTGGGGGGGGGGTTGTTTGGTTGTTTTTTTTTTTAATTAAAATAAGATATTAAATTTATTTTTTTTTTTTTTTTTTTTTTTTGGGGGGGGGGGGTTTTTTTTTTTTTTTTTTTTTTTTTTTTTTTTTTTTTTTTTTTTTTTTTTTTTTTTTTTTTTTTTTTTTTTGGTGGGGGGGGGGGGTTTTTTTTTTTTTTTTTTTTTTTTTTTTTTTTTTTTTGGGTGGGGGGGGGGAGAGGGGGGGGGGGGGTTTTTTTTTTTGGGGGGGGGGGGGGGGGGGGGGGGGGGGGGGTGGGGGGGGGGGTTGTTTGTGGGGGGGGGGGGGGGGGGGGGGGGGTTTTTTTTTTTTTTTTTTTTTTTTTTTGGGGGGGGGGGGGGTGTATTTTTTTTGGGTTTTTTTTTTTTTTTTTTTTTTTATATAAAAAATATGGGGGGGGATTTTTTTTTGGTATCAAGTAAAATTAAAAAATGAACTTACCATATCACATTCGTACTTTATCTTCTCCATAGTAACAAAAGGAATGTCTTGAGGGTGCAACTCAATGATTTATATATTGTTGCTTCTTTGTGTGGTTATAAAATGATCTTAAAAATTACCTACCAGTAGCTAAATGAAACACCTACTAAATGCAAATATGTTGATGACATCATTTATGATATCATTTAACGTTTTGATATCATACATCACACACTATGCCAGCAACCATTATTCTAATTATTCATCACCATAGGGGGAGAAGGGATCATATTGTTTTGGTGTTGTTATTCCCTTTGTCACACTTTTCCACTGGGAGCCATATCTTGGTACTGTTTATTCAGATTTTATTGAAGCTTGGCAGCCTAGGAATGTATATCTAGGGAGGGGAATGATCCCCACCAAATAATATCACAAGTCATGTATTTATAGCAGAGTAATGTTCCTTTATTACTTTTATAGGGGCATATTTTCCATCTGGAGCAATTTCCTCAGGACTCAACAGGTAAATTTCATAAAACATAGAAATTATAACCTTTTAATTTGTAGAATAACAAAAACTTTAAATTTCTATTTCTCTGAAACCAGTTATCAAAATTGAATTGTTACAAATGTGCTAAAATAATTTTATGATGACCTCTTTGTTATATCCTGGCTGTAACCCTTACACTCTCTGCCCCAACCCAACCCCACCCACCGGGGGATGGGAGCCAGATATTTAGATTTTTTAATTTCTTTCTGAAAAGGGTTTTCAGAATTTATTTTTGTTTTGCACAAGTAATCAACTTCATACTCTATAATTGAAAAATAAGAAAATAGTGTAAATCGTGTAGCGCTTTTCTTAAGTCTTCCATGTTGAAATTTAAGAATGTTTGTCTTCCTAAACTAGATAACGCTGATTTGAGTTAACTTTCAACAATTAAGTTCTTAGCTCATCTGGCTTTGCCAGGGTGAGCTTTTCTAATAGATGAGTGTACGTCGTCCGTCAACATTTGATTAAAACAACATCTTCTCTGAAAACCCTGGCCCACTGTTGGTGAGATTTCTTGCATGAAGCTCTACCAAAAGTGTTCAAAGAATTCCATTTCATGCAGAATTCTGGTTGCTATGGCAAAAAATAGGAAAAACTAAAAAAATCTTCTTCTCTGAAACCACAAGACCTAGAGCTTAGATATTTGGCATCTGGCATTGTCTAGTGGACCTCTACCAAGATTGTTCAAATTATTACCCCAAGATTAAAATTGACCCTGCCAGGGGGGAGGGGGTCACTTGGAAAGGTAAAAATTTTCCTGAAATATAAGGCTTAGACATTGATATGCATGTATAAAGCCTTGGACTCTACCAAATTGTTAAAATCTTGCCCCCCCAACTTCTCTGAATTTTACCAGGCTAATTCAGGAAAAACTTAAAAATATCTTGTTCTCTGAAACCACAAGGCCTAGAGCTTAGATATTTGGCATGTAGCATTGCCTGGTGGACCTCTACCAAGATTGTTCAAATTATGAGCCCCGGGTCACTTGATTTTACATAGGCTTATATAGGGAAAACTTAAAAAAAAACATAAGGTCCACAGACAGAGCTTAGATATTTGGAATGTTACTAAGCAATGTGTATTGGACCTCTACCAATTATGTTGAAATTAAGACCCCCTTTTATGATTGGCAATTGATATACAGGTGAGCTTGTTACTGTAAATTGCTGAAAAAAATTATCCCCTCAGAGAAGAGGCCTCAATGGGATGGTGAACAGTTGACGGCCTTCTTTTCAGAATTTGATTATGTTTGGCACAACTTTGTAGTCTCTAACAATGGAAAAAAAACAACTGGATTTGCCTCATTTGGCAGGGGCTATAAATTCACTGATTTTGCTTGTTTTCAATACTTTTCTCAACTCTGGAATACTTTGATGTTGTATTTCAGATTTTTATTCTGACATGGGCAAATTGCTATCTACTCATAGATTGTCTTGTACCTTCAGACAAACTTTTCATGAAAATCAAAAAATAATAGAAGATAAACCTTTAAAACCTGCACGGGTGGTCACTTAGTTTTGCAAAGGCTTATATAGGCAAACTTTAAAAACCTTCTTCTCTGAAACTACAAAGCCTAGAGCTTAGATGTTTGGCATGTAGCATTGTCTAGTGGACCTCTACCAAGATTGTTCAAATTATGACCCCTGGGTCAAAATTGACCCCACGAGGGGGTTCACTTAGTTTTGCATAGGTTTACATAGGAAAAACTTTAAAAATCTTTTCTCTGAAACCACAGGGCCTAGAGCTTAGATATTTTGCATGTAGCATTGCCTAGTAGACCGCTTCAAAATTTGTTCAAATTATACCCCTGGGATCAAAATTGGCCTTTCCCTGGGGGGAAGGGGGTCATTTGTTTTACAAAGATGTATATAGGAAAATCTATTTGGTATATAACAGTGTCTAATGATCTTCCACCAGGCAAGTGGACTTGTACCAAGGTGAGCGATATAGGGCCATCTTGGCCCTCTTGTTACCTGGTAAGTAGAATTACAAAATGTACATAAATTTCCTTAAGTACTTTATCTCTGGACAAGAAATCAGGCAAGGTAGAGTTATGGTTTGTGTACACTGCATTTCTTCCCATTGTGCTCTATCACTGTATGAAGTTCCAAGTACATGCAATTCCCTTTGATGCTTTTGCATGTTGCCCGGCTAGAAAAATCAATGAAAGGAGATGAAAAATAAATAAGGCAATGTAGTGTTATGATTCTTGTAGCACTCCCCTCGAGTGTCCTCTCTCTTTGTCTGCAATTCCTTCTGTACTTAAAGAGTTATGCTCAGGACTAGAAAATGTAACAAAAAGACATGCTATATTTCAGAAAAAGTGTCGCATATTAATGATTTTGCATAAATAAAGACAAATAACACAGTGTATTCAGAAAGTCTGTAAATTTAAAGCAGTATGATGAAGATTGTAGCAAAAGACTTAAACTTTGAATTTGAAACATTTTCACAAGTTTTCCTCATTTTGAAAGGCTGCTCAATATGTTAACTGTATTTTGTAGGTGTATGTGCTTCCCAAGGAGAAAAGGAAAGCATCAGTAAGGTTTATTTTGGGACTGACAAACAAAGCAATCTCTTGTGCCAAGTTGAAACTGGGCAAGATGGGATATGTAGTGATGTACAAGGTTGTTAAGGAGATGGTTTCCAGATGGTTAGCAGAACAGTACAGGTGCAGGCAGTTGCTGACATGGCAGCCTTCCCAGGACCAGGAATGATCTGTGACCTTAAAGGTAACAACATTTCAGAGGGTATAACTATTTCTTTTTTTCCTTAAATGTGGCATGTACATATGAGCATATAGTCAATTGCTTGAGGATTGTACCATGACATGATCCTTTGGAGTTTCATATGTCCGTCATGAAGGGCTGTATTATGGGATCTCAGCCAAGTTAAAGGACTTGCCAAATTGCTTTTTAATTGTCAAAATTTGGCAAATTTAGAGTTAAGAAATTGTTCTTAATTAATCTTTACTAAACTTGCTGTAAATATTTGTATTTGCCTGCCAAATAATGATATCTTTCAACTCCAATGTCTGAACTCTGATGTAAACTTTGTGTGAACGTTTAATCCGCACAATGTCTCAGCCAAGTTTGATAGCCAGTCATACTGCCTAAGTCAGTCAAGAGTTATTATAGGCCATAAGTCTCAACAGGTGTATTAACACTATATTATGTGACAGCTTCATTCAGAAATTAAATTACTCAGTAATCAATAGACCACTAAGGCAATGTAGTCAAAGACAATAACTGCTTACCATGTGCAGTCATAAACAGAATCACATACTTACATGTGCACAACTTGTGGTGCTCCTTAATATTTCTGTACAAGTGTCAAGCCTGTAGCTAAATTTAATCAGTTGGATGGATCAACAGCTGAAATCTTTATTTGTTGAAATAGGCTTCCTTAATTACTAAATCTGTCAGTTTACATATTTTGTTTTCCAGTTACAGTAATTGAATGAAAGCAATGGAACACTAATTACACTGATTTCCTTGTGTCTTTGTATTTTCAGATAATTGTAACATCACTGAGGCCAACTGGACTGACAGTTAAAGTGCTAGTTGAAACAGAATATATTTTTGAATTTTTAATTGTCAAAATCAGCAATATTATTATACTGTGTTTAATAGAAAGTAGTGTGTGCATAAAAGATGCACTTTTCTAAGTATGCAGTTGAAAGATCGTACACAACTTTAATGAAAGTTCTCATTTAACTTTGTTCAAAGATAATCAGTTTGACACCATATTGCTCAGGGCATTTTCAAGACTTGCTTTTTAGCTCAACTGGCTTTGCCAGGGTGAGCTTTTAGGATGGGTGATTGTCCGTCGTCCGTCTTTCGTACATGCCCAGTAGACATAAGGGGGTTAGGGTTTGAGTACATCTTAACATTATGAAGTTGTTTCAGTTCATTTGCTTATTAAGGGGTTACAAATTGTATTGTGGGGTTAAACAATTGTATAGTGGGGTTAAAAAAGATCAAAGAAAGATCAAAGGGATAACATCACATTGTCCGTCTGGTGAGTATGTTCGACTGTCCGTCGTCAATCAACATTTTGATTCAAATGACATCTCCTCTGAAACCACTGGGCCAATGTTGATGAAACTATGCAGGGATGTTCCTTGCATAAAGCTCTACCAAAATTGTTCAAAGAAATCTATTCCATGCAGAACTCTGGTTGCTATGGCAAAAAATAGAAAAAACTTAAAAAATCATCTCTGAAACCACAAGGCCTAGAGCTTAGATATTTGGTATGTTATAATGTAGCATTGTCTAGTGAACCTCTACCAAGATTGTTCAAATTATAACCCCGAACAACTTTACATAAGCTTATAAAGGAAAAACTTTAAACAATTTCTTCTCTGAAACCATGAGGCCTAGAACTTAGATATTTGGCATGTAGCATTGTTTAGTGGACCTCTACCAAAATTGTTCAAATTGTGACCCCTGGTTCAACCAGGGGGTCACTTAGTTTTACATAGGCTTTTATAGGAAATACTTTAAAAAATCTTCTTCTCTAAAAGCACAGAGCCTAGAGCTAAGTTATTTAGCATGTAGCATTGCCTAGTAGACCTCTATAAAGTTTGTTCAAATCATGCCTTTTGGGTCAAAATTGACCACAGCCACCAGGCAAGTGTACTTATATTCAGGTGAGCAATACAGGACCATCATGATCCTCTTGTTAGCCATCAGGATTGCTCACTGTCTGTAGTACGTCATCCATCTGTCCATCCTTCATTTCCTTCGAACAACATCTCTGAAACTAATGTCGATGAAATATGACAGGGATGTTCCTTGTGTGAAGCTCTAAGACTTAAATATTTGGCATGTAGCCTTGTCTAGAGGGCCTCTACGAAGAGTGTAGAAATCAACAAAATATCATACTTGACTAAGAAACTGTGTTTAATAGAAAGTGGAATGTGCATAAAAGATACACTCTACTTTTCTAAAATAGTGTACAATTATCACTTTCTTACCATATTTCACATTGCTATTTATGTCCCGAAAGGTGGGCATGTTAAAATCGCACCATCCCTCCGTCTGTCCGTCCTTCTGTCAGTCCCTGTGTTTGTCTTTACATTACATGTCCGGGCTGTTCATTTGTCATGCATTAAAGGATTTTAAAATAACTTGGCACAAATGTTCAGCACATCAAGACAACATGTCGGGTGCAAGATCCATGTCCCTACCACAATGTAAAGGTCACGCGTAGAGTTTAAAGGTATCCTGTATATATGCATACATTTGTGTACAGACTGTAACTTTATCATGCATTGAAGGACTCTAAAATAACTTGGCACAAATGTTCAGCACATCAAGATGACCTGTCCCTTGCAAGACTAACGTCCCTTACTCAAAGATCAAGGTCAAATTCAAGAGTTTAAAAGTTGTCGAGTCATGTACATTGCACAATTGTTAAGTACATGGAGAGGTTAAGTCACCATGGCAACAAAAAGGAAAAACTTTTAAAATCTTCTTCTCAATAACAAGAAGGCCTAGAGCTTAGATATTTAGCATGTGGCATAACCAAGTGGACCTCGGCCAAGATTGTTCAAATTATGACCCTTTTGTCAAATTAACCCAACCTGGGTGTCACTTGTTTTTACATAGGCTTATGTAGGAAAAACTTTAAAAATCTTCTCTGAAACCACAAAGCCTAGAGCTTAGATATTTAGCATGTGGGATTTCCTAGTGGACCTATACGAAGATTGTTAGAATTATGAACCCAGGGTCAAATTTGACCCTGCCCGTGGGTCACTTGTTAGCTCACCTGGCACAAAGTGCTAGGCTGAGCTATAAGGATCACTCACTGTTTGGGGTCCGTCATACGTCCATTGTACGTCCATCCGTCCGTCCACCATTTCCTTAAAACAACATCTCCTCCAAAATCACTGGGCCAATGTTGATGTATCTTAGCAGATATGTTCCTTACAGGAAGCTCTATCAAAATTGTTAAAAGAATTCCATTCTGTGCAGAACTCTGGTTGCTATGGCAAAAAATAGGAATCGACAGTGTAGAGGTTAATGTGTCGGCCGCTCATTCCTGAGGTTACGGGTTCAAGCCCCACTCATTCATGACCGTACCTCCTCATATGACACCAGTACTGGTTTTTCCAGGAAGCAGACTTGAGAGCGAGTCGATAAGCTGCAAGCTTTCTTCACAATCGAGCTAAAATAAATTAGTATAAACTAACAAATAGGAAAAACTTAAAAAGGAACCACAAGGCCTTAGGCTGAGATATCTAACATGAAGCATTGCCTTGTGGGCCTTTACTAAGATTGTTCAAATCATGACCCCTAGGCCAAAATTAACCCTTCCCAAGAGGGGATGGGAGGTCACTTGATTTCACATAGGCTTATCTAGGCAAACATTTAAAAAAACAACACAAGGCCCACTGGCAGAGCTTAGATTTGGAATGTTACTGAGCATTGTGTAGTGGACCTCTACGAATTGTGTTAAAATAATGACCCCTTGTATTGTAGCCAATGGTTGTCAGGTGAGCGATACAGTCTTGTTTTTATGTATGCTTAAAAAAAACTTAAAAACTCTTCTTCTCTGAAGCCACAAGGCCTAGAGCTTAGATATTTAGATATGTGGCATTGCCTAGTGGACCTCTACTAAGATTGTTAAAATTATGACCCCTTGCACAAAATTGACCGGCTTGAGGGTCTCATGATTTTACATAGATTTATATAGGAAAAACTTTACAAAATGTTCAAATCATGTCCCCCAGGGCAAAGACCCCTAGATGCTTTGATATTATGGCATGTATCCATGTGAGCAATAAAGGACCCAATAATGGCCCTCATAATTATATCGGCCAAGGAAGCAAAAACTTGACACCTTCTCTGACCACAAGGTAGACCTTAGTATTATAGCCAATGGTAGCCAGGTAGAGCAATAAAGGGCCATCTTGGCCCTCTTGATTTTATATAGGCCTATGTATAATATGTAGGAAAAACTTAAAAAAAAAAATTCTGAAACCACAAGGCCTTGAGCATGAATCCTTTAGCAAGTGAAATGCTCAAATACATGTGCCCCAGGCCAAAATTGACCCTGCTCAGGGGTCTCTGGATTTTACATAGGCTTAAATAGGTGCCAATTATGAGTGATATAGGGCCATAATGGCACTCTTGTTTTTAACCAAATAGGCAACTTGGAAATAAAAAATAAATATAATGCTAATAGACTGTCCGCTATGATAAACTCTCACTGGATCAAAGACCAGAGAATATTTAAAAATATCAGAAATTGTCAATAAGTCTGTAATAGTGCAAGGGAAATAACCCAAATTTGTTTCATCAAACCTGTTAATTTGGCTTTCAAACAAGTATGATATCCCATAAGTGTGTACTTTCATCTGTTTAGTTTTTAGTTACCAACCAATAGAGACCATTAGGGACTAAATGTTTGACTGTTTCAGCCCATATGTGTCCTGGCTGGAACTTCTAAATGCATGTACCATTTTCAAATAATATCACGCAGTTGTTGCACAGAACGCAAAGGTGTGGAAGGTACCACACCCACAGTTAGCTTTAAAGTCAAGGTCACACTTGTGGCTTAAAATCTGTAATGTAGAGCATTATACCAATACAGTAACATGCATATACTGATTTTGAAATAATTTCATACAATTGTTGCCCATAACCAATCGCATCTGGGGTGATACATGGGAATATTATAACATCGGTTTCGCGGCGCGTTTTGAGTTGGCTGTATAGTTCCGGATCACACGAGAGGCGGAGAAAGATACAAACGCAGATCAAGCGACTGTTATAATATACCTTTTATTATATACCTTTTCCCTAAACATATCATTACCTTTTATATAACATAACATAACATAACATAACATAACATAACATAACATAACATAACATAACATAACATATATTTTATTTAACATAAAATTGTATACATACAATTTATAGTCAAACATAGTTCAATTTATGTAAAGCATAATATATACACGTTAATTTGTTTCATTAATGGCGTAAAATCAACATAACGCGCTATTAAGTGTCACATTTTATATGACGTCAAAGACGTCACTTATATATATCTCCCGTGTATAAACAAACAACAGTAATAAAAAGTAAATGCAAAATGTAAATCATCTTTCTGGTTTATTTAATGCAAAAAAGACATCGTTTTTATTTGTCTTCAAATGTGACATTAAAGAAATGTGACGACAATCAAACTAAACTTCTTTTACTGCAGCAATGAGGATCTATTTTTCAACTTTTAGCGTAGGAATATGATATGAATATGCATTTGTATACAACTTACACGATGGATAAGATACGGCTAAATTTATCCGATACGGAAAATTTGATACGAGATGTTGTATTTTACTGCACAAATACTAAAGAAAATTCAGATAAACACCAGTAGGTATATATATACCAGTTTTCCGTGACTATTGACTTTAACATGCGATAACCGATTTTGAAATATATTCACAGTTAGTTGTAGCCCACACCACAAGGTTTGCCATGCACAACACCCAAGCGCTACTTTGGAAGCCAAGGTCACATTAATAAAAAAAAATTGTATAAAAAAGCTACCTAAATCGAAAAACGGCGGCCATCTTGGACGCCATCTTAGATTTCTCGGCACGCCCAAATACGGCAGTCTGGTAAACGTCAGAGTCTCCCAAACATTTTGATATATGACTCATTTTGTTCATTTTTGTGGCCCAGTGGTATCTGAATATGGTGTTTTGCTGAATATTTGCTGCTTTAATAATTCTAAGGGCTGGTATTTTGTGACTGGGCTGTCATTTTACATGCATAAAAGTCACATTTCAGGGTCAACCAGATTTGTAGCATGCCACATACTTCACCTAAGAGAAAAGTGTGTAAATGAAATATAGTTGTGTTGAGATAAGCTAAAAGTAGCAATGTAATTCCTGAATATAACATTTAAATGGAGCTGTGTCTGTTGTCATAGCTGGTGCTGGTGGTGCACTGCTCCTGCAACAGCGAGAAAACTCATTCTAATAAAGTAACCAACAGAAACACCGACCGTTCCAAGTTTTAAACTGTTGCAAATGCATAGAAGCTGAATTTTAAGTTTTGGTAGCTGCTATTTAACAGCTCATTTACTGGTAGAGCATATATTCACCGCTTAATTTTGTCCGTCCGTCGCACCTTTGCCCGAAGAATAACTCCAGCAATTTCAACTTGAAACATAGATAGATATTATTGAGAGGATGCAGAGAGCTTAAAACTATTAGTTTTGACAGTATCGTCTGTCTCTACCTTGAGCTTCTTGGGCATGTCCGTTAAAAGTGTATACTTTTCCCCGTACAAATTGCAAGCACGGTTGCACAACTTTCCCAGATGACAGCGATTTCTTAAGTGTTTGGATCGAGTCGGTGACGAAACTGGTTAAGATATACGAGGCAAAACAATCCCAACAGATGCTACCTGGCGGACGGACATGAGGGTATAATTTATTGTTTGTTAGGAGTTTAATGCCCAGACAGTTTGTTTAAAAATCGTTAATGGGTTTCTTAATTCCCTTTATCTGACATTTAAATGCCATATGCTTGAGATCATAAAAAAACTAGCCATAATTTATAATTTCAAGTTGTAAACCACGAAATCCGACGATTTAAATGACCATACTTCTTGTTCCTAAAAGGGATAAAAATAATTTGTGCCAATAAACTTGGTATTATTTCAGGCTGTAAACCACGAAGCTTCGGCTTGGCCGTCCGAAGATTATGACTGGGCTTCAGTAATCGGCAATTGGGCCCTAATAGGAATTGATATCGATTGTTCCAATAATCTTGGTATTATTAGATAAAGCTATCGCTTTATTAATCTAATTACCAGTTATTTCCTAAAAGACACTGATGATTGAATACAGTTACATGCATCACCAACTAGTCAAAATTAATCCTGTGACCATCTAGCTAATTGGCGTGTGAATGGCGTGACGGACAGTTTGAAGAACTGAGAAAGGAGATGAGCCTCGATACACCTGGATTTAAAATAGCTGTGTCCACTAGATGGGCTGTTAGGGCGGAGTGTTTGAAAAGTGTTTAGGCAATATTCCGTTTCTCCAGAAATTGTTGGATACAGCACCGTTTGAGACCACAAAAGACAAATTGACACTGAGACCAGAGCGCCATTGTTGGTGTGAAGAGTCAGATGGCCCATTTGTACTTTTTTCATATGGTGTGACACTTTGGTATGAACTGTTAAGCACAGCGACAACCTAAGCAAGGCACTTCAACACAAAGACATGTCAGCTTCAAGAAGGTCACATCTTGCCATGTGACAGTGTCTACATTAAGCAAACTACGACAATGACGCATATGATCAGTTCTTGGGTCAATTGACACCAAACTCGACAACGTTGATGTCAACGAACCAACACTACTTCGGATACGTTAATTGCCGAAAAGGGCGACGCCATAGAGTATCCGAATTGCACCAAAGGACCTATATAGAGTACTGTGGAGCGTTGGACATGGCGATTAAGCTGCATCCAAGATCGGTTCGACCAACCAGGATTCCGGCTAGATAGACGTCTGCAGGACTCGCTTCTGAAGAGCCTTGCACAGGACCTACGCAGCTGACGACATCATGCATGTCATGGACAGGTATACAAGGGTGACATCAGTACGAGGTAGCGTTTGGAGCCCAGGTAGATTCCTCCCCTCTTGGGTCGTCAGATAGCACACCCATTCAAGTAATTGTGTGACATTGTGAAGGTGTTTCTAATGAACTAATCGTGAAACACAACCAATGCGTGCAATATCACGCACTGTATACGTGGTTCATCATTTTGAAGACTTCTTTTTGAATCGATTTTTACAAACAAATGGTCTAAATAAGGTACACAATTGCTAGATGATACTGTATTTTTTTTTTTATTTTTTTTTTTTTTTTTTTTTTTTTTTTTTAAAATTTTTTCCTGGGTTGTCTTTTTTTTTTTTTTGAGAATTTTTTTTTTTTGGAAATTTTTTCTCCAGATATATCTTATACTTGCTGCAAATTGAAGTTTGGGCCTGATCATGGTTTTATAGGCAATATATCTGTTGCTTTTAAGCACAAGTGAGAGATTACGTCCCAGAAAACCAAGTGTCCTATATTTGGCCTTACTAGTTACATTTTGTATGTGAGTGCCCAAAGACAGGTTATCAGTAAAAGTTAGGCCGAAGTATTTCGCGGTATTTCGCAGAGGTTACACTTTCCACAACCTGTTCGTGCAGATTGTAGTTGTAGACCTGTGATGCGGGGAGTTTAGGTGGTGACTACTGGCTTTGAGTGAATAGCATTTTAAAGCATTAAATTGCATAAGGCATGTCTTTTCCCATTTAGCAAATCTATCAATGTCATCTTGGAGAGCTTGGCAATCTCACAACGACAATGCTACATGATTGACATATTTATTTGTTGTAAAGGACGCGCTGTTTTCCCTTTGATGTTGCAGATTGTAAATATCACAAACTTCAGTGAGGGACTATTATTTTTGAAAACGATAATAAGTCTATACTAGTAGTTTGCCAAACTCTAATACGTACCAAGCTCGCATGTGACACCTCCTAAAATCTTGAAAGATTTACTTGCTCGGCAGCATTTTGCATATATTTCTAAAATTGGGTGTCGAACATCGGCTTATAATCATTTTCCACTCCCAACAAAAACTTCCTCACATGAAACACAATGGCTTAGAAGTTGTCAGGTTTGGCTTGCTTGCAAATAAAAAAAAAATCCGTAAGAATTCTGCTCACATCTTGAAGAATTTCAACTTTAAATAATTCATCAATTTCAAGGACCTGGAAAGAATATGTTGTTAACTGCATAATTTCATAGAGTGTCTCTTTTAGTAAAATGAAAAAGGCAATTGATCAACACATTAAACAACCGTGGGCAGAAAGTAGACCATCAAACCGGAGAAACACCAATAGGACTTCCATGATTATTCCTACCTAAGAACCAACATTTTGATTTACATTTATTTTAATTCGATGCTTTCTTTAGAAATACACGTGTACGTTATTTTAAAAGAAAGGACATACCCTATAACTTGTTTCGAACTAAATAACCTCCTAAACATAAACACATGTAATAGAAGCTTTGGGAGTATTATAACTTAACCTAAAAGCGATTTATTACAGAAGGCCTCTATATTTATTAATTATGGTAATATGAGGCATTTTTCGTCAAAGGTTGTTCTTTGAAATTGTATTTATTTAAAATTTTACATTCATTGAACACATAATATGTTTCTAGAATAAAATCGGCTAGATGTAGGGTATGTCGCTTTAACAGTTTATAACACTGATATAAATTAGCTACATGTACTCAGATTTACAGGGCACGTGCCCATCCCTCAGCCGCAGTCGACCGTCACATATACGGCACAACTATAAAATAAAAAAAAAATTAAAAAATATAATTTCACAAAAAAATGGAGGTATACCCAGGTTGTCCGCAAGTATCTAGGCACATGTATCGATATCGTATCACTGTAAGCATGTATCCTCTAAAACCGCAAAGCAATTTTCTGTAATAAAACTGATCAGCGATGTGTCTTGCTCTGGATCATTCATGCCTCGGTTGTTGGAACCTACTTTAGCATCTGGACTGTTTACAAACGATGAACTGGAAGACAAAGCCAAATCCAAGAGAAACTTGTTTTACAAAAACATAATGAAAGTTGGCCAGAATTCTTCCTAACGATTTCTAAGTCAAGTCTGAACTTGGACACATATGACCAATTCAAAGAAAACATTTGCTAACACTCTATAATGCAACATTATACTAGTAAAACTTACAGAACATAATCTCATAGGGATTTGCAAAATACTTAGTCAATTCTCTGGAACCGCCCCCTGGGTAATAGTAATTATGTTTTTGTTTACTAATATCGTTATTTTTGGTAACCAAAATAGTACCGAGGACTCCATTTCATTCTTTTAGTATTAATAATTTAACAAATATTTTGTAAATACCAGTGGCCTTCTTGAAATCAAATTCCTTAAATTTAATCCTAAAATTAAAAGTGTTTTCACTAGGCGTACAAAATGATTTCAGAATCAGAGGTAGAGTTCATTTAATCTTGATTTTTTTAAACCTTTATTAATTTTAACAGTAAAATCATAATTTTTTATCAAAGATAAAAGTCATTGGGCGAATTGAGCCGATGTTTTTTCAGTTTCACTGGTTAATTTTGATAATGTGGCTTGATACTAGTAGTCCACCTAAAATCGGCAACTGGCACAACTCTCTTTAAATTTGAACATGTCTGCATGTGCGTGTATGCGTGTGCGCACGTGCGTGCGTGTGTGTTTGTGGTGCTGATGATATGAGGCACGGGAGCGGGTACATATTTAGCCTCGTTGTCTCTGAAGTTTGTATTGCATGAATCTCAGAAACCTACCTAATCTCATGAAACGTAAAGGAAATCCTATTCACCATGACTAATTGCGCATCTGGGATTTTGTTTCAACATTGACCCAAAAACGAGCAGACTTTTGGCCCCTGATTTTGCAAAAATTTAGCATTTGTGCAGCTTTTGTTACCTATAACTAAGTAAACTTTATAACTCTATTCCGATTGGCGCAGTGGTAGATTGTCCGGTTAGTGTAGTTGAAGGTTGTCCGGTTAGCACAGTTGTAAGCACACTCACCTCTCACCAATGCAGCCAGGGTTCGATCCCCATCTCAGATACTAGGTGATCACCAGACCGGACAGGGGGATTTTCCCCGGGTTCTCAAGATACCCCCACAGTAAGGTTACAAAATGCCAACAGTTGTGCGGTCGGTTCAAAGCTCGCATGTGTGTTGTTATTTATATTTTGCTGACTAATTTTAAAGATTATTATCATTTTTGTAACGAATTTATTCCAAGGGCGAAGGCATTAATGACGATATCATCAACAAACACTTCGATTCCGTACTCATGCTCTTCAAATAACAAAATGTCCACTTGTTATAGTCGCGCATATATCATATTTATATGCATGAAAATCATAAACTTCGGAGTAAATGGGAGTATTACATATAAATGACACATGTTTAAATAATGAAAGATAACACAATAAAAGTTTCAAAGTTTATTGGTCAAGTCATGGCACTTTAAGGGCATAAGACATTAACAAAAACAAATGCTATAATAAATACAACTAAAGTATTGAGCAAATATTTCACATATGAGTGGAGAATGAGGTGACCTAACACATAATGGCATGCATTCATAAGAACGGGAGTAACTTCTAAGCACAGTCACGGACTTACATAGAAATACCATTTATTGAATAGTAGTGATTTCCATACACTTGGTATGTTAAAATTGGAGGACTGGGTAAAACAACTTTAAGCACTATTTTCTAATATTTCAATATTTATTTAGGCTTCTACACAATTTAGAAATTATGAAAGCTTGAAGTTCTTGTGGACCCCAATGGAACAGGGCATTCCGAACACTTCATGTCATTTCTTTTAAATCTTCGTAGGCTTTTAACATACAAGGGCATATATTTAGTAATAATTTCTGTGATTTTAAGTATACAAGTATTTATTTAACAATGTACAGATATATGTTACATTAATAATTGATAAAGTGATAATACCTGTGATATAACGTTATTGATCAGTGTGTTATGGATGATGATTTTTTAATATTATATTTATTAAGAATGTTTTATTGATTGTAGAACTTTACTTTTTCTAGAAGTAGAACTGTATGACATATTCTTATTAATATGTATTATTATTATTATTATTATCATTATTCTCCTTCTTCTTCTTCTTATTATTATTATCATTATTATCATCAATTCTTCTTCTTCTTCTTCTTCTTATTGTTCCTTCCATGGAAGGGACACTTAAAATTGTACAGACACACTTGACTGAACAATGCAGCACGTAAGCCGTTTTTCGGTGTGTTTCCGTTATAAATTAAACGTTGTGATATTGAAAATTGGAACAACTAACAACCAATAGCCGTTCTTTTCCGTACATCGATACATGTTTACGTTACTGTGGTTATTTCCCTTTATGTACGTGGTAACTTCACTGGGTAAGCTATAGTCTCGCTATTTGCACTTCGAAGGCAAACCGATTGTACAGGTTGACATTTAATAGCTGTCCGCCTTCTACAAAATGGTGTGACAGTTATAAAATATCAGATCTGTGAAAGGGGTCACACTGAAACGCCAAATTAATTAGGCTAGGTAAGCTATTTCGCCCGACAATGCGTTTGCTTTTGCATTATGAATTTGGCAAATAGCTGAAAGAATGTTAATTTACATATCGTTTGCATAGCGTAGAAACATGCTAATATTGTTGCTGGAAGTATTGGCGCGAACTTACCATGTGACCATATAAAAGACGATCTAGCGTGACGTAGTAACAGGTGCGTGGAGTATTAAATATTGTAGATACTAATGCCTGAATTTGCTTCGACTGTCGTAGTTTGTACTTCAATAAAATATATAGAAAGATGTGCTCTAGAAGGAACTTTTGGAATGCTATAATTTGTTATCTACTAGAATCATGATACATCAAGGTCTTACTATTTGAAAGACCTTGGATACATTAAATAAATGATGTCTTGTTTTCTACTGTTCGATTAGAATTGAGAACTTAGAACATGTTCGAAGTGATGTCAATGTATTTGAAACAAACCGATCAATTTTCCATTTCCGGTATTTTGTAAACACGGAAAACGACTAAAATGAGTAGCGAAAACGAAGTTTCTAGCTTTTCCGCACAGGTATGAATCATTATTGTTGGTATGAAGAATATAAGAATAAGTTAAATTCCTTTACCACATTGTTTGGTACCTTTAAACATTGTCCCTTGCTCTGGGGAACTGTTATTAAGTGTCAAATTGTTTTGATTTTATTACCATCATTACTGTTTAATATTGCCAGAGCCTTGCCGCATATTACAACAGTATTTTGATTGTCTCTGAGTCTGATAGTGCTCATTTTGTAAATGTTATTAGCATAAGAGGGCCCTGTTTGTTCGAGTTCTCATGGTTAGCCTAATTAATTCGGTGTTGCAGTGTGACCCCTTTCACGGATCTGATATTTTATAACTGTCATACCTTTACGCCTAATTTTAATGTGCTCCATAATAGGCGGAAAATGTAGCTTCAATATTAGGTATAACCGGCGCATAATACACAATTTACCTAGTTCAGATAACAAATTTCCGCTCTCAAATGAATTAAATATCACAGGATGAAAACATAAAACTTTATGAAATATCTCACCACTTAATAAAATCTGAATGTTTAAACCGAAACGTGCTAGTTTACACATACGGCATGATTTGCCATTTATTTTTATATTTTGCCGATTGATGCAGACCTGTGCGTAAATAGGTAAATGTAACTTGGAATTGAGTAAGCATCATTTATAAACTTACTCCTATCATGTTAAATCATATTTATACATTTAAATACTTGATTTTATTGCGTTTATAAGTGCCCAACAGAATTTTGTTGGGGATGTGTTCCCAGCTAAAAGTGAGATGTAGAAGGCGAACAACTCCAAAATGTCAACCTGTAAAATCGGTCTGCCCTTGAAGTGGAAATAGTGAGACTAGCTCATGGTGAGCTATTGTAACCGCCTGATGTCCGTTGTGTGTCATCCACCATCAACCATTGCTTCAAAGGAATACCAGCTGTTTCACCACCTAGTCGTTCCACCCCTAGTCATTTCACCTCCCAGAAAATTAGATAATTAACTCTTATAACTCAATAAAGTGCTTGTGTTTTTAAGTAGAAGGAATAGAAATTATTTAATTACATTTATTTTGATTAGAAATATAGTTTTTAGAAGAATTTTATGACATTAATATTTGTTATTAATTTCACCAATTCAACATATTTTTGACTATTTCTTTGACTGTTTCAATTTATTCATTACATTTTTTTACTTTTTACATATTTTGTTTTCTATTTCTCTTGATGCTTCAACTTGTTGTCTGCAATCAACCATAAGAGTCAAGTAAAACAATAGCACATTGTACACATAATTAATCTATTTATTAGCAATGGGAGCTGAAATGACTAGGGGTGAAACATCTACGGGGTGAAAAGACTTGATACCCTTCCAAGGACATCTCCTCCTTAACTGCAGGGTTAATTTCCACCACACATCACAGGGCTGTTCCTTGGATGGTCCTCTACAAAACTGCTAAAACGGTTCCGCTTCACTGCACATAATTGCCAACAGAGCTAAAAATAGAGAAACCTAAAAATGATATCTCCGTAGCCAGTGGGTCAATTTTTGCCAAATTTCATGTATTGCAGATGTTTTCTATTCACTTGAGCGATATACATGTAAAATCATCCTGGCCCTCTTGTTTCTAATACTAACATGTAGATTTTTGTTCATTTTTAGCCAGTTACTTCAGACTTCACCAACATTTCTCTGGAGACGGATCAGGCAAAAAAGAAAGTTCCAAGAAGACTGATACATTTTAGTGATGGTGTACTAGAGGAATATTCTACCGATGAGGAAGATGAACCTCCATTACCTCCTCCCATAGATACAGTCAGTAAAAATAAAACTATTTCCTGTACATTTAGCTCATGTTTAGTCATATTCCATGGAACCAGTTGAAAACGTTACACATTACACGTTAAATTCAATGACACAGTCTAAATGCCTTTGAAAATTCCTTTGTGGGACAAGCTGATAAGAGATAATGAGGAATTTGATTTAACAGAGTTAGAGATAGCAAAATTCACTGAACTTGTTTGTAGATGATTATATGAAAGTGATGGATCTACCTTTGGCTGCCAGAAAGGGTGTTACACCATTTTACATTATTATACTTCACTTTTGTCTACAATGGTAAAATCCCATTACTCAAAAAAGAGATATTTTGACTATCACTTTCACCTTTGACAGGACCAAGCGCAAATTGACTGTCAGGTCTGTGACGCGTGGTTTTTGAATGTCATATAAAGGCAAATAACTGCTTCAATATTTTAGCTAAATCATGTTTCCTCCCTTATACACATACAGCAGTGACGTTACTATTCAATGTTTACACAAAAACATCAGACGACAGGAGCTGTCAGCAAGTAAACCTGTCTCGATTTGCAAGTATTTCTGAAGATGATTTAGACACTCTTAATGGACAGAAAGACTCAAAAAACACAAAACTTGTAATAAAAAGAATTTAATTAGCATTGTTAACAGTGGAATTTTGTTCTTCCTGATATATGTGATATTTTGTTTACCTTCTTAACCTGAGAGCAGAATGTCACCCGAGGCGTTGACAATATCAATATCACACATGCTGCCATATGATATTTATTTTATTATACCGAACAAAATTAAGTACATAAAAAAGTTTTAATTTTTTTTAATTCATTTAATTAAACAAGTTTAACAAGGTAAACAAAATAATAATTATATAATATATGATGCAGTTTAACTGTTCTTGTAACCATACCACCTCTATTTTTTTGCCCCTACTCTGTTATGTTTTTGGTTGTCATAATTTAAGAAACCTCTTTCAAGCATGGAGAAATAGGGTTCTTAACTAAGAGTAAAAAACAAAAACTATATAATTAAATAGAGAGGAACAATACGTTAAGACCAGGGTAAATTAACTCGAAATTTAATAGTCTACCGGTTTCGGTCTAATCTAGACCTTCATCAGGATCAAGATCATGCAAAAAATCAGTCATAAAGTATACAAAAAGTGGATCACATATGTGACGTTTGTTACTAAACATAGTAACGAATGTTACTTATGATAGAGAAAATCTAGCTCAGGGCCAATTTTCTGAACACTAAAGTCTTACATTATTCAGTAGGTTTTCTTAGATGGTATTAAACAATAGATGCTACCGACACTTATAATTTGCTCATTATCCTTACGAAATTGTCCATATTCGTCCATTACTTTTGTTTCTGTGCTGCTGACAGGGGTTAACAATGATTTGAAGTTCATATCCAGAATGGTCAGATCCTGTTGTTTTTTATTGTTCTTCTGTTTCGTATCGCTTGATGGTTTCTTTTTTGCTTTCAACTGTGGTTGGCCTGTTTTTCCTATCATTATACGGATATATTTTAGAGTAAAAAAGTTAAATGTTTCTCCCTAGACCTGTGTACCAGTTACCTTCAGAACATATTTGTTTCTGTTGGTACCAGAGCCAAAATGTTATCTTTTCTTGACCATACCTCAACAATGATATCCTGGAGCATTATAAAACTAGTCCATTCAGCTGGTACTAGTATGTGACCTGTGTGGCATTATTTGCAGCCTTTAAGAAGTTTTGTGTGGATTATCACAACATACATCTAGTTAGAACCATGGTTCAACCACCACCCTTCTATAATTTCCAAGAAGGCTGTATAAATATGAAAATATTCGGGTAAAAAATCAAATGAATATAGATATACAGTGTAAGATACAAGTTCCTAAATGCACTGATTCATTGAATTAGGATGCAGAATTCAGAAATAAGTTCCTGTGCATCACTACATTGTATCAGTCCAAAAAAACTATTAATCATTATTTTATTATTTCATGTTCTTTCAGAAATCATTGACATGGGGCCCATGGTTCTGGTATTATGTTTCTACAGCTGCATTTAAAACACTTGGGGGTAAATATCTGTAGCTTCAGCTACATTATACTTTTACTTCCCTCTATGTACAATGTATGGTTTTAACTTGAAGTGTAACATTCATGAAGGAAATTATTCCTATTAAACAATGGCAGTTTGAAATTACAAAAGTTTTCTTATTTCAAAGAAATAGTCCTATGTCATGTTCACTTTATAACCACTTAGAAGACAGATGTTTTTGATGGCCATCAAAGAAAACTACTACAACTGAAGGATATGTACTTGACTAATACTTAACCTGATTATATGTACAATGTATATAGATCTGCCCTACCTATGTATACTGTATAACTAGTATTCTACTTGAGCAGTAAAACATTTAAAGCAGATCATGTTCAAGGATATTAAAAGGATAATTAACTTAGTATGTCCCAGTATGATTAAGTACCTTAGTATATCCCAGTTAGTACCTTGTAAAAACTGAATATATGAAGTTCCAGCATTTATCGTAGACCTATCAAAATTTGCTAGTCTGTTTTCAGAAGTCAGTCTGATGTACACGTTTTTAAATAGAACAGTGTTTTTGAAAGTCAAATTAATTTGAAAAGTACTTATTTTAATTCAAATCCTCTGTAATATTTTCAGTTGCTGATGTATGTGGAGAGAAGTTAGCTTGGTTCTTTGGCATAACAACACCAAAGTACCAGTCAGCTATTGATGAGTTCTACAAATTGAAAGCAGAGGTTGGTAATATTCAAACTATAACCTTGCTTGAAATGTTCAATTCAAACATAATGTTATTGTAGAAACTTTGGATTCTTCATCCTTCACAGTATAGAATTATAATTTAGATTTATATTTTTGAAATAAGGTCATTGATTACTTTCGATAACCATAAAGTGCCGATAGAAGTGCTGTGGTATAGGGTGGAGTGTCGGACTCCTAATCTTGGATTTGAATCCTGTAAGTGGAATTCTAAAGGGTCATCTACAATTTCTTTTTTTTGGCTTGAGTCCTGATTGGAGCCTCAGGAGTAGTTAAAGTAAGCTGCATGAATTTGAGCCCACAAGTGATGCAAATTACCTAGTAATGTTAAAAATGAAAGTGTCATATTACACATGTATGTTTAGTATGTTTCATGTAACATGCCTTTTGAGTGTTTTGTTTTAGGAGGAGAATGAATTAGAATATGAGCGAAGGGCGCGGGAAAAGATGCAGGAGCTGTCAAGCGTAGATGTTAAAGTAATAGATCAACCTAGAGACAAAGGTTCAGGAGATGACACCGAACAAAAATTCTGAAATTCTCTGAGATGTTTTCATAGCCTTGCAATATTGTGATACAAAATACAAGAACATAGAAGAATCTTTATATAATGTCAGATATTAGATTAACAAAGAAACATAAGCTCATGAGCTATTTTCAGGCAATAAATGATATGAAATGGTAGCTATTTGTAACTACTCTTGGTGCAAACAGATGATGAGCATAACTGTTCAGGGTAGAAAAAGATATTTTAAAACATTGTTTGCTGTAAAACAGTAGGAGGTATTTTGAAAATTAAGCAGCTTTGTTGGTCATATGTATAAAGGAACAAATCAAAAACAGAACCTTTTAAACTATAAGATGTTTGATCACTTGTGTCTATGAGAAATCTACCTAGAGTTCTGGGAGGTACATATGCAGACTAGGCAGGACAAACTTTAGATCTGAGATAATAAAAACATCTCTTTAGACCACTTTTAAACTTCTTGACTATGGTTCGACAGAAGTGAGCTCATTTTCTATACTAACCGATCAGAAGCCGGATATTGAAGATTCTTTTAAGTCTAATCCTCTGGGTACCAATTCAGTAGGTGGGGATATTCATATGTCCTGTGGATACTGTTTATAGGGTCCAGATTACAGACACATTTCCAAGATTTAGATTCTATGTTCATCAGTTTTGAGGAGAGTTTTTGTCATTTACTTGTCAGATGTGCAGAAATATCATGGGTTAAAACTAAAGACACTGTGCTCAGATTCATCTGTATTCACTTATTTCAAGTTTTTGTCATTTACTTGCTGTAATTGAGTTATATTTGTCAGAAATCAAGAATTATAGCAAGCTACCTAATCCAATGTCATATTACTGACTTCACTTGAAAAATAATGTAAACACAATTCATAACATAATTCTGAGCTGAATCTTTATCAATTAACCACTATCCCAGAAAAATTCTGAAAAGGTTTTGTTTATTGCCATTTGTCATTTTAAGGGGTGCCCACTTAAAATTATTGACTGAATAGCAAATATTGCAGATCATACTGCATGCCTGCAGGGTAAGGGATAAAAACATTTAAAAGTGCTGGAATGATGCAGCAGAAATATAGTGTGATAAAAATTATTGAAAAAGTGGAATTGTGCATATTTTTGTCAAGTAAAGATCCTGCTGAAATAGTTGTGTGAAAGGGTAAGGGAAATAATAGCTTTTAACCCAATACACCAAATTCTTCCTGCTACCAGTGCGAAATAAGAACTTTCCAAATATTACTTTTCCTATTTTAACTGGGAGAGTCCATTTAAAAAAAAACAACTGCATGCAGGAGTTGCTCCCCTTCCACTGCCAAAATCTCTACCAACAACAACAAAAGCACAAGGGAAATCACTGTGAAGAAATGAACTATTATTTTATTTGTTTAATTTTTTTATTTCTAAAGCACCAACTTCAAATACTAATGCAGCATTATCATTAGTTTAACACATTTAAATGCACAGCAACCAAAAATTGCTTTTATAAAAACTGTCACCAAAAATACACTATGTGCAGTAAGATGCGCATAATGTCACTTAAATCAAAATACGAGAAAATATATTTTGTATTGACTTACCTTGCTGGTTTCAAATCATTCAGCCATTGCGACCTGTGCGTATAACTGCAATCTGATCATGATCTGCACTGTTTGCTATTCAGTGACAACCCAATTAAACAACTGTCCAACTGTCCATTGTAAAAGATTGAAAAGTCTATTTTAGAATTTAGGAGAGTAACACTTAAGAATAGATGAAATAAATTGAAAATAGATCTGTATTTAAGCCAGTATGGATTGTATTAATGTGTTTGAGTGTCTTGGGTGCTATAATAGCAACAGGTTTTAAAGTACCAGAAATCTGTGCTTGAGAATCTTTGGGATATAGAGGTTATTTCTTTTGTTTTGAGTGGATATGGAAAATATCTCTACGAAAAATGATAAGACTTTTGATATTTTTATGAGGGCAAAGTGCATGTGAAAATGGTATCACTTTAAGTTGAGATATATTCCATTTCCGTTTTTCCATTTCAATGATGTCATATTTGATCATGTTATCCATGTCGTTCAGTATCAGTGCACATGTGTATAAGCCCTGATTTTAAATAATAAAACAGTTTGTATTTCTGTTCTTCTGGCAATTGTGATGCTTTGTCTTGCCAGGAAAAAAACAACAAACTTGTTTTATTATGATCCAGACTGATTATAAGCATTAAAATGTGGTTTTCAGAAACCAAGGGTTGTTTATACTTCATGTGAATGTAATATGTATACATGTATGTAGAAATTTGATAACCGTAAAGATGGGTGTTCATAAGTGGGTATTGTTTACAGTTTTATTTTGTAGTTAAAGATGTACTGTCAAACCTGTGCTAGAGTACCATAAACAAGATAGACTTGAAGCAGTCTTTGTTGACAGGTGGTCTGTATATATTCACTTAGGTTTCTTATGTGGATGAGCAGTTCATTGCTTTCTTCTTGTTGGTCCTTTTTGGCTCGGGTGGTCTTTATTTAGAGATAGTCTTGAGCATAGGTTTGACTGTACAAATTTAAGGAATAAATATTGAAAAGTTGCAAATTTGTAAAGCTTGTATAAATTTTGTGGACTATGTTAATGACTTTCAAATTGTTGATGTGTTAGTTGTAGCGTTCAAATTTTCTTTTTGTATGATGAAGTTATTTAAGATTTAATGTTTGATAATTTATTTCCAACGTTTTATTTACATAAATTTGATAATAAAAGCAAAAATCAAACATTCTGATATTGGTTTATACTTTACAGAACTTTAAACGCTCCTTTTGAGTTAACAATTCACACATGATAGTAATTGCATGAAAATGTAGTGTTTTAATTGTGCATGATATGCTGAACAAAACACTTCTGTGTATCGTTGGTAATGCAAACAAAGCCAATGAGTATCAAATCATGAAGGTGGGAGACCCAGAACATTACAAGAGTTTAAACTTTTTTGGCTGTATACAACATCATAATTACTTAGAGTCAGTAGACATGTGTTTGATCAAAATCAGTGTTAATTTGCATTTAAACATGCACGATACAATTTATTGCTTATTATTTTTGTAAATAAATAGCTTGGCCTACTTTCCCCAAACCAACATTTTTGACAGTTTTTAAAATGAGAAAATTCACGGGCAGGTTACACTTCACTAAATCTCGAACTTTTAACAGGGTAATGGACACGTCGTCCTTGATCAGGGGCTTTTATCATTACACAAAAATAAAACATGATAATGACTGGAGGAATAATGAAATTTGAAATGTTACAAATAGAAAAATGTTAAAGAAATGAATATATCATTAAACTGGTATTGGCACTGAATGGAGTGACTAAATAACATACTATGTTCTAGTGGTGAATGGAGCTGGTCTGGATAGGATGCAGCTTGGTTCTAGTTTTTGCCAGCATGTCATTATTTCAGCTTGTGTCGGCGTTGGTGTCACACCTTGGCTAAGTTTTTCCTACCATCCCACTTTATTTCAAAACCATTAGAGGTATTGCTTTGAAACTTACAATACTCGTTAACCATCATAACAGCCGTCATCAAAACCTCCGTCACAAAATTATTGTTTATTCTGACAAAGTCTAAGAAGGCGATACAAGTGTTCTACTGAACACCCTTCTAGTTTGACTTAGAAAATGCATTCTGTTTCATCACACGTGATAGGAGAAATCCCATGTACATGTTATTTCTCCGTATCATGTGTGGTGAAACAGAATCAAAGTCAAATTTGACTTGAGCTCATTTAACTTTCCAATTAAACTTGGTTAAGATTTTCGTACCACCACACTTTATTTTAACACTGCTACAGAAATTGCTTTGAAACTTACCATACTTATTTACCATAATAACCTCCATCCACAAACAAGAGTACATAACTCTGTGAAGGTTTTTGTCAGAATTATGGCACTTTTTTGACTTGGAAAATACATTGAATATGGGTAAAATCCACTTATTGACTTAATGCTTTGTGATATTGCTGTGAAATACTTGTTTGCATCATTACCCCCATCTGTAGACAAGAGAAAGTAACTATGTCAAGGATTAATAAAATTAAGGCCCTTTATTGACTTAGAATCTCAGTTTAGTTTTCGTACCAGTCCACTTTTTGACTGAATTGTTTGAGATATTACTTTGAAAGTTGGAATGCTTGTTTACCATCATTATCCCAAAATGAAAGCAGGAGAAAGTAACTCTTTTAAAGATTTCATTTGAATTATGGCCCTTTTCAACTTAGAAATTCAGTTAATTTTTAGCTCACCTGGCTATGCCAGGGTGAGCTTTTCTGATCGATGATTGTCCGTCGTCCGTCAACATTTTGATTCAAATGACATCTCCTCTGAAACCTCTAGGCCAATGTTGATAAAACTATACAGGAATGTTCCTTGCATGAAGCTCTACCAAAATTGTTCAAAGAATTCCATTCCATGCAGAACTCTGGTTGCTATGGCAACAAATAGGAAAAACTTTAAAAATCTTCTTCTCTGAAACCACAAGGCCTAGAGCTTAGATATTTGGCATGTAGCATTGCCTAGTGGACCTCTACCAAGATTGTTCAAATTATGACCCCCGGGTCAAAATTGACCCCATGGGGGTGGTCACTTAGTTTTTGCATAGGCATATATAGGAAAAACTTTAAAAATATTCTTCTCTGAAACCACAAGGCCTAGAGCTCAGATATTTGGCATGTAGCATTGTCTAGTGGACCTCTACCAAGATTGTTCAAATTATGACCCTCGGATCAAAATTGACCCCGCACGGGGGGTCACTTAGTTTTACATAGACTTATATAGTAAAAACTTTAAAAATCTTCTTCTTTGAAACCACAAGGCCTAGAGCTTAGATATTTGGCATGTAGCATTGCCTAGTGGACCTCCACCAAGTTTGTTCAAATTATGACCCCCGGGTCAAAATTGACCCCGCACGGGTGGGCACTTAGTTTTTGCATAGGCATATATAGGAAAAACTTTAAAAATCTTCTTCTCTGAAACCACAAGGCCTAGAGCTTAGATATTTGGCATGTAGCATTGGCTAGTGGACCTCTACCAAGATTGTTCAAATTATGACCCCGGGTCAAAATTGACCCCGTGGGGGTGGTCACTTAGTTTTGCATAGGAATATATAGGAAAAACTTTAAAAATCTTCTTCTCTGAAACCACAAGGCCTAGAGCTTAGATATTTGGCATGTAGCATTGGCTAGTGGACCTCTACCAAGATTGTTCAAATTATGAGCCCTGGATCAAAATTGACCCCGCACGGGGGGGTCACTTAGTTTTACATAGGCTTATGTAGGAAAAACTTTAAAAATCTTCTTGTCTGAAACCACAAGGCCTAGAGCTTAGATATTTGGCATGTAGCATTGGCTAGTGGACCTCTACCAAGATTGTTCAAATTATGACCCTCGGATCAAAATTGACCCCGCACGGGGGTCACTTAGTTTTACATAGACTTATATAGTAAAAACTTTAAAAATCTTCTTCTTTGAAACCACAAGGCCTAGAGCTTAGATATTTGGCATGTAGCATTGGCTAGTGTACCTCCACCAAGTTGTTCAAATTATGACCCCCGGGTCAAAATTGACCCCGCACCGCGGGTCACTTAGTCTACATAGGCTTATATAGGGAAAACTTTAAAAATCTTCTTCTCTGAAACCACAAGGCCTAGAGCAAAGATAATTGGCATGTAGCATTGCCTAGTAGACCTCTTCAAAGTTTGTTCAAATTATGCCCCTGGGGTCAAAATTGACCTTGCCCGGGGGGATCATTTGTTTTACAAAGGCGTATATAGGAAAACTTATTTGGTATATAACATTATCTAGTGATCTTCCACCAGGCAAGTGGACTTGTACCAAGGTGAGCGATATAGGGCCATCTTGGCCCTCTTGTTCATTCTTGTCATCTTGTTGAGTTATGTCTCCCACCTAATGGGGTAGACATATTGATTTAGTCCGCTTGTCACAAAAGTTTGTCTGCGCAACTCCGACACACCTGGATGGATTTTACTGAAACTTGGTAGAAATGTTTGGTACCGAGTGTAGCTATGCATATCGTCGGCATTTTTCGGTTCACTTATTCTTAGCAGAATTATTGGCCTTTTTCGTAAACCCTAACCCTAGCCGAAAGTTTGTCCGCGCAACTCATCTTATACCGCTTGGTGGATTTCATCTAACTTCATATGAATGATCAGTGCCAAGCCTGTTATACTCGGTATACTTTTTGACGTTAATCCGGGTAGAAGATTTTGGTAATTTCAATTATGATAAGGACAATAATTTCATAATTGAATACTCTGGAAATGCAATAAACTTACTTTTTATAAGGCCGCCGGTATTTTTTATCCTGGCGCCAAGGTTGAAGGGGATATGGTAATGGGCTCTGTCCATGTGTCCGTGCGTCCCACTTTTGTCCAGAGCATAACTATGAAAGTATTCAAAGGAATTTATCTAAACTATACACACAGACAGAGGATATTTAGAGGAAGTGCAGTGTACAAGGACCTTAATTCTATTTTTGAATTACCTCCCTTCATTGAATTTTCTTGTCCAGGCCATAACTCCTCAAGTACTGAACCGAATTGATTCAAGTTGCATACACTTACAGATGCCATTTAGACGCAGTGCAGTGTCCAAGAACCATAACCGTGTCTTACTCGTTTTTTTGACTTATTTCCCCTTATTGATTTTCATATAACACTTTTGTCCGGGACATAACTCCGAAAATATTCAAAGGAATTTGTTTAAAGTTTAAACAATTCCTTTGAATACTTTCGGAGTTTTAACTTTAAACTTTACACACAAACAGAGGACACGAAGAGGAAGTGCAATGTACAAGGACCTTAACTCCAGCTTGTCCTATCTTTGAATTATCTCCCTTTATTACCTTTTTTCTCAGGGCCATAACTCCTTAAGTACTGAACTGAAATGATTCAAATTGCATACAGCCATAGAAGACATTAAGATGCAGTGCAGTGTCCAAGAACTATAACTCAAACTTACCTTGGGTTTGATTTATCTCTCTGTATTGATTTTTCGCATATAACGTTTGTGCAAAGTATACATTTAAGATTTTTAGAGTAGAAGTGTGACAATATCTTAGAGAAATTGCAGGTGAATAACCCTCAACACGTTATAATTTCTAGTATTTTATCAAATTAGAACCATTACCATATCCATTCCTCTCACCTCAAATTTCTTGGTCAAATAAACAGCACTCCGCGGGGGGATAGCCATGTCTAACATGGCTCTTGTCACTTTCAGTTTCTCTTTTGGAGATCGTCTGCACCAAGACCTTGGACTTTTCTGAGACTGCGCATTAATAGAAAACCAATAAAAGTGTGTTTTATATTAAGTTTATCGGGAAAAATACATAAAACATGTTTTTTGACCGAGGGCGTGTCTGATCGAAGACGTGTCCAACCACTCTATTTGGAGAAGAAGGAGGGCTATTGTAGACATATCTCAGTTAGCACTGATGGAATTGTATTATTAGAGGGGCATAACAGAAAAAAATTGACCCTTGACTGCATTAAATTAAATTGTCACCTTTTTTAGACTTAGAAATTTTGATTAAGTTTCTTTCATGGACAAAATTAGGTATTTCAATAGAATTGTTTGCTTTCAATAACAAAGAAGTTAGAATATTCGAGAATGCTGTCATCAGACAGCTCTTGTTTATAATGTCTCTGGATCATTCTGGCTGTTTAAGGAATACAATTTATCACCTATGAGATACATATTCCCGTTTATTTACCGATGATAGATAATATTATGATTCACCGTTTATCTCTGATCGCTGTCGGACTATTTTACGTAATTATAAACAGCCAGCACATCACATAAAAATGTGGTTAAAGTTTTATATGCAAGATACTATCATGCACATATCCATGTAACCACTCCTGGGATTGATTTAAAACTTCAATATAATCTTAAGGGGAATCGAGCAATCAGGTTAGATAACTCCTTACTGAATTTATTACAAATTATGGCCATTGTTGAACTTAAAAGTTTGGTTAAAGTTTTATGTGCAAGCTTCTGTTGAGCATATATATAAGTTACCATTGCTGAAATTGATTTGAAACATTTTTACAATCTTCAGGGGTCTCAAACAATCAAATTAGATTACTCTTGACTGAATTAATTGCAAATTATGGCCCTTGCTCAACTTAGAAATTTTGGATAAAGTTGTGCATGCAACGTTCTATAATGCACGTATTGATTGGACTTACTGACTGGATTTACTACAAATTATGGCCCTTGTTGAACTTAGAAACTTTGGTTAAAGTTTTGCATGCCTGGAAATACTTCGTGTGCATGTATGATTATAACAGCCTGGCAGTATAATTTATGTAGTGATATATATAAAACTTGTTTTAGAAGCATATATGTAAGTGGCTGAACAAATATTCTCAATAATGGCACTTTGCACACTAAAAGAATAAAGCCACACAATTTTGACTTGCCTGTTCACTGCTAAACAATAAACAACGGATGAGATGTATTTGTAAAACCGTCACGAAAAATGGAATATAGTTTTTAACTTTCCACTCAAATGTTTTTAATACAAGGTGTACAAACTTACAAATAGAAATTGGCCAAGTAAGACTTACATACGCAAGTATTAAGTGCAGGACTTAACAACACATAGAAAAACATTAGCTTGTTGTAACAAATGTGTAAACAATTTTAATACTGAGATTCGAAGCTATAATGACCTTTTTCCGCTAAAGCTGCTCGCTATTAGATTTTGGTGAAAAAAACAACTTCGATCTGTCTGAAATTACCATATTTTGGAACAAATCATCAAATAAGGTTTCAGTATGAATAACTGTAATGTATTCCTGTATTTTTGAAATGTATGAAGCGTTACAAACGCTTTTGAAATTCCAGTATAAACATGTGTAGCGGTGCCGTAAAATCAAAATCATCAACATTTTCAATAGATCTTCTCAAATTGCTACCTAGATTTTTACTTGACTATGTTGTTGATTCTAGCCATTACTTTAAAATGGGTAAAAGTGCTCAAGTTGTCAAGGAGATGTCCTTTAAAGATTTTACAGGTTTTAAATCAAGCAGCAAATATGTGCAGGAGAGCAAGAAGCGTTTCAGCAATTTAAAAAGAGGACTATCAAGTAAACGGTTCTGTGAAGTTTGGTTCAATGGCCGAATTATTAAGGAGAAATGACTTATAAAGTTCATTACTTTTTATCTCCAGCAGCTGGATCGACACGGTTTGAACAAGTGTGAAAGAGGACCTTTCAAGAAACATTCCTGTGAACTTTGGTCTATATTTGTTAGGCGGTTTAGAGGTTATGTTCTTTGAAATTTTTGGGCGGACAACAGACACCACGCGATTACTATACCATTGACTCCGGTAAGTTTAAAAAGTAAATAATTAAACTCAAACAAAGCAGACATCAATAAACTTTTTTAAAAAGCGCACAAAGTAACATACTATGTAATCATAACATTTAGGCTTGATTTGCAACAAACTGAACAACTACTGTACATTCATTTAAAATACCAATAAGAATTTGACCCTTAGGTTTGCTGATTTTCATTTTGACCTGATAAGCATGCTTTTATTTTTCATACAAAAATAGCATCTGAATATTATATGTGTATTTAGTTGCTTCTCAACATTAAACGTTTAATATAAATCTATTTGATAAACAGTACACATACTAACTATATACTATTAACTATATTTATAAAACAAATGCCCTTTATACGATTGGGATATCCGTGCTAAGTTTATTTGAAGTGATACTTTGCTGCCGGTTAAAATGGAGGTCGACGCAATTTATCAAGTATTAAGTAAACTAGATATCATGAGTAAACTGAAAATATATCCCTGTTTCTTGATAAGCCTCTACTCATACTGGCTTTCATGGTGAGTCTGTTGAAAACACTAAACAAATAACATCCATGTATTAAATAAGCAAACTGTCATATTATTCAATTTAATTCAATGTTATTGTATGTCTCTCTGCTACCACTCACCGCTCCATATTGGGATTCAAAATGATCCTGCGGTATAACACTTAAGTTCTTCACAATGAGGTCAATAATACTCGAACATATCTTAGTATATGTAGTGTCCGGAACATATCCTTCATTCGTTTCCATCCAGATAATTCTGGTAGCGGCCTGGTTGCACAATTTGTAGACATTTTTCATCGTTTCCGTCATCGCATTTTCATCGACCTTTTCTTTGAGCATTAGCATAATTGGTCTATTGAGACTAACAATAGCTTGAATATGAGGCTCGTATTCAGCACAGGAACAATACGTTTCTGATAACACAAGGACAACTACAGCTGATCTCTGTGCTAACTGTATGATTTCATTAAACGTGAAATGACCTACTCGCACATCTTGTTCTGAACAGACAAGGTCCCTCTCAGTACCGATTTTTTCTTTCAAATTGCAGTTTAGTTTACCGACAATTGTATCTCGAACGAAATCTTGATCGTCAACACTATGATGGAGGAAAACGGCATATTCAAACGCAGAACCCTGTCTCCCTTTTCGCAAGAGACGATACACTTTACGCCTACTTTCATTTTTACGCACCAAAAGAAATTCGAGAACTGAAACAACGATGATGATGAGTACAAATCCACCGACACCATAAAGGCAATTAATTGATATCTTTCTGTTACATAATGTTTGAACATATTTCACTGCTTGACCAGTGATGTTCATTGATTCCCCATGTTCCCTGACACACCTTAGAATTGAGATGTCCACAAGCTTCGTAGAAGTTAGCCAATTCAGAAACGATTCCGCTTCGCATGTATGGCAAGAGATAGGGTTGTTCGAAAGTCTCACGATTGCTCTCGAAACTGTTCGGTTTGGTTCCGTGAGAATCGATTCCAGCATACCAATCGAATATTGATCCAAGATTTTTATTTGATTGTAACGTAAGTCAAGAACCTTTAGTTTTTGTGCTTTGCTAATGGTAAATGTGACTTGACTTATCTGATTAAAAGAAAGGTCTATAACTTCAAGATTTAAATTTCTTTCAAACAAATTCCTCGGAATGACGCGTAAATTGTTCGATGATAAACTTAGAAACTTCAAATATGTTAACGAACTTAAGAGGTTCTTAAATAAAAGAATATTTTCATCCGCCATCATAAACAAACGATTGTAAGAAAGGTCCAGTGTCATAATGTTTGGCATGCAATTAAGTACACTTGGATTGAGGAATTCGAGATTATTTTCGGCTAAGTCAATGTTTTCTATTGAATGAACTGTGTGAGATCCACAATGAACGTTAATATTTAATCGAATAAGATTATTTCGCCTTGCTATTACTCGTTTAACACGCCATGGAATGTCACCAGTAACAGTGACATTGCAGTCATTGATTTTTACTGTTCTAGAGTTGGTTTCAAAGAGTCCGCTCATGTTTATAGCTTGGCATGAAAGCAGTTGTTTCATGCGATATAGAAATACAGATTTAAAATTCAGAATTAATTTAAAGTTTTCTATGATTTTAGGGACAAACACGCTTATTCTTCCCCAGTTGTAATAGCTAACATCCAAAACATTTAAATTTTTAAAGAGAGTATAGTTTTTCTCGTCTTTCGTGTGCCAAAATGTCATATCGTCAATAGTAGAGGAGGAGAAATTCAACACTTTTAATTTCGTTAAATAGTGTATGTAATATGCACGCAGCATGCCTACATGTGTGTTTGTCACGTCTAGGTACTTCAGGTTTGTAGCTTGCAATGGCTCTAAGAATGAACAGCCAATAACAAGATTTGAGACAAGATAATTCAACCTAGATATATTCAAAGCTTCTAGCGTTTTTAAGTTTTGAGATCCTTTAATAACAGATGTCAGTGTCTCCAAAGAAAGATGACCACATTCGCTAACATCTAGGGCTTTTAGATTATTTAGTCCAACGAGTGCTGATGGATCAAGATAAAACGGAAACTGCACGTGCATATGCAACTCGTTTAGTCCAGAAAGTCCACTGAAGCATTCAACCTCGAATCGTAGTGTTTTATTGCTAGAACTGTCACTTAAAACTAAGTTATTCACTTGCTTCCAGTTTGTCGTATTAAAGTACGAACTGTTCACATCAAGTGCCGTGTATTGTTGCATAAAGTTATAAATGTGAACTTTTGAAACGCCAGTCGGAATATCCCGCGGTAAGTAGTTACACTTGAGGACTTCACCTTCATCTCTCTCACACGACTCATTAGACGCTCCATGAACAGCACAGACAGCTAGTGCGGTTATCAAAACCGTAAAACACATGTTTGCCGGTTACATTAATCGATACATGAGGTGATTCACGACCGATTTGGTTGTTCCTCCGGAGATAGTCCTGAAAAGAGGCTTACTTTAAACAACATAGATACAGCTACACAATAATATCATATCAAATACCCTCACTGCATTTGCGCGTTTGAATGATAGCCTTTTAACTGAAGCACACCTTGTCTGACTAGTTCGATAAAAAAACAACCCTGAAAACTTGGAGTAATTATTGAACTATCTTATGTATATGTTATTAAGGTGAATCTGCTCTAAAATTTAAATGTGCAAAAGAGTTTGTCGTTTTTGTTATTGTATTAAGCCTCGCAAGGAATTTCGTGACCCCATTCTTAGCCACAAATGACAAAGTGACAACTAATAGCGTGAATACAGCAAGGCAAATATTCCTTTCAATTTTCACTGACAGCTTGTGATAAGTAGGGTTTAGTCTTGAGTGTTAACATAAATTACCTATTAGTACTTTCTTCTTATAACTATCCTATATGTCCCTGTTTCAATCTCGAACGATACATCATCAAGATTTACATCCTGTAAAATAAACAAACACCCATAAAAGAAATAGGTATTAAAACATTGGTTACAAGTGTAAACACTACTTGAAAGAACTCGAATTGGCTAAATAATTAAGTGTGTCTAAGTATGTCATATGCATTATAGTTTGCTACGTGATGCAGTGTAATACACCAGTTTGCAATTAAATGACTGCCCAGTCCTGGTCACAACTAATATTGTACCAAAACATAATTTTATACATTCATTGAAAGATGGGATCGTTTCAGATTCGTTTGGGAAAATGTGTATTTGTAATGTTGATGTAATCGAGCTAATCGTTTACGGACGGAGGGTTGGGCGACATGCGAAGAGGTTGACATATTAACTTAGTCAGCAACTTCTGTGAATCTCGGGTATACAAGAAAACGGAAAAGCTCTACTGGAAAGCCAAAAAACAATAGAAATTACTGGTCATACAAACTATTGCGAATAACAGACAAAAGCGTTAGGTAAAGAACACAGAAACACACATACGGTGATGCCAGAACACGCAAAACTAATTGACAAAAAGGTCGACTAGAGCCATTTAGATCAGTTGTCGCATACTTCTGCTGGAAACCTTGGGAACAACTATAGTTTGGTTGATATATATCACTAAATATCAAATTTGGTCCATGAAAGAGGTATGAAGAAACCTTGCTTTTCCCTTCTCCTTCAGTTGTAGGGTAATGATTTTATTCATATTGTCTTTGGTTTGGGCGGGATGCTTGTCATGGTGGTTTATGTGGGATTTTAGGGTTTCATGCACCTACTAGCAATACCAAAGAATTAAAAACCATCGACAACCAGAAACATTGATCACTACCTAATACGTCAGGGGAGCATATATCTTGGGTAATGAAGTGAAAGCGTAGTCCAGCGGTGTATCAGAAAGTTGCTTATAAAAAGACGCCCAGGTATTTAATGTGTAATTCAATATAATCATTGACTAATGGAAAAACTAAGTCTCATTTTACAAAAATTGAAATATATAATATATAACACCGGGGAGTATCACGTGATCTCATTAGTACACTGTCCACACAAAATGGCTGCAGAAATCGCCCTTCGACCAAGAAATAAGGGGTAAGCTCATTGTTATTGATATTTAAGGATATGCAGAATAGGCGCAAAGTACCCGCATAAAAAAATAATTACTAACAATCTCTTCGTTTTTCCGAAGTTTTCTTGGTTTAGGCCTGAAACTCTATACAGATAAAAATTTTTAAGTACATTGTCTGAACAAACATTTAATTTGCGTATTTGAGCGCTAAAAGCATATATAAGCACGATCTTCTATAAAATAATGATTTTATCTGTGAAGTATCCTTCGTGACAAGTTTCCAGTGTTTTCGGTGTTTTGAAAAAAGTTATGGATTTTTTTCATAGCGAGTACACTGTCTGAACAAATTAATATGAGTACATTGTCTGAACGTTTTTTTTCTTCAATGGATCTACTGACTCAATTATATTTATTTCTTTGTAGTTTGGGGCATTGAAGCAAGCATTCCGTTCCTGCTGTTGCCTGTTTGTCACGTTTTTTAGAGATTGGATGGTAAGAGTCAAGAGTATTTTTTTATTTCTAGAAAATTCAATCCAATGTTCATGAACGATACATACTCTTGTAAAGAACTGAAAATTTGTAAAATGTAAGATGCTTATTTTGAAAACAGTTCAATATCTAGTCTTCATCGTCAGTGATTCATGTTCTAATTTAACAAAGTAAAAATTTTATTTTGTGTTGGTGCACTTGTATTGCAAAGTCTTTATGGATATAACTGATACGGTTATTTAAGCAATACATAAATATATAATACATGTTTGTCGTATTTTCTTTTAGAATGCGTCATAAGAAGCCATCGTTGTCGCTTCATCGACAGAAAAAAAACACGAGCGGAGCAAAATTCACTTCAATGATGCGTTAAGACATCCATGGCATCACAGCTGAAAAGCACAAAACGGAAAATATTTTTCCCCAGTCAGGTGTCCAATTATAGTAAGTCTACAAGAAATGCGACCAATACTGTCTCCAATGAAATTACCATTTCGTTCTCCAATTAATAACAAAGCATCGCCAACTAAAAACGTGCCAAGAAAAACTCTTCAGTATGAGTGCTTTTCAAACCATCTGACAGTGTTTTTTCTTTCAAACACCAAATCAATTGTAGAAGCTTTGCCGAACTTGAGAGATTAGAATTAAATTGTGACACTGTTTTTGTCAGTGATGTGAATTGACTTGGAAACATTGGTGAATCATGAAGTCGGGAACGTGAAACGGTAGATGTTAAAAGTGCGTTAAACAGAACACTTCAGACTCAAAAGGGCTCTATAAAACTGGATAAAGTAGACTTTCGTGATTGTGATTTCGAATGTGATGCTGTGAGTATTGAAAACAGTGGTATATCAAATTTTGAACACGATGCGGTTAATGCTGAAAATGTTTCAAGCATAACAGTGAAAATAATGTATAGATGTTGTATAAGAAAAGTCAACGAGTACTTTGACTGAAAGCAGTAGCACTAATAAAGCTTGCAAATTGCAGTGCACCGATGCAAGTCTAAATACCGTCAAAAGCCGAAACGACATATTGTTCAACGGAAAGCGTTTGTCGCATACTTGTTCAAAGTACTGAAGCAATACTCCAGGTCCAGTCTGTCCCCTGATGCTAACAAATCGATTACCTTTGGGTAAGCTTTTGAATTTTAGCAGCTACTTCTGAGAGACTTGCATCGGTTGCATCCCTGACAAAAACAGTGTCACAATTTATTTCTAATTTCTCAAGTTCGGCAAAGCTTCTACAATTGATTTGATGTTTGAAAGAAACACCACTGTCAGATGATTTGAAAAGCACTCCTACTGAAGGGTTTTTCTTAGCACGTTTTTAGTTGGCGATGCTTTGTTATTAAGTGGAGAACGAAATGGTAATTTCATCGGAGACAGTATTGGTCGCATTTCTTGTAGACTTACTATAATTGGACACCTAAGGAAAAATGTTTTCCGTTTTGCGCTTTTCAGTTGCGATGCAATGGTTGTTTTTGAGCATGGTTGAAGTGAATTTTGCTCCGCTCGTATTTTTCTGTCGAGGCGACAACGATGTTCTCTTATGACGCATTCTAAAAGAAAATACGACAAACATGTATTGTATACTTATGTATTGCTTAAATAACCGTATCAGTTATATCCATAAAGACTTTGCAATACAAGTGCACCAACACAAACTAAATTTTTTACTTTGTTTAATTAGAACATGAATCACTGACGGTGAAGACTAGATATTGAACTGTTTTCAAAATAAGCATCTTACATTTTACAAATTTTCAGTTCTTTACAAGAGTATGTATCGTTCATAACATTGGAATAAATTTTCTAGAAATAAAAAAAATACACTTGACTCTTACCATCAACGTGACAAACAGGCAACAGCAGGAACGGAATGCTTGCTTCAATGCCCCAAACTACAAAGAAATAAATATAACTGAGTCAGTAGATCCATTGAAGAAAAAAAAACGTTCAGACAATGTACTCATATTAATTTGTTCAGACAGTGTACTCGCTATGAAAAAAATCCATAACTTTTTTCAAACACCGAAAAAACACTGGAAACTTGTCACGAAGGATACATTCACAGATAAAATCATTATTTTATAGAAGATCGTGCATTATATATGCTTTTAGCGCTCAAATACGCAAATTAAATGTTTGTTCAGACAATGTACTTAACAAAAATTATCTGTATAGAGTTTCAGGCCTAAAACCAAGAAAAACTTCGGAAAAACGAAGAGATTGTAAGTAATTATTTTTATTATGCGGGTACTTTGCGCCTATTCTGCATATCCTTAAATATCAATAACAATGAGCTTACCCCTTATTTCTTGGTCGAAGTGGCGATTTCTGCAGCCATTTTGTGTGGACAGTGTACTAATGAGATCACGTGATACTCCCCGGTGATATAAAGATTGATAAATTCCGACAAGTCATAAGTGTAAAAGTTTATGAAGAAAATTGATATTAACAGTAATATTCCTAATATTTAATGTTTTCGAGACAGATCCCAAAAAGAGGCCGTTTTAATTATGTATTGTTACTTATGTGTGCTATTCATCTTAAAAATACTTGTTAATAGATAACTAATTGTGACTTAAAACCAACGTACACATAATGACATCAGAAAAGAGCAAAACACCGACCATCGGCATTAGGGATCATATGATTATCAAAAAATTGACAACTGATTTTAAAGGCTATCTATTTTATCAAGCCTCTATATCAATTAAATAGGTTAAACAGTCCCACCCACTAGGAACTCATTTCAAAATGGACTGTACCAATTTTGCGAATTTCCCTTCCATTAAATGATTATTTGTGCCAAATATTATCAAATTCTTAAATTTGGTTTTATAGTAGAGGGATTTTTGCATTTCATTATAGAATATATAAGTCAAATTCAAAGAGCCATAACTCTATTGTTTTTGGCAATCCGACTGAAACTTGGCTGACTAAACTATAGCAAAACTAAAGAAACTATAGCAGTCAACATTTCTACCATGTTTTATTAAAATAACCTCAACCATTTCTTAGATATGACTCTGGACAGTCGGACGGACGGACATATATCGACGGCCGGACAACGCCAAATTAATATCACTCCGCCTTCGGCGCTGTATAATTGCAGCACTACAATGCGACGACATTGTCAAAACCTGCTGACTACAATGTATAAGCCAAGTTAACAATAAAATGATCAAGCAAGACATACTTAGCAATTTGATCACAGAACAGTTTAATTCTTTAAAGTAACTTACAGATTATTTCAAAATAAAGTCCAGCTCTAGCCAAAAACATCTTGCTGTACTTGAGCCAAAGAAACACACAGTACATGCGTCGGCTGCTTTTCAATTGGTCCTGAAAAAAGAAAGCAGTACATTGTTTAGTCAGTGATTGCAAGTGAAAATATCAATGTCATCAAAGGATATCTGAAGTGATTCTTTTCGTTTATGGAGATACGCTCGTACTTCCGTTCTTTAGCTATATCAAACAAAAATCAACACTCACTGGTTAATGTACATTGGTTTCGTCCAAGATAAAACACAAGCAATTAAACCACGCTTCGTTTACTCATGCACAGATAAAAAAAATTTGAATCTCGGACTGCCGCGATATGTTCCTCTCAGAGCTGGTATCCGTTTTCTAGCGTCTGTTAAATAAAAAGCATTCCAAAATTTACGTTCAACAGAAGCTCTCACAACACTTTCATTACTTTGTATACATTTAATTCATAACTGTTTTATGTTTATGAGGGAAGTATGAATCATGTTAAATTAAGGCCACGGTAAGCTAATCGAGAGTCATAATGAATTAGTTAATACGTTTGCTCGAACTGTCAGAAAACACCTTTGAGTTCTTATGATTTAATTTTGATTGAAATACATGTTTGCTAAAGATCTTAATCTGTTTCACTGTATTCTAACATTTAAGAACACCGTATACGGCTAAACTATTGTGGTGGACGCCGTCCCTGTTTCTACGTCCTTGATAAATTGTTAGAAGTCCTGACATGTAAATAGATTGTATCACCTTCTGACACTTTACTGAAGTAACCTCAACATAAGTTATGTCCATACCATTGAAAGACATGAGAAGATGCTAATGCAGCAGGAATTCAGTGTGATAGAATAATAGTTATTGAATCAAAACTTACAGAAAACTAGTACACATTCTGTAAGAATAGGGAGATGAAGTAACGAAGATGAGTCAGTATTATTTAAGAGAGAGTTGACTGTATAATTTTGCCTAACATGCCTTTGTACTAGTGTATATGAATATGAATACATGAATTATATGTTACCAAATGATTTTAAGGGGCATTATCAATATGGATTATATCGTGTACATGTATTTCAGAATAAATACAAAATAACTCTTAGTTTAAAAAGAGTAATTGTGCGTAGCTACGGTACCCGTGAAGTGACATGTGATACATTTTTTTTATTTCGTAATTACGAAATACATTTCGTATAAACGAAATAAGATTTCGTAAAAACGAAACAAGATTTCGTAAAAACGAAATGTTATTTCGTAAAAACGAAATGTTATTTCGTAAAAACGAAATCTTATTTCGTAAAAACGAAATGTATTTCGTAATTACGAAATAAGATTTCGTTTGACGAAATAAGATTTCGATTTCACGAAATATATTTATTTCGTTTTAACGAAATCTTATTTCGTTTAAACGAAATGTTATTTCGTTTTTACGAAATGTATTTCGTAATATCGAAATGTTATTTCGTTTTTACGAAATCTTATTTCGTTTTTACGAAATAAGATTTCCTAAAAACGAAATAACATTTCGTTTAAACGAAATAACATTTCGTTTAAACGAAATAAATACATTGCGGTAAAACGAAATGTTATTTCGTAAAAACGAAATGTTATTTCGTAATTACGAAATACATTTCGTTTTTACGAAATAAGATTTCGTTTTTACGAAATAACATTTCGTTTTTACGAAATAAGATTTCGTTTTTACGAAATAACATTTCGTTTTTACGAAATGTATTTCGTAATTACGAAATAAAAAAAAGTATCACATGTCACTTCACGGGCACCGTACGTAGCTGATACATATTAAGTCAATTTATGTCTGCCGATTACTTGTTGGGAGTTATTCTCTGTTTGATTGCAAGGGATAAAGAAAACTACGGTGCCCGTGAAGTGACATGTGATACATATTTTTTATTTCGTAATTACGAAATACATTTCGTAATTACGAAATACATTTCGTTTAAACGAAATGTTATTTCGTAAAAACGAAATCTTATTTCGTAAAAACGAAATCTTATTTCGTAATTACGAAATCTTATTTCGTTTTTACGAAATATATTTATTTCGTTTTTACGAAATGTTATTTCGTTTAAACGAAATGTTATTTCGTTTTTACGAAATGTTATTTCGTTTTTACGAAATGTTATTTCGTAATTACATAATACATTTCGTAAAAACGAAATCTTATTTCGTTTAAACGAAATGTTATTTCGTTTTTACGAAATCTTATTTCGTTTTTACGAAATAACATTTCGTTTTTACGAAATCTTATTTCGTAATTACGTAATACATTTCGTAAAAACGAAATCTTATTTCGTAAAAACGAAATAACATTTCGTTTAAACGGAATAATATTTCGTATAAACGAAATAAATACATTTCGGTAAAACGAAATCTTATTTCGTAAAAACGAAATGTTATTTCGTAAATAACGAAATAAGATTTCGTTTTTACGAAATAAGATTTCGTTTTTACGAAATAAGGTTTCGTTTATACGAAATGTTATTTCGTTTTTACGAAATGTATTTCGTAATTACGAAATAAAAAAAATGTATCACATGTCACTTCACGGGCACCGTAGAAAACACATAATCCAATTGAAATGAAATATGTCATAAGTTACTTGAAAAATGTATAAAATGTATCAAAATACATCATGCATGAACATTTATCATTATCAACATAATATGCAAACAATACATACATATTATAAAGAGAAATATACATTTTTCTGTAACTACTAGTATTATGCATGTTATATTGAAAAACACAGTAAATGAGTATTGCATTAATACTATGTATCCGCAATCAAATGTTGGCCAATAATAAGCCGCCACATATTGCAAACTGCAATAAAACTATATTGCTGTTTACAATAACCGCCAACACAATATATTATAATAGGAGATGAAATTACTAGGGGTGAAGCGACTCTGGGATGAAGATCTAATGGTGAAAAGTCACTGCATCATGCTAACACAGACACTTTCCCTTCTTAATATTTTTATTTTGTTGCTGTGCACGTTTGACATTTAATATGTATTTATTTCATAAACAAAACCTATCAATATATAGTCCTTTTATGATAACTTGAAAGTTGCGTCACATGATGTTTACGTTTGCTGGTATTTTGAAAACACCAAAACAGGTAAGACAGCTTTTTGTCAATACAATAAGTATTTGTTTTTCACAAAGATAATATAAAACTAGTCATTGGCTGAGTGGTAACGGCCGTGAAATTGCATCTTTTTATGACAAGGTCGTTGGTTCGAATCCCAGAATGTTAGGGTTTCTATTTTTTCTTTTTTTTATAAATCCCGTTTAAATTCTTTGATTATCAAGAGTTAACACATTTCATGGAAATATTAACATTTGTTCTCGTAAAGTTCTAAATAGGAATGCGAGCAATGCATTAAAATTAATTCATATAGGGTATGAAATATTTACAGTGCAACCTCCCTACAACAGCCATCAATCGGATGAATGGAAATTGGCTGTTGTCCAGAGGTGGCTGTTGCTCAGAGGGATTATTTTGCGGTAATATATATATGATCAGCTTTTTTGTTGTTTTTAATCGGGTTTAATCACTGTCATGTAGCCCAAACGGTGTAGTCATTCCAAGATGGCGGACACGAAAACATGCCGCAGGTAGGTGTCCTTTACTTCAGCTGATTTCTAGTATTTAACCCACTTTGTTAAAGTGAAATTGGGTCCACGTCGACTCAGAATAGAATAATCCTTCGCACAGATACTGAAGTTATGCACGACATGCATTCAAAACACCAGTATTTGTACACAAACGGTACACATAATGTCCGTTTGAAAATCGAATCGAGGAGACGACCATAAATTACCGTTTAAACGCTGATCAGTGCTAAGTATGTCCCTAGAATTGATAGTTGACAATGTAAAAAACCTCTTTTACTGTCTGCGAGGCGAATATGACATATCCATTTATTTTCTTGGAGGAAAGTTGGATTATTTAAAAAGTGCTGTCAACGGTGCAGTCCCCGTGAACGGTTTAGTCAAAATGACATATTTGTGTACGGAGTAGTCTTGAAAAATGTACGGTATAGTCCGAAAAAGTGAACGATGTGGTCCAAAACATTTCAACTTCAAATAAGCTTGGTAAGGCTAAGGACTTGAAACAGTAATCCAATGTTTATGTATGCCATTATAATGGCAGTTTTAATACCATATACAATAGTGACATTTGTAAATTAAAAAAGCTTTTTTCTGATTGAAATACCAGTTTTATGTTGTTTTCTTTATGATTTTTATACGCCCGTTCATAGACGGGACGTGTTATGGGATCATCTGCGATAAGTCTTTGTGGGCCAAGTTCGATATTTTTTCCTTTTTACATAATTTGGGCATAGTAAGTTGGACATTAATTAACAAACATCTATTCTTTAAAAGTTTACATGCAGTACTATACAAACATCCGTGATAAATACATATATTATTATACATACCATCTGAATTGAATGAAGGCCTTTAGCCTGCGAGTATTGTTTTTAAAAAGACCCTTGGTAAAACATTTAAATTTGAGAAAAGCCACTTGGTGGATTTAACAAAGTGGAAAAAAGCAATCCCTAGATAATATATTCTTGCATACCAGATCGGGATTTCTGCAGTTTTTACCAGTGCTGAAAAATCTCATCTTACAACCCCTGGTGTATGATGACTTAATGACTCATAACGAACTACTTTTATGAATGAATGCGTAAATTCATACATTACTACAAGAAAATGGAGCGTAAATGTAAGTCCTTAGTTTTATTTTATTTCGCTACTATTAGAAGAATATGGTATGCAAGAAAAAGAATCTATCACTGGTTACACGTGCGGATGAGAATATCCGGCTCTCTCAGAGCCTCGTTACAACCAAAACAGTTACCCTCCAGCCAGATATTCCCATCTGCACGTGCAACCAGTGAAATATTCTTATATTCTTGTGAAATTACTTAAAAGCAGACAATCAATTATCAAAATTACCCTTTGAATTATTTGATTTATAACTGTCCTACATAAACATTGGATTACTGTTTCAAGTCCTTAGCCTTACCGAACTTATTTGAAGTTGAAATGTTTAGGACCACACCGTTCACTTTTTCGGACTAACCCGTTCACTTTCCAAGACTACTCCGTACACAAATATGTCGAGACTGCACCGTTCATAGCACGTTTTAAATAATCCAACTTTTCTCCAAGAAAATAAATGGATATGTCATATTCGCCTCGCAGACAGTAAAAGAGGGTTTGAAAAATAGTGGCCGTTGGCCGGAGTTCGGAGGTGGCTGTTGGTGGGAGGTAAAACATATAGAAAACCCAACGGGGGAATTAAAACTGGCTGTTGTGATGAGGTGGCTGTTAGTGAGAGGTGACCGTTAGTGGAGGTTACACTGTACATACAAAATCTGGCAAAACGAGTTCTGTATTGACGAAAGGTTTACATATTAGACATGATATTCTCGTGTATTTAATTTCATGTTTGCTAAAAGAAGAACGAAGAAAAGAAAAAAAAGATTCATGAAAAATTAAATTCACCTGGATTCGAACCTGAACCGTCAAAACTATACGATCAAATTGTCTACGCACTAACCAATTGACCTATTCAGGCAATAGTTATTTTCCGCGATTTGTTAACTATTTATGTTATATTCTACATAACAAGTACTGAGATAACCGTTATACCTGATTTACCTGTCAAGTTGAACCTAATCCTATGACGCGCTATCAAGTTATCATAAAAGGACTAGTATACATATTTTAAAATAAATATGCACCTTTTTTCAGGTTTATCGTATGTAAGATTCCTTGCGGGGATGTCTATGGCGTCGCTTGAAGGAGAATACCCTACAACTAGCCGATAATTTTCTCCAATTGTTGAACAATGGGCTAAATGTACATAAAATAATACATTTATGCATATTTCTAGAAGAACGTTATCGAAAACGTCTCTTTTGTGCACAGATGCCAATAGCGCAATCAATCCAAGTATTTTAAGACAACTGTAAATGAAGATTTAACACACCACAACACGTCTAATTTCGTCAATTTTACCGGTTATTACTGAAACCTTTATCCGAATCTTTCAGCATTTGGTGACAATTCTTTCAATTAATGTAATACATATACTTTTTAAGTTATTTAAAATTGCTCATCTAGAAAGGGGTATAAATGTCAGAATAATACCATTACTTACCTACTTCGTAAACTGATTTAGTTAATAGAACAAGAGGGCCAAGATGGCCCTATATCGCTCATCTTAGTACAAGTCCACTTGCGTGGTGGAAGATCACTAGACAATGTTATATACCAAATAGGTTTTCCTATATACGTCTTTGTAAAACAAGTGACCCCCGGGCAAGGTCAATTTTGACCCCAGGGGCATAAATATCTAAGCCTTAGGCCTTGTGGTTTCAGAGAAGAATTTTTTTTAAAGTTTTTCCTATATAAGCCTATGTAAAATAAGTGACCTCCTCTGGCGGGGTCAATTTTGACCCAGGGGTCATAATTTGAACAATCTTGGAAGAGGTCCACTAGACAATGCTACATGCCAAATATCTAAGCTCTATGCCTTGTGGTTTCAGAGAAGAAGATTTAAAGTTTTTCCTATTTTTTGCCATAGCGACCAGAGTTCTGCATGGAATGGAATTCTTTGAACAATTTTGGTAGAGCTTCATGCAAGGAACATCCCTGCATAGTTTCATCAACATTGGCCCAGTGGTTTCAGAGGTGATGTCATTTGAATCAAAATGTTGACGGACGACGGACAATCATCCATTACAAAAGCTCACCCTGGCGAAGCAGATTCTTACACCTTCAGGCATTTATGTAAAAGGTTTCAATTGATATACAATGTACTTTTAAACAGCCAGTTTGACATCGTTTTATAATATACATCTACTTTGAATGATAAATAAAATAAAAAATAACCATTTCCCAAAACTCAGATCATTTTTACCGAGCCATTGACTTCCTTCTAAAGAAATAAATCATACAGAATAACCTAGCCCAACATACAATTTATAAGTAATTATTCGATAACTTTCGTGAAATCCACAGAGACATCCGAACCGTTACACAAATGTAACAGTGGCTACATAAATGCATAAAGATGCCTGAATCTAGACTTAATAAACGTGTTGCACTCTGGGCCTCCGGGTTAGCTAGTACAACATGTAAACACTGTTTTTTGCTGTCGAAAAGAAGTTTTCTGCATTCAATCTTGATCAGTTTTGTTCAATTAATATTCCAGTTCATAAAAATAGTTCGGTCAATAATGTAGTTCAGAAGACCATATGGATTGTTTTGAAACGGAATGGTTAAGTTCAGTTAACAGTATCACTGGTACTTCATGCACTGGTCGAAATACATTAAGAACTTACATATTATTTAAACAGGCATTTTGTGTTGAAAATTACCGTAAGACAATTATGTCAGCAAAACATAGATCAACTCTTAGTAAATTTAGATGTGGAGTTGCTCCACTGAGGTTTGAGACAGGTATATATGAGAAATTGAGGACAGAGGATAGAAAGTGTTGTTTTTGCAATGTTTTAGAAGATGAAATGCATGTTTTAATGGTCAGTCACAAATATGAAGATGTTTGCAGCTGCTTGCTTAGCAAAGCTGAAAGTGTCTTCATTGGTTTTCAAGATCTGTCTATCATTGATCAATTTGTCACTTTGTTTACACATCCTATGCTAGTTCGTTTATGTGCCAAAACCTGCCATGATATTTTACTCAGACGTCAATTTTGTTTGTGTAAATAAGGTTGACTAGATTCTCTTTAGCATAAACTCTGTATATTTTATATTCTCCTATGCAGTTTCTGCTAATCAGGGTATTTCTGATCTGATGAGAGGTAATAACATTTTGTAATTGCGCAATAGTGCTTATTTTCTCGCATCAGTGTTTTATCTTGTGATGCTTTTAGTAAATATTTAGGTTTCGACTAGCAGAAGGTGCATATTTTGTATGATTTCCATACATGTTAGTGTATGGTTTTATTTGTTGTCTTTAATCTAGATGACATTCGTTTTAGATGTAAATATGATATAGTAACTGTGATTATTTGTAATTTATCATGCTTATAGTCTCTTATGATTCTACTATAGAATGGTCATTTGCTTGATATTATCTGTGATTTTTTTATGCATGAATTTTATAAATGTGTATTATGCAAATGAATGAGACCTAAATAAACTATTAAACTTTAAACTAAATCATCAAATGGGAAAGCGAAATCCTAAAACAATTTTATTAATATTTACACCAGCTGATTCTAAAATGATATTCCTGTACATTAATTGCAAAAAAATCTTTTCAATATATTTCCATGCTTTTGATGAAGCATTTCCAAAAATTGACAAAAAGATGACACACTTTTATGGCTTAAATATCTTATTGATAAAATGACGCAATTTAATGACTTAAAAATCTTATTAAAATTTATATCATCATTTTAAAGAAAAACTTAAACAAGTTTTTGTGATAATTGCAAATACGATATATTAATTCGTTAAAAAGTTATGAAGGTAGAATTATCGATACACCGATTATTGGAAAAAATGAAAATCAATATGTGGACGCATGTGCAAATAATTTCTTTGCATTACGTAAGCTTAATATCGAATTATAAGAAACTATTAACTAAAAAATGCTCTTTAGGTGTGTGAGATTGTGCTTTCATTCATTGGTCAATATTGCGTTTTTTGATCCTGTTGTAAAACTCTTAACTTCTTCACAATTCATTCATTCTTTATTTGCAAATCGGCAAATATCTTGCCTATGGCAATACAATAAACATGTATGAAATATGGCAAACAGAAAAGAAAAAAAATACATTTAAAAAAAAATGAACGTTACGACATAATCTAAGTACAAAACATGCATAAATGTGACTTACTGATTGAAAAAAACTAACTTGTATTCATACTTCCGACAACAGCATTACGATGCACAAATCCATAATATATCAGTTTACATATATTCAACAACACAGACTTTTTATGTGATGACATGATATTAACAAATTTATTTACTGTAGGAAATGATGTATTTTTCAGATATTTCTTTCTTAATGAGTCATAAAGAGGACAACAAAATAAAAAAATGATATTCAGACTCAATAACATTCATGTTACATAATTTACATGTTCTATTTTCTCTGTCTATACCATGATATCTTCCTGTTTATATTTCTAACGAATGGGAGCCTAGTCTAAAACGTGACATTTGTATGCGATATCCGTCATTCAATATATCAGATAGATATTTTTCAAAACCAAAATTCGACTTAAATTTTTTATAATATTCCAATTTAGGTGATGCATTTACTTTTTCATGCCATTCTTGGGTGTACTGATCTCTGAGACGTTGCTTAAACATCGAAATATAACGAGAATAATCTACCAAATTATTATCAAAAGTAATGAGATATGAAAAACCTAGATCATTCAAAATAGAATGTACTTGTTGTGCCCAACATTTTCCAGGTATGTTTGTACACTGGTCCATATAAGTATAAAATAGTGGGGAGTTTACATTTTTCTTTATCTTTATCCAGAGTTTAAGTGCTCGCTTTTTGCACAATAAAGAAAGGGGAAATTTACCTAATTCTCCATATACAGAAACATTTGAAGTTTGTTTACGCACACCTAAAATGTTCTTATAAAATCTAATTTGGAGCTTATCCAACTCTTTAAAATTGTACACGCCCCAGACTTCTGAACCATACAATAAAATAGGATTAATCATAATGTCAAAAAGATAAAGTTTAGTTTTAACATCGAATTTTACTCTATCAAACAAAGACATAAGGTTATAATAGGCCTCAAGTGCCTGATCATGTAGTGTCTTGACCCCTGCAGAAAAATTACCCGTATGTGTAAATATAACACCTAAATATACGAAATTGTCAACTCTTTCAACAGGTTCTCCATTAATCGTTATTTCAAAGTTCACATTTGATTTACGTTTTTCAAAGACACATACTTTTGTTTTGTTTACATTAATTTTAAGTCCCCACCTACAGGAATAATCATAAATATTGTTAACTTGTTCCTGGAGACTTATTGGATCAGTTGTGAATAAAACTATATCATCTGCAAACAATAAAAGATATTTCGAAAGAAGATCAGTATCATTTTCAGTTAATGAATCTATATTTATACATTGTTCAATATTATTTAAGAACAAAATAAATAGCAGGGGAGATAATGGTTCTCCCTGTTTCAAACCAATGGTAACTTCGATGAAGTCGGACATATTCATATTTGCATTCAATTTGACACAAGACTTCACAGAACTGTACATTGCTTTAAGTATTGTTAACATCTTACAGGTTATGCCAGTATCAAGTAATTTTATCCAAAGAGCATCTCTAATAACTGTGTCAAATGCCTTCTCATAATCAATAAACATACATGTACAAAACAATTTAGAATGTTTAGCTAGTACCTTTTGTATTAAAGCATGAAGAATGAAAATTGCATCTGCTGTTGATCTAGCATCCCGAAAACCAAATTGTGCATTTGTAAAAATATCTTGAGGTCAATGAGGTCAACAACATACGATCATATTTAAGTGTATGCAATATCCGTAACACATCCACATTCTTGTAGCAATTTTACTAATTTTTACACCAGCTGATTGTAAAAAGATATTCCTGTACATTAATTGCAAAAAATATCTTTTCAATACATTTCCGTGCTTTGGCTGAAGCATTTCCAAACATTGACAAAAATGACGCAATTTAATGACTTAAAAATCTTATTAAAATTTTTATCATCATTTAAAGGAAACTTCAACTTGTTTTTTCCGGTTCCGGTTTGTTGAATGTGGTCGGACATTCTCGACAGAGAAATTTATTTCCATTACATAGACAGAATCATCCGAAAGTAGTCCGTTCACGCCCCCACTTCGATAAGGCATGAGAAGCTCGTGCAACTAGCACGCGGTTGTTTTTGTTATTTTTATGAATGAAAACGACATATTACATAAATTTACTAGCAAGTATTATTAACTTGTCTACCTCCTATGTGAACGAAATCTGCTATTATTTGCTTAAAGCGTAAATAATAATAATAAAAAAAAATACAATTTTCCCCTTTTCTCCGAATTATTTGCCAATATGCTATGATAATCATACTACGTTCGTTCTTGTTCGTCAACACTATGATGGAGGAAAACTGTATATTCAAAAGCAGAACCCTGTCTCCCTTTTCGCAAGAGACGATAGACTTCACGCCTACTTTTATGTGTACGTACCCCTAGAAATTTGAGCACCGAAAAAAAATCAGAATAAGTACAAAACCTGAGAAAACACAAATGGCGATACTAATTATCTTTCTTTCACATAACTCTTGTACTAGTTGCACTACAAATTATGGACCTTGTTGGACTTAGAAACTTTGGTTAAAGTTTCGCCTGCAAGGTACTATCATGTACATAATTCAGTAACCACTTCCGTGAGTTATCATATTAAACAATTAACTTACCATAGATAACTTTTGACTTATTTTTGATGATAACAGTTTCCTTATAAATACTTAGAGAGTCAACAGAATTTTGTTTCGTTATTTAATGAAAAAAGATTTGTTTTATTGGCAAGCACTGAGAATAATCGAGCATGCTGTCGTCCGGACAGTTCTTGTTACTTGCATGCTTCAATGGATTCATACATCAAAAGTCTAATTTCGCAAGTGATTTAAGGTTGTTAAGTTACACATATACATGTAGGATTATAACAGCATGATAATAATATATATAAGTTGCTGAACATTATGAAAATTAATTGTCAACAAAACCTGCTCTTGAAGATGCATGTATAACCTAGTTTGGATAATGTGACAGTGACGTAACAGATATATGTGTACACAAAAGTGTACAAGCATTGCGTAAATAGGTAGAGCATGTATATAGGTAAGGATTATAGGCTTTAAAAAACATGAACATTCGTTAGAACGGTGCGTTGGCGAGGTGGGTACGGGTGCTGGGTATGTACCAATATAGATGTTAAGGACTGGTTCGATCCTCATTGAAGCTACATAATTTTTTCCATTGATGTTTTTCAGTATTACTTCAGGTAAAATTGTAAATGGTCAGATATATGTTTTTTCCAATATTTTTAGACAAAAATAAACAGTAAATGAAAGTAAAATGACTAAAACTTAAAAGAAATGCATTAAAAAACTGAAAATAGAGAGTAAAAATTTAAATGTACTGTAAGCTGAGTATGTGTAGCCTGTTTAAAATGTATAAAGCAAATTCACAATAGCAACAAAACTTTATTTAAAGAGCACCAGATAATACTTAGTTTACTATAATATTATACATAGTCTGAATTGTCACCTGTTTTCAAGACCTATTGCTGACAGTTCAAGAGCTCAAGATGTAAGAATCCATGTCACTGAAATTTCACAAATATATACCCCCTTGGATTGCCAGGGCTATCAAAATGAACCAATCAGAAGTTTGCATTTAGCCTGGAAGTCTGGCAGGAATTTACAATTCCTGGAAGCAAAGCGGCCATGTTGCCAGGACAATGTCACAAAAATTAGATTTTCACTTACAATTATTACAAGCAAGTAAAGTTCAGTTAAAAATAAGCTATTTTACAACCTATCCTTGAAATAGAGACACTAATACTTGGATTTATTTACTCTTAGGAAAAGTTATTAACAGTTGAACATTCCAGGTGGACAGGAATTTAAACCTTACCGCCTGTAAAACTTAAAGGTCAAACAGGATAATGATATTTTACCCAATTAAGATAGCAGGCAGTATATATGTGAAATATACATATTACATAAGACAAAATGAACCATTGGCATCCTGTAGACACAAGGATTTGTCACTTTAAAGTTATATCTGAGCTATAATTAGCATTTAAAGTAAATAATCAAGGGAGACAAATCCGTATCAACCACAATCATTGCCAGGATCTGATAAGGGAGAATGAAATTGGAAATTCCTTGAAAAGGTAATATTTTAAAGTTTATATACCAAGTCCTATAGTTCTTTTATGCCCTATAGATGTCCATTATGCAAAATATATACAGTGATTGTCCTATAATATGTGTTTTATTGATGTATAAGGTCCAGTCTAATAGTTCGGAATTCCTGGCACAGGTAAGAGTGTTTTCAATGTCCATTTCTGAGTACTTCGGAAGATAAATAATGTTCCAATAGTGTTAGTAATGTAGATTAAAGGTAAGTCATAGTTAAAGTACTAAATATTTCCATTGTTAATGTTTAACACCATAGAAAGATGGGGGTTGTCTGATGAACTGTTATAAATTCCGGGAAACCCTCATTCCCTTACATTCTCCCCCACTTAAAGAAATTTAAACACAAGTTTAAATTTAATCTGTTAAACACATGAATAGTGATCTTAAGTTCGAATTCTACTGTCAAATTTGTTGCTTCCAGATCCTAAGTGGTACTGATTTGATTTTTTGTAGATGCACTGAATTACCCACTTTGGTTGAAATGAGCATTGATGCTAGCTCTCCTTCACGATTTTTGGTGATGAAATTTACAAGTACTTTAAAATTAAGGAACCTGCGTTTTGCTGAATCAGATGTTTGGTGTATGGGAGCAGATCCAGGGAGACGAAGGTAATTATATGTATCGTAAATTAGATCTGCACTGGTTGTTGGCATGCCATCAATTCCTTCATCCAATTTCATGACAGCTGCAGTGAAGTTCAAGCGCCTCGTTTGGGGATCTTTCGTCTGCCAGTTCACTGGTGGCCATCTAAGAGTGGCCTTAGTCACCGGATTAGTCAGTTTGACAGGACTTGACACTTTAGACCAGTCCCTGGGTGCTGGACAGGTTAGTGGCATAGCACCTAATTTTAATTGCTCAACTGCCATTACAGCTAGTCTTGATACTTTGCAAAGTTTACCTATTTCAAACTCTGTGATGCATAGATGCTGAGCAAGCACTTGACAGGGTTCATAGTACTCAGCCCCAAGAATTCCAGTTGCGTGTTGCACATACAAGTCCAAATTGTCATTATAAACGTCTGAAACCTTAACTAGCGACTGGTTTAGTTCAGCAATGAAGAGATCACCATCATACTTGAACAGACACCTTAGTTCTTTCTTATTTAAATAAATAATTTCCTCTGATGGTTGACCAATTTCAGGTCTTGATGGTGAATACTGGTTGATTAATTCTGTTGTTGTCTGAGATGGACTAACCATAGGAGCACAAGGTGGCAACATTCCAGAGATGGGTTTAGATGGTGATAGTGGAGTAGCTATAAAAACAGGATAAGGTGATAACATTGTTGTCGGACTTGATGGTCTGGATAGAATGGTTGCAAGATTCGATTTGTACACAGGCTTAGTTGATGGAATGATATCTCGGATTGGTGTTCCAATGGCTTGGAGCCATCCCATCTCCCACTGAGGTAATGATTTTGTAGCATCTTTTAAGCTAGGAATTAATGTTCTCACTGCTAGCATTGATTGTCTAGCTTGGGCACTATCCATTGGAGCCGGTTTCACATGTCTGACATAATCATATGGATTCAGTGAGAGGTAGAAACCATTTCCTTCAGAAAAAAAGTTATCTGGAAGCCCTATGCTTACACTGGGGTGTTTTGTACTAATGTGCTTCTTTAAGTCATTTATGCGCCCGAGAGTAATCTGTTTTGGGTGACAGTACATGCAGATAACTGCTAGATGTTTATGTTCTGATGCAGCATGGTTTTTCAACATCTTCTTTGAGCTGCTGTAAGTCCCGCACGACCAACATTGATGAGCCATGTCTGCAAGTAATATTAAATAAAATTGTCACTAAACTCTGAATTGTTTATCCATGTATATAGTTTGATAACATTTATGTCTTCTTTCAGCCAAGTGTCATCACTAGAAGATAATAAGGAAACAACTGTAAATGCTGCTCTATACCTCAAAGGTACTAACTGTTTCCAAGTCAAACTGCACAAGTGAATAGCTTAGCATTTTTAAATTCTGCTATATGATTACAGCATAAACCTTGAGCAAGTTTCCCATAGCACAAATTGGTTGGCCAGACCTAATTTGCTATGAATTTACAGTCTCACACACAGCGTTGTGATCCACACCAACATGTACAGTAATTTCGGTATAACTTCTTCAGACTTGGTAGTTATAATGATGTACACTACGGCAAAATGTAATTACTTGCAATAAGTGCATTATTGAGTATTAAAATGTATCTTGAGTTACTGTTTAAGCACATTGTTAACATATCTGGAAAATGGAAACTTGTATCTGGTGCTCATGGAACATAACATAACATAGAACTGTAAAACGTTAGACAGTACGTCTGTAACTATTCGCAAAGTTTAGCCAGCCCAGTATTTAATTATTCAATTTTCCCGGATTTTCACTTTTATCCAGCTTGGAAGGGTATTTCCATTGTACTTTTGCAACTTGTCTACATGGAATACTTTTCCTAAGGACTTTGCCGACTTTTTTATTACGTATGTTGTGTCGTCAATTTTCCGCGTGATGAGACATGGACCTGTCCATTTGGGACTAAGCTTTGAACAAACACCCATTTTCCTTATTGGGTTGTATAGCCATACCACATCCATTTCCTTAAAAGTACGTTTATGACTCTTTTGGTCATAATACCATAATACTTTTTTCTGTATATGGCATTCTTTTTCAGGGTTTTCCTAGCTGTCTGATGGGCTATGATAAGGTTTTTTTGAAGTTGTTGGACATAATCATCAACTGCTTGGGGATCCTGGTGTTCAGGTAACCCGATCACTGCTGTCATAGGTAAGTTAACTTCTCTTCCTAATGTCATCTTGTTTGGGCTTTTGCCAGTACTTGAATGAGTTGAAGCACGATAGGCCATCATTACTTGATGCAAGTATTTGTCCCACTGTTTCTGATTTTTACCACAGTACATAGAAATCATATCTGATATACACCGATTCATTCTCTCAGTTATGCCATTACTTTGCGGTCTTGCAATTGATGTTTTTATTTTGTTTATTTGAAGTACTTCGCAAACCTGCTTGAATAGAGAGCTGTTAAAGTTTGTTCCACAATCAGAAAGTAATGTCATTGGCGTACCAAATCTTACCACAAAATTGTTCACAAAGGCTTCAGCGATTGTTTTGGCCTCTTGATCTGGAATAGTCACTGCTTCGCACCATTTTGTAAAACAGTCATTAATGACCAGAATGTAACGATTTCCATTTTCGGAGATTGGCATAGGACCCAAAATATCAATTGAAACAAGTTCCATGGGTTCTCCTACCGGATTCTGACCAAGAGGGGCACGAACAGCTTTATTTTGTTTTCTGGATGAGCATAAGTCACAATTCTTGATGTAAGTTTTTATGGCCTCATTCATTCCTGGCCAGTAAAACGTTTGCCTTATTCTGCTCAACATTTTTTCAGAACTCAGGTGTGCTGCTGAAGGGATATCATGGTAATAATGCATGACATCATTTTGTAGAGACTTTGGGACAATAAGTTGTGTTGTTACACTGTCATTTTCTATCCATTGCCTAAACAGCATACCGGATTTACACTCAAGTCTGTCAAACATTGACCATAGTTTTTTCGCTATAGAGGAATGGGCAGATACATCCTTCCAAATTAATGTATTTCCATCCTCCTTTGCGGCAAGGATAATTCCAATATCTTCATCCTCTAGTTGCTTCAAGCGGATTTCTGAGGGGGACCATCCATCAATCAGAAATTGTCTGTTTGACGCATTGTTTATCATTCCACGGGTAACAACTCTAACGTGACCATTTTTTTCATCCTCTTTTCCAGATTCAGAGTCTGAGAGTTTAGTTGTCACATTGGAAGCTGAAATCTCATGATCAGAAGATAGTGTAGGATAGGACACTGTGTTGTTGCGAAAGAGTTCAGGTACACATGTTATGTTGTTGGAATCATTTGTGACCTGGTCAGTGATAGGGTGGTCGTTAAGTTCTTGCTTACCACACACTCTACATAAAGGTCTACTAACAAAATCTGCATTCCTGTGCTGCGAACCTGGACGGTGTTTAATTTCAATGTCATATGTTTCTATAAGTTGCAACCATCTTGCAATTTGACCAGAAGGATTTTTTAACTTTTTAAGCCAGCTTACCGCAGAGTTGTCTGTTCTTAGTAAGACTTTCTGTCCTATTAGATAATGATGGAAATGTTTAAGTGCAACAATGACTGTAAGTAATTCTTTGCGCATTGTGCAGTAGTTTATTTCATGTTTGTTCATTGTTTTGCTGTAATAACATAGCACACGCTCATTGCCTTGTTGCATTTGTGATAGCACAGCACCCGAAGCATAATCAGAACTGTCCGTATCTAATATCATTGTGTCACCAGAAATGGGATAAGCTAGTATTGGTGCAGAAATTAGACTAGTCTTCAGGCTTAGAAAAGCTTGTTCAGCTTCATTTGTCCATTTAAATCTATTACTTTTCTGTGTAAGTCGATACAATGGTTTAGCAATTTGACCAAAGTCCTTTACAAACTTAGAGTAATATGATGCTAACCCTAGGAAGCTTTTTACAGTTTTCCTTGACACCGGTCTAGGCCATTCTTTAATTGTAGAAATCTTACTAGAGTCCGTCTCAATTCCCTTTTCACTGACTATATGACCTAAAAATGCGCACGATTTTTGGAAGAATAAGCACTTCGAGGGTTTTAATTTTAAGTTTGCACCACTTAATCGCTGAAAAATGTACTCAAGTCTCTGCAACTGTTCTGCAAATGTTTTGCTTGGACAGATGATATCATCCATGAATAAACACAGTTCTTGATACTGCAGACCATTAAAGACATCTGCCATTAAGCGAGAGAATTCTGCAGGCGCAGCTGCTAAACCCATTGGTAGTCTTGTATATTGGAAAAGTCCAAGACTGGTAGAAAATGCTGTTTTTTCTCTATCTTCAGGATCTATACTTATCTGATGAAATCCCATATTCAAGTCCATAGTAGAAAACCAGCTGTTATTTGCCAAACTGTCAAGACATTGACCAATGTCCGGTAAAGGGAATGCATCACGTTTACACTGTGCATTGAGAGCTCGAAAGTCAACACATAGTCTGTAATCGCCTGATTTCTTACGCACTAGCACCGTATTGCTACTCCAAGGTGAAATGGACGGCTCAATAATACCATGATCGAGAAGTTTCTGGACCTCTGCTCTCTCTGCATCGCGTTGTGCCAAGGGGACCCTACGCATATGTTGTTTAACAGGCTTAGAACCCTGTGTATCAATATGATGTTGTACACGATCAGTGAACCCTAGATCTGTGGACGATTTGGCAAATATGGACTGATATTTAATCAGCAGATTTTTGAAAGCAGTCTTTTGTTCATCATTCAGATGCTCAGAACTTCTTTCAAAGCAGTCAGCTAAGTGCTCAGGAAGTTCCTACATTTAAAATATTGCTGCAAAAACTGACATTCTTATCAGAACTTTGTAACGGAGAACAAGTGTTATCAACAAAAGAACAAGAACCAATAACAGTCTCAGGCTTCAATACCAGTAGAGTTTCACTAAAGTTAACTACATTCACCATACTGACATCGTGTGTGTCAAACACGCCTTGGACAACAGTGAAGTTTCTGGAATGCATTCTACTAAAATGTTTTGAGAAGTTAATTCCTTGTTTTTTATGTCTATTTTAACCCAAGCACTTGTGTTAGGTGCCACAGTGCACTTTTCAGACATAGTGATTCTACAAATGCGATCTGGACCTTTTCCTTGGTGTAGGTAAATAATTCCAGTTTTCAGAACAATACGTGAATTTTCATAATCAATGTTCCTTACATTTTCACAGAGAAAATCTTGGCCTAAAATACAGTCAGTATCAATGTCACATACCAGCATAGGAATTATAAATCTAAGACCATTGTCAAATTTAATTAGAAATGATGATTTCCCAAAAACCTTCAAATGTTTTCCATTTACATCAGTTATATTATGACTAACAGTGTCAAGTTCGGTCTTCTTTTCTAGTTTGTTGTATTGATAGCAAGATAGGATTGACAAAGTGGAACCATTGTCTATTAAACATTCCAACTCTGAATTCTGTAAAGAAATGCAAGCATAGAAACTATTGTCAGATTTCCTGTCAGTGATTTGATTTTTGTCCAAGCACTGGGCCTGCTGGTGTTGTTCAGGCCTTGAAGCCTCCATCATCCCACGGCCTATTGGGTTGATGGTTTCCAGTTTTCCTGATTAGTAGAGTGGGTACTTTGAAGCAGAGGACAGTTCCGACGAATGTGTGTTGTCGAATTGCAGTTATAACAGCGCCGCTCTGAGCTTTGTCTGAAACCTTGATTCCCTTCCGTTGCCAGTTTCTTGGTTCTTGTTTAAGCTTTCTCTAGCCGGTCAATTCTGTCAAGGATCTGAGTAAGAGTAGATTTGACATCTTCTTCATAAGGACTTTTGTCTTCCTGGACAACCCGAACCCTCCGTTTATCAGCATTCTGTCCAAAGATACCCTCATAGGTTTCAATAATCTCTGTAACTTGAGCAACTGAGTGGCAATTTTCAACTATGCATTTGTACTTGAGATCTTGTCCAAGACTCCTATAGATTGTGTGTAAAGTCATAGATTCTTGTGCACTGATTTCCATGTTTGGATATGCCTTTCTTACCAGCTGTGATATAATGTCTACATACTGTGAGGCGCTTTCTCCAGGCTGTCTTGTTCTTGATTCTAACATAGACAACCATTTTGACCTTTGGTTGCTGCTACCAAATCTCTGCTCTAGCCTTGTGACTAAAATATCATACCTTTCCCTTACTTGTGCTGACAAGCTAGCATAGAAGTCCAGGGCTTTGCCCCTTAAAGAACCCGCAAGAATCAATGCCTTTTCTCTCTCAGTCCATCGACCAAGTGTACTGATAATCTCAAACTGGGTAATGTAGGGTTCCCAGTCTTCAAGACCACTTTAAAAGTCTGGTTTCAAAGATGGGTAAGTGGAGTTTCTGTCTGGTGCCGGACTTAATCTTGGTCTGGGTGGTGTTCGAATTCTGTTTTGGTAAGTGTTGATAGGTATCCCTAAGTAGTTCAATCTGCGTCTCGGTGAGGGACTATCACCTTTGTCATTTGACACTGGGGCTGGTGAAGACCTATTGTCACCACCTGCCTCTTCTTCAGTTTCATTGTTATTATTTCTTTGTAGGTTAAATTCAATTTCACTCTCTGATTCCATCTTGATAGATTCTAAATTTGTTTAGTTTTTAACAGGGATGTCACTTTCAATATAATCTCTTTCTGTTCTTTTTTTTTGTGTGCTCTTTTTGGTAGTTCCAGGCTTTGGGTTAATGTCCAAAATGTCAACAAAAATAATGGGTTCTTTTATTCCATGCATCTGACACCATTTTGTAAGCTGAGTATGTGTAGCCTGTTTAAAATGTATAAAGCAAATTCACAATAGCAACAAAACTTTATTTAAAGAGCACCAGATAATACTTAGTTTACTATAATATTATACATAGTCTGAATTGTCACCTGTTTTCAAGACCTATTGCTGACAGTTCAAGAGCTCAAGATGTAAGAATCCATGTCACTGAAATTTCACAAATATATACCCTCTTGGATTGCCAGGGCTATCAAAATGAACCAATCAGAAGTTTGCATCTAGCCTGGAAGTCTGGCAGGAATTTACAATTCCTGGAAGCAAAGCGGCCATGTTGCCAGGACAATGTCACAAAAATTAGATTTTCACTTACAATTATTACAAGCAAGTAAAGTTCAGTTAAAAATAAGCTATTTTACAACCTATCCTTGAAATAGAGACACTAATACTTGGATTTATTTACTCCTAGGAAAAGTTATTAACAGTTGAACATTCCAGGTGGACAGGAATTTAAACCTTACCGCCTGTAAAACTTAAAGGTCAAACAGGATAATGATATTTTACCCAATTAAGATAGCAGGCAGTATATATGTGAAATATACATATTACATAAGACAAAATGAACCATTGGCATCCTGTAGACACAAGGATTTGTCACTTTAAAGTTATATCTGAACTATAATTAGCATTTAAAGTAAATAATCAAGGGAGACAAATCCGTATCAACCACAATCATTGCCAGGATCTGATAAGGGAGAATGAAATTGGAAATTCCTTGAAAAGGTAATATTTTAAAGTTTATATACCAAGTCCTATAGTTCTTTTATGCCCTATAGATGTCCATTATGCAAAATATATACAGTGATTGTCCTATAATATGTGTTTTATTGATGTATAAGGTCCAGTCTAATAGTTCGGAATTCCTGGCACAGGTAAGAGTGTTTTCAATGTCCATTTCTGAGTACTTCGGAAGATAAATAATGTTCCAATAGTGTTAGTAATGTAGATTAAAGGTAAGTCATAGTTAAAGTACTAAATATTTCCATTGTTAATGTTTAACACCATAGAAAGATGGGGGTTGTCTGATGAACTGTTATAAATTCCGGGAAACCCTCATTCCCTTACAGTACATGTCCCTAT
>JAFMSR010000001.1:45541131-45806178 GCA_022818135.1 Saxidomus purpurata | reverse complement strand
CAAAAAATGGAGGATTTAAATAGATCTTCTCAAGAACCGACACCAACAGTTCATAGCGTCGAAGACAAAGCAAAAGAAATTAATGTATCAGCTGCTACCCTTTGTGCGCCTTGTCTACGTGACAAAACACAAGCTTCTTCAACTGTGTATTGTTACGAATGTAGTGAAGCTTTATGCAAAGACTGTGCTAAACATCATAGAAAAAATAAGTTTACGAGTGACCATAAACTGCTTCTTACCAGTAAAGATAAAAACGAAACTCAAAGGCTGGATTTTGTAAATAGCCTCACAAAATGTATGCATCACTCCACTGAAGAAGTAAAATACATTTGTAGAGACCATGATCAGCTGTGTTGCAACGAATGCGCTATAGTTACTCATAGAAAGTGCGACGACCTGGTTTCTATTGAAGACGAAATAGCTACTTTAGACGGTCATATAAATATTGAAGAAAATATGGAAAAGCTAGAGAGTCACACCAAAAAGTTATTAGTGCACGAATTGAAACATAATTCAGCCTTAAATGAATCCGAGGGATGCGTTAAAGATGAATTACATTGCATTAAACTTCAACTAGAAGACGCATATCAAATTTTAGAAGAAAACGTAAAGAAACAATATTCGAGGAAATGCCAAAGAATGCGACATCTGATTTCTGTGCAGTATCATAATATAGAAAGGTTCAGGGAAGATTTACGACTATCAAAAGAAAAGGTTATATCAGCCTCCCAGTTTGGACAAGATTTGCATTTATATCTTTTGGAAAGAAAAATGAGACGTGACATGGAACAGCATGCTCAGAGGTTAACGCAGTTACATCAAAGTTCGAACTGTGAGAGACTGTCTTTAAGTGGAACAGAAAAAGCTACAGAAACTATAATCAAATCTCTTAATAATAGTTTGTCAATAGAAGAGAAATCGTTCAAATCGTCTCTTCCTTCGTTGCCTACGTTTGAAACTTCAAGGACAAGATCGAACACATCAGCTGGCCCAACAAGTACCATTCGACACCTTCCTTGTCAGTTAGTGTCAACGCGTCAACCACGGCTAAGCCAACATAATAGTTGGTATTCAAGTAACTCGGAAGGAAGTTTGTGGGAGGATGAAGTTAGATATAAAACGTTCACGACAGAACAATAAAGCAATCAGAACGGACAACGTTATGTTTTTTAATAAAAGCAATTCTATTTCATAAATTGCTATCGGACAGAAAAGAATGGTATGATTATTAAGTAACATCTCTTTGTACGTGGAGAACAAAATATATTCCGGTTTTGAACTGCTGTGCTCTTCAGGAAAAGTACACAACACACGTCATATTTCCTATCTTTTTCACGCACTTCCCTATTCAGAAAAAAGCCATTAATGACATGTATCGACCGAATAGGTATTAAAATAAATCAAACGGTTGAAACGTAAAACTTGTATTATTCAAAATACAGGAATGTGAATCAACATTGATCTGCATAGAAAATTGATCGGATTAGGGTGAACATTTTGTACGTAAGAGTGAATGTAAAACATTTGCCATTGTATGAGAAAAATAGATACTAAAGCAACGGTTGATAGTGCTTTAGCGTTTGTTTGTAAGTCACCGCAGACGTTTGAAACAAAATGCAAACTAAGTTTTGTAGAAAATAAAGTGAAAATCGATAAACAACAGAAAATGCTAACGCTAAAACATCCTTTTTTGCAATGTGTTGGTACAAGCATCACATTCAAACGAGAAAATATTGCCAAAACAGGTTTTTACCTCTGCAGTTGACACAAGATTAAAATAATTTTGTAGGCAAACTTTGACACTTGCAAGGCTTAGCCTAAGGCAAACGTCTGTTATGGAATATTCACATGACACATTGTTTGAACATTTATTATAGGGGAAGGATTTACGGTCAGAAATGTGTAAGATTTATTCGGGATGGCAAAAAATGATAAACATTTCGGAAACTTTCACTGGCTGTTCCAAAACGGTTTGCATTTGGGCCTTAAGGTAAACTTTTACGGAAAATGTAAACACCAACTTTGAAGGCTTTATATGCAATAGATTTTAATAAATATGCAGCATTCTAGCTGAAGTAATTGATGATGAAACGGGGTCGGTGTGTAAACATTTTGATTTACATGTACCTTCTTATTGACATATCGTCTCAAGGCTAAATATTTTAACTAAAATGCAGTGTTTGGGTCCCAGCTACGCTACACCATACCTGTGCCTGTCAGCAGCATATAAAGTTATTTGACTAAGTGTTTGAAACTAGTATTTTTCTCAAATATTTACTGCGATTTTAAGAAAATAAGATCTAATGGTTTTCAAAAATGCCTCAATATTTAATGCTTTTCCAGTTAAAATATGCTAAATAGTTTTCCGAAAATGCAAAAATCTCTTATCATTAAATGACGTCAATACTCCACGTATACAAATGTAAATCAGCTGAAATTTACACATGAGTATAGGAAGATAAAGTAAAATTAAAAACGGTAAGTTAATTTATTCTTATTTATCTTTTGAATTTATTTTGCTTGGTGATACTATTTACAAAATGTGATTATTTTGACACAGCAAAAGACAACTCGTTTTTCACAAAATTAATTTATTGTTATGTATTAATTGTAACTTTTTTAAAGTTATCACCAGTTTTTACTGTTTATCAAGTTTATTAGTTATCTTTGCAATTACAAATGTACTTCAGAAAACCAGTTACCTTGTGGATGCATATTACTTTTAACTAAATTTTTCATTTGTCTTTGAAAGTCGTCCCGTTTTTCATAAAGCATGTCACAGTCTTTAACACCAGGACAAAAATAAAACTATGCATACTCTTAATCATAAGTGTAATGTAATAATTCCTGCATGTCATATATTAAATTGTTTTAATGATTGACATAAAGTCAATGGAATGCCAATTAGTAACAACTAAATTTGTGCACAAACAAACCAATGGTATCTTTATCAGATACATGTATATTGAAAACGTAGCCATTTTTGTTATATCCGGCATTGATTGTATTGTAATTTATCTGTATGTCGTATTATCTTCAGAGGAGATATAGATGGCGTTATAATGGCGACCTCCGGGTTTGACAAGGATAAAGATGATAGTGTTTATTGTCCTGTCTGTTTGGGTATTTTCGAAACACCAAGAATATTGCCATGCTCGCATTCGTTTTGTCATTCATGTTTAGTGAAATGTGCAGAAAAGGAGAAACATATGGAGATATTTCAATGTCCTCTTTGCCGTGACGACACAAAAAAGAAGAGTTTGTTTTCACTCGAAAAAGAGTGGCCATGGATCAAAGGGTTTCCCATAAATCATGCTTTAATTACTCAAATAAAAAAGGAAAAACAGAAAATAGAGATTAAACAGAGAGCAGATATCAATAAATCTTCTCAAGAAGCGACAGAGACTTTGCAAATAGACATTGGAAAATATACCATGTCTGGTGCTAGCGATTGCGTTCCATGTCTACGTGACAAAGTATGTATGCCCGCAACTTTGTTTTGTTATGAATGTAGCGAAGATTTATGCGCCGACTGTGTGAAACATCATAAGAAAAATAAGTTCACGAGTGACCATAAACTGTTTGATTCGAAGAAAGGTAAAAATGAAACAGAAAAATTGGACTTTGTAAACAATCTGACAAAATGTGTGAATCACTCCAATGAAGAGGTAAAATACATCTGTAGAGATCATGATCAGCTATGTTGCAACAAATGTGCTATAGTTACTCATAGAAAATGTCACGACGTTGTTTCCATTGAAGACGAAATAGACAGTAACGCGAGTATTAAAGGAAACATAGAAAAATTGGACAGTCACGCCAGTAAGCTATTTGAGCACGAATTGAAAAATAATTCAGCCTTAAATGAATCCGAAAAATGCGTTAAAGATGAACTTCATTGTATCAAACTCAAACTGGATGACGCATATCGTGTCTTTGAAGAAAATGTGATGAAACGGTATTCAAATGAATGCCAAAGAATGCGACAGTTGAATTCGGCACAGTCTGTAAAAATTAATAGATTTATACATGATTTATGCCTGTCAAAAGAAAAAGTTCTTACAGCATCACGGCTTGGGCAAAATCTGCATTTATATATTTTGCAAAGAAAAATGAGGCTCGAAATGGAACAGTATGTTCAGAGGCTAACGCAGTTACACCAAAGTTCGAACTGTACAACACTATTCCTAGCTGGGAAAGAATATGCCACAGATAATATAATGAAATCTCTTAACAATAGTTTGTCAGTTAATCAACAATCGTCAAGAACGTCTCTTCCGGCATTACCTACGTTTGCAATGCCAAAGAAAAGCTCGAACAAATGTGCTATCGTGACATGGGCCTGTCAAGATCCTAGCATTCCGCCAGGATATCAACAAAGACATGATTATTCAGATCCTGGCATTCAGCCAGGATATCAACAAAGACAGCAATATCCAGATCCTGGCATTCAGCCAGAATATCAACAAAGACAGCAATATCCAGATCCTGGCATTCAGCCAGGATATCAACAAGGACAGCAATATAACGGTAATTATAATTCATTTTGGCAGGATCCGTATTAAACGGATCCTGATATCGGTGAACAAAAGTTTAAAAGGACAGCGTAGCTTCCTTTGATTCAGAAAAGAAAAAAAAGTTAAACTAAATACAACGATATCTTGCAAATTACATTTTGGCAAGCCAGTGACAACGCTTATCTTTGTGAAGTTATGTTCTTGCGGAGTTATATGAAAAATGAATGTACATGCTTACGTTTTTTTTATGATTAAGTTTCTATTGTTGTGCATTATGTAATCAGTGTATAGTGTAACCTTCGGTATTTTGCTCTGTATAATTATATTCATCATATTCCTAGTATTCGTATCAGACGAATATACTTAACGCACTGGCGCTTTGAAATGACTGTGAAAGCTTTCGGATACCAATTAAGAAACGAATAAATAGCAATCATGTTTGGTTGATGATCTCTGGAAAACAGTCATTATTACTTATACTGGTATTTAAAATAAAGCTTTTATGATACGATATGTGACCGGTCTAAACTATAAGATTTGGAAACATTTTATCATTTATTTCTTGACGTTTAAGCATTTTTCCAATTCAAAAAGAGCATTAATACTTTGCGTGGACCGGACAAGTATCGAATCTGTTGAAATAGGCTGAAATCTGGTGGTTGAAGTTTAAACATGTAAATTAAAAACAAAATAACAGGAATTTAAATTGTCATTCGTTTGTTAATGACATACCGGCATCCGGATTGATGCAACGCTGCAAGCATCATTTTCCCGTATACTATAGTAACTATACATTGCTTAGATAATTTTATCTTATTTGATGTTTTTCTAACCATTGTTAATATTGTTTTGTTGCTTCTAAAATGACAAATGCATTCTTAATTAAATGTTAAAACATGAAGTGTATGCTTTCATAATTCCATTAAATATGTGAAAAAAATCAATACTTGTCAGTAAAAATATTGCGAAAACGGGTTGTTGTTGTTATGTTGAGTTTAACGCCCTTTTACAGACGTATTTTAGTCATTTTTACAAGCGGGAAGTTTACTTAACTATCTTTCCTTTGAAGAACCCCTACTAGACCCCTATCCTCGGTAAGAAACTGCCAACGTCTCAAAAGAGTCATGGTCGGTAGCAGGGCTCGAACCTATGATCCTCAATCTTTTTGAGATTACAGTGATTTTAAGTCAGTGACTCTAACCACTCGACCAAGGAGGCGGAGTAACGCATTCGCATTCAATTTGAACTGCATTAAAGGAATTGCGCTTGTTGGCCTCGGGCTGTAAGCCCCAAGTCCATAGTTATGATACCATATTTCAAACACCTGTAAATTGTTCTGACAACAACTCTAAAACTGCGCTATTGGAAAATAGTGCAAGATAGACCAGATCAAGCTGCTATTTGAATGTAGCATACGATAAGATCATATTACAAATAAAAATAGTGCAGACAATTTCAAACGATTGCGGGCTCCATTACACAGTTTTTTCACGGAATAGCTGCGCTGATAATGCCGACTTGCGCTGATTACGGAAGAATGTCAAATGCATATCACGAAAAGTACGGATATTTACGAAAGGTAAAGAACTCTAGCAAGAAAGGAATGCAAGATAAAGATTGCATCAGAATAATTATGTAAATATAAACTTGTTTTCATACAGATGTATTTTTGTGTAGAAGTAATTATTGTGCTTTGAAAAAGAGTAAATAACACTAAAATTTCCTCTCAATATCTTTTGTATTCGTATTTTGTGAGAACAAAATTCAGTCATTAGTTATGACTGAAATTCAACAAGAAAATCTAGTTATGTATATTCTTATATAGATGAAGCAAGGCCGATTAATTCATGATGTTCAATTCCATGTCATTGTGTACTTAGTGTTGATTCATAATGTTTTTGAATAGTACAACATATCAAATTTTTAAGACCTGTTTATATTGGTGAGTTTTGATAGACCAATCGGCGTTCATCTTTGGCGTCCGGCGCTCGCTTTGAATAAAACGAAGACGCTGGAAGCCATGTGTTTTGTTTTTTTTTCAGAGATGTTTCCTGTTTAAGGTGTTTGTTATAGTAAATATTTCCACCAAGCAATCTGTTGGCCAAGGCCTCCAGCGCTCACAGCTATTTTCCAGAAAATAAAAAGTGGAAAAATCAAAATCTTATTATTTACACAGTGATATACATTCATATCACTTGCATTTCCATAACCAACATTGATTGTTTATTTTCAAGTATAATACAACAAAATTTAACTTCCTCTTATACGTAAGGAAATTGAATTCTTCGGGATGGGATGCTTGGAATCTAAATAGACAATACGTAATACTGAGTAAAATACATTATCAAATATTTCATACTTTCGAATATTCTCCCGTTTGCTTATTATATACATAAACACTGATGTTCACTTTCACCTCTACAGGGACATCACCTGGCATGCTGTTTCTTAAATTTCTTAAGGACATGATTTTGTGAAATGTTCCCGAAACAGACTTTCCTTTAGGCACATCTACCACTACTTGAAGGTATGGGTTCATGTATGCTGAAGACTATTGCGAGTAATACCTTTTTACATTGTGTCAGCCTCTTTGCAAAAGATATACGGCGGACTCCTTTAGTTGTTACTGATTCTGTCAACGTTTCGAGATGCCTTAAAGATTGAACAACGTTTTTAATTTGCGCTTTAAAAATGAAAAAGAAACACAGCGGGTGAAATACCTACGACACCTGTTATCTGATGGACTATTCGCCGTGTATTAGATGACATTGATATAAGTTTTGGAGGTTGCACTCAAAGACCTCCCTGATGTCTGGGCATCGATGACCGTGTCTAACCGACAGCTTATGTTTCAAAAGAGGAAACATTATTATACCCCCACAAAACGAAGTTTGGGCGGGGGTGGTATATAGGAGTGAGCTTGTCGGTTTGTTTGTCGGTCGGTCGGTCGGTCGGTCTGTTGGTTTTCATGGTTTCCGGATGATAACTCATGAACGACTTAACCCTTTTGAATAATTTTTGGTACACACGTGCAACTTCATGAAATACAGGTCAAGTTCAACTTTGGGGTCACTAGGGTCAAGGTCAAGGTCACTGTTACTAAAAATAGAAAAATGGTTTCCGCTCAATAACTCAAGTTAGGAGTGACCAATTACAATGAAACTTGGTGTGTAGGTAGCTTGTGTGGAGAGAAAGTTTGGGATTGCATTTGGGGTCACTAGGGTCAAGGTCAAGGTCACTGTTACTAAAAATAGAAAAATGGTTTCCTCTCAATAATTCAAGTTAGGAGTGACTAATTGCAATCAAACTCTGTGTGTAGGTAGCTTGTGTAGAGAGGAAGCTTGGGATTGCATTTGGGGTCACTAGGTTAAAGGTCAAGGGTGCTGTTACTAAAAACAGAAAAATGGTTTTTGCTCAATAACTTTAGTTAGGAGTGACCAATTGTAATGAAACTTGGTGTGTAGGTAGCTTGGGTGGAGAGGAAGCTTTGGGTCACTAGGGTCAAGGTCACTAGGGTCAAGGTCAAGGTCACTGTTACTAAAATAGATTTTTATTTATTTTTAATTTTTAGATTGTATAAAGCAAAAAAAAAATTTTCGTGGTTAAGGTCACTAGGGTCAAGGTCAAGGTCACTGTTACTATAAATAGATTTTTATTTAATTTTAGTTTTTAGATTGTTTTAAGCAAAAAAAAAATTCGGAGGTCAAGGTCACTAGGGTCAAGGTCAAGGTCAGTGTTACTAAAAATAAATTTTTATCTATTTTTAGTTTTTTAATTGTTTTAAGCCAAAAAAAATTTGGGGGTCAAGGTCACTAGGGTCAAGGTCACTGTTACTAATAATAGATTTTTATTTATTTTTGGTTTTTAGATTGTTTTAAGCAAAAAAAAATTTTGGAGTCAAGGTCACTAGGGTCAAGGTCAACCTTACACATTTTGTATGCTATTAAAACAATACATTTACACAAGTTATTGTATACTAACTCAACTCTATGTCCTTGTGGCCATTCCTTTCTTATGGTTGCCATACTTCTGTGACAAAGCTGTATTGTGGGGGTATAATTCGTCACTCTTGTGACAGTTCCAGTTATGATTAAATTATTATTATTATTACTATTTATTTTATAGTATAGTTGCGGAAGCTTTTGGATTATTTTCAGCGTCAACTGAATAACCTATTAGAGAGCTAAATTGATATATGCAAGATGTACGTTAATACTTTCTCTGTGCACTTTTTATCAAATTGAAAACTATGACCGTAGTGTTAATCAGAACTATTGTCACACATTTTATCATCAAACTAAACTGACCTTCACATAAATATCTCTGCTATGCAAGTCTCTATCTCTTCCAGTGTTACCTCATGTTTTAAAAGGAGCACCACTGTAGTCACAATAGACACTTTCTTGTCATAAAATGCACTAAATAACTATCCTAATACTGGACCAATCCGATGTCTTTAGTATGTCCTGGATTCGAATACATCAGTTATTTGCCTTCTCGGCAGAAGCTGAACGAGTACTATGTTCTTTCTATTTTCCACAGTCTATGTCAGCTTTACGCATAACAATTTTTTTCCAACGACCAACAGTTCCACAGTTGTTTAGTAACAACTTTATATGATTTTATATAAATAAAAACCAAATTGCTCGTACTATCCATAATAGCTCTGCTTTTATCTAAGTATACAGTCAACACACTAAATACACTAAAACTCCCGTCTGGAGTAAACACCTTCCGCAGTCATGATACTGAAACCCCGCCATAACTGTTCAACGGAATACATATTTAGAGGATTTCTTCCTCAAATTACCAATAGTCAATAAATGTGATTTTGGCATATTGACCTCAAGACCAAAGCCATAAGCATTACAAGTTTTAAGTTTAACGTTTTCAACCAAAGCTCTTCCTTTGCTGTTAAATCTTCCGCAGAGTCGGATAAATTTTGCATCCTGACCGGAACGCGAACCTAATGCCCTTCGTTTCAGTGATGTAACAGCAAACGCTCTCCCGACTGAGCGAATCGGCAACTTACTAGTGCTGAAACATGATGAGCAAATGAGGCCTATATCTAGAAGTAACCGCGGCACCCAATATTACATTTTGTATTATATATCAAAATGACCGCTAGGGTCTGTAGTTTCTGAAACTGCTTTATGCAGTTGCCAAATCCGTGGCGCAACATGAATATCTGGTTGTAATTTACGTTACCCCTAAAATCTTAAAACAAAACAAAAGAAGTTCACACTGAGTTATTACGCTTGTATCGCATGATATATTAGTAATTACATCATATTTGATAATAACAATTTGTGTACATAAATTCTATCCATTCAAATTTTGTGTTTGACCATAGTAATACATACCAGTGCCATGTACTTTACATGACCTTACGTTACAAAATATTTTTAATGTAGTTTTTGTCATCTGTTGTAAAAAAAATTAAATATTGGTACTGGTACAAGGTTTAACCAGTAATCATATACCAACTAAAACTGTAAATTGAAAGCAACATCTTCCATGGATGAATACTGATATAAAGAAATTAATTAAGAAAAGGGATAGGCTATATGCTAAAGTCAAAAAAGGCAAAAAAGCACATCACCTTGCCAAACTAAAACTAGAGCTATCACTAAATGTGATTAATACCCCCAAAAGACTGCTTTATAAACTGAGAAAGTTCGTAGTAACAGAATACCTTGCAAACAAACTAAAAAGAGATATTGTTCTTGGCAATAACTCTGTAATTTGTCAAGATAGAGTTATGGTTCTTGTACACTGCACTTCCTCTCATTGTGCTTGACCATTGTATGAAGTTGTATTGAATTCCAACCAATAGTTTTCGAATAATGCTCCGGACAAGTAAAAGTAACAAAGGGCAATAACTCTGAAATGAGTCAAGATAGAGTTATGGTTCTTGTATACTGCACTTCCTCTCATTGTGCTTCATCATTGTATGAAATTGTATTGAATTCCAACCAGTAGTTTTCAAGTTATGCTCCGGACAAGGAAAAGTAACAAAGGGCAATAACTCTGTAATTAGTCAAGATGGAGTTATAGTTCTTGTGCACTGCACTTCCTCTCAATGTGCTTGACCATTGTATGAAGTTGTATTGAATTCCAACCAGTAGTTTTCAAGTAATGCTCCGGACAAGGAAAACTAACAAAGGGCAATAACTCTGTAATTAGTCAAGATGGAGTTATAGTTCTTCTGCACTGCACTTCCTCTCAATGTGCTTGACCATTGTATGAAGTTGTATTGAATTCCAACCAGTAGTTTTCAAGTTATGCTCCGGACAAGGAAAAGTAACAAAGGGCAATAACTCTGTAATTAGTCAAGATGGAGTTATGGTTCTTCTGCACTGCACTTCCTCTCAATGTGCTTGACCATTGTATGAAGTTGTATTGAATTCCAACCAGTAGTTTTCAAGTTATGCTCCGGACAAGGAAAACTAACAAAGGGCAATAACTCTGTAATTAGTCAAGATGGAGTTATAGTTCTTGTGCACTGCACTTCCTCTCAATGTGCTTGACCATTGTATGAAGTTGTATTGAATTCCAACCAGTAGTTTTCAAGTTATGCTCCGGACAAGGAAAATGCAACAGACCGACCGACCGACCGACCGACCAACCGACCGACCGACCAACCACCGGGTGACTCCTATATACCCCCCTAAACTTCGTTTTGGGGGTATAAAAATTGAAAGCTTTAAATCAAAAGACAACAAGAACATCTTACTGGGATTATATAAACAATATTGTTTGTGATTCTTCAGAACATAAATATGGAACAACGAAGAAATTTTGGGGTTTTATTGAAAGCCTTAAAAAAGATTCATGTGGAGTTGCCCCACTTCGGGATGAAGGTACTTTAAAGTCAAATTCTAAAGACAAAGCCAACATATTAAATCGGCAATTTTCCTATGTCTTTACAAAACCAGACAACTCATATCTCCCTGACCTAGGTGATAGTCCATACCCTGATATGCAAAACATACATGTTACTGAAAATGGTGTTTTTAAACTATTGAAAGGTTTAAACCCTCAGAAGGCAGCAGGGCCTGATACTATAAAACCCAGGCTACCTAAAGAATGTGCCAAAGAAATTGCACCAATTTTCACTATTCTTTTCAATAAATCTTTACAAACTGGACTTGTACCAGCAGAATGGAACCAGGCAAATGTCACCCCTGTATTTAAAAAAAGTGAAAAGTTTAAAGCAAGTAACTATCGTCCTGTGTCTTTAACCTGTATCGCATGTAAACTACTTGAACATATTGTTGCCAGTAACACTCTTGACCACTTAGACTCAAACAACATTTTGGTTGACAACCAACATGGTTTTCGCTCACGTAGATCTTGTGAAACACAGCTAGTATGTTTCCTGCATGATCTTACCCAGTCAGTTAAACGAGGCCAAGTTGGCGTTGCAATCATGGACTTTAGCAAAGCTTTTGATGTCGTTGATCATAGGAGACTCCTTCACAAATTTCATTTTATGGGATCAGGGGAAATATTTACATGTGAATTCAGGCTTTTCTTAACAGCAAAACTCAACAAGTGGTAGTTGATGGGGAAGTATCATCAGAAACCACTGTAGACTCAGGCGTCCCCCAAGGTTCCGTTTTAGGACCTCTTCTATTTCTCCTCTTTATAAACGACCTCCCCTCCAGTGTCTGTTCCAATGTCCGACTCTTTGCTGATGACTGCATCATCTACCGAGAAATACACTCAGCAAGAGACACTCAGATCCTCCAAGACGACCTAAACAACCTGGAAGAGTGGGAGAAGAAGTCGAAGATGTCTTTCAATGTTGACAAGTGTCATATTATGCATGTCTCGAAATCTCGGCAAACCAACATGGCAAAGTATACTCTTCACAATCAGCCACTATCACCTGTACAACAAGCTACATATCTAGGTATTGAACTATCTTCAGACCAACTCTAGAATACAGTTCATCAGTTTGGGACCCTTACCATGAGAATGATATTCAGAAACAGAACAGTGACAGACAGCCTTAAACTGATTCAGTGGGAATACCTAGAGAGAAGAAGACAGAACAGCCGTCTCACTCTTTTCTATAAGATCCGTTATAGGCTAGTTGATATAAAACCGTCGCAATACATGACTCCTTACACTAGACACTCAAGACATTTCCATCATCTAGCTTATCAAATCCAACATACACCTTCAGATTATATGAAGTTCTCCTTTTTCCCACGTACTATAGTTGAATGGAACTATCTGCCGGTCTATGTAGTCAGTGCTGACACTGCTGCTGCATTCAGGGCAGCACTGGCTACATTGCCACACATACCTTAGACAGTATAGAGCTTTTATCTTTTTAACTGCACTTAAATTTTTGTTTTCTTCACCACACATACATACGATTGTAGATTTGCACTATTGTAGGTATTTTAAGGCTGAGCTAGGCTTTTTGAACTTTTTTTATCACATTGCCAAAAACCATCTGGGTGGATTGAGTAACCTAGGAGATTTGGCAATCTTTTAGCTTTTTCTACCCCCCCCCCCCCCCCCCCACGCATGGTCATAATAGTCAGTTATGACGGTTAGCCATTAACAAAGATGATGATGATGACATTTTCTTTTTATTGAACACATATTAGGATCCATATTTGCACTATTGTAGGTATTTTAAGGCTGAGCTAGGCTTTTTGAACTTTTTTTATCACATTGCCAAAAACCATCTGGGTGGATTGAGTAACCTAGGAGATTTGGCAATCTTTTAGCTTTTTCTACCCCCCCACGCATGGTCATAATAGTCAGTTATGACGGTTAGCCATTAACAAAGATGATGATGATGACATTTTCTTTTTATTGAACACATATTAGGATCCATATTACATGTACTTGACGCTATATCCATGTAATAATACGTTACTTTTGATAACATAATATTCAGAAAATTGTCAACATTGACGATAACTGCTTTACTTATAAAAGACATTTGATATCGGACATTTGCGAAATGATTAACTCCAACACATGTTATGAAGTGAATAAATCTGACATATTGAGCAGTGTACTTTACGTTACTTTACGTTACTATAAGATAGAAGTGCACTATACAATAGCCTTAACTATTGAGGTACAAAGTGCATATTTTCTGATTTAAATGGTTTTTGTAATCTTTATAGTAGTAAAGATAAGAATTGAAACAAATGCATTTTACATAATCTTTCAGCTCAACATAGATCTAAATTCTAAATGCATCTTACAATTACATTTAGTACAGCAGGTATATGACGGTTTACTATGTTACCATCACAAACATTAAGATACAAGTACATTTTATATAAATTATTCAAACACGTTCTAAAAAATTAAAGACTCCCACATTGTATCACAAAGGTCAATACATGTCATTTCCTATGGTTTGTACGCTGTCTTCATCAGTCAGATCTTGCTGTGTAATTTACATGACTTTGCATGACTAAATCAATAGCATAGATAGTTTATACTGTAGTTTATTTATTGGTATGTAAGTTCATTTAATGACAAATCATAAAATGCTGACATGTGCTTGAAGTTGGTTACACCAAACTTGATTTGAGAAAAGGATGTGTCAAGAAGCACTGAAATTTACATTACTTTACGTTATATAATAAATAAAAGGTAAATATTTATGAAATAAATTGTAAGTGTCTGGCAAGAATATGCTAATTTCGAGTTACTGCATAAGAAAGAGTATCGGTTCGAAACTGACCGTTGGAGTTTTGCACACTGCTTGTAGTTTACACTTTGTTGCTAGCCATATGCAATATTGAAAAACAAGATGATTTTGGTCATAGACGTTTAACCGTCAAATAAATAGAACATATAATATACAATTGAAAAATAAACAAATGATCATTTGGTTGATATTTCGTTTCCTCATGATAAATGAGCATTCAGTGGGATATAACTTTGAAGATTACTTAGTTAAAATATGAATATCTTAATGCCAGCAAATAAAAGAAAATATATTAGGTCCTAGATATATATAGCACATATCATATATAAATCCGTTTAAATGATTGGCAGTCAGCCAACTGAACGAAAATAATAACAAAATTTGTGCATGAGCATTCAGACGCTATTTGTATCGGATAAAGTAAATACGTAACCATGTTTGCTATATCCCGCATAAATTGTAGTATAATTTATCTGTGTGACCGGACGGATTTTGGACGGAATTTAGTCTGACTTTATGTATCTCGGACTTGTATTGATGTTTTGATGACTTCGGATTTTTATTGTCATGTTCAATTGGTGAATTGGTTTCTTCTGATTGGCTAACTTCAAATTCAGCTTTTTGCGCGGTTTTATTGGGTAATCCATGCGCAGGGATTTATTTTCAGTTGGAGAGGGAAATCTGACATGGTCAGATCGATGTATTAGTTTTAATACTTATAACTTTTTATTTCATTAAGTATTATGGATTGGTATGTGTATTTGTTGGTTTCACTGTATTGCTTTCCTTTTGGTTTAAAAGACTTGTGTATGATTCATTAGTTTACATTTGGTTTAATTACGAAATTCGACGTGTTTTGTAAACTTTGCATTTCTACGTGTACGTAAGAATTGAAATGGCGGCATAGGACTTTTTAACTCGAAACTGAAGTGAACTGAAATAACAACACACTTGTTTCTATCTTTATACTATTCATTTGCAGACAAACTGACAGCACAGGGTGAGAGTTGCGAGACATGAGTGGTTAGACGGTCAGAACCATATTTTGGTAAGTTCAGTACAGACTGTTAATGTGCATGTATATATATGTTGATATATGTTTTGGGGGGGGGGTTTTTGGGGGGGGTGTTTGAGGGGGTGGGGGGGGGGGGGGGGGTATTATTATTTTTTTTTTTACAGGTATCTTATATGCTTGTTACTTTAATAAGTTGAATAAGATGTAATTTGATTATAATGCAACTGTCAGTGTAAACAGGTAAAGAGGCGACTAGACACTTTGGGATAAGCCCATTTGTACAACTCATTGATGTAATGGCAGCCATGATCATTGTTTACTTTATTCTCATACTTAGAATTGTTTGTTTTATTGTATACTTTCAGGTTGTCACATAAAAAGCTTCAGGAATATTGATGTTATGCTCGCTATACCTTTTGACACTGTACTGTATGTTATGTGGAAAGAAAGAACATAATACAGAAAGATGAACCCATCCCCGCTTGGTTGTTTCTGTTACAAAAGGACTATTCCTTTAAACCCTAAAAGAGGTCCAAGTATCATTGGCGCCCACCATTTGAGAAGGTATAGCTGCATCTTTATTCTACAATTTATAACGTTTCTTCATGGAAAAGATGAGTGACGGTTGATTCAACATTTCTGTACAATATAGTACGCACGGAGTCTTTGGAATTTACAATACGTGTGTTGTATGCACACAGTGTCTTGGGATTTTAGTGCTTTTAACAGCTTTAATATACTGTCAGCTTAATTTGAAGCTAGTTTCCAATGTTAGTCGTTATCTGGTGGAGTCGAGAAGTACTTTATTTAAATATCATTACATATTTGAGGATCAGTTCTTTTTGGACTATAACTGGTTTACCGTAGTTTGAATTCATGAAAATATTAAATTTTCATGCCATTATCCGCTATCGCTTGAAGTAGAGAGTACCGAGTATCTTACCAAGGAGAGACGAAGGAGATGTCAAGTTACATTTTAGGAACTGTGTTTAACATGTAGATCTACATCTGTGACATTTGGAAATTCCGTGAATTATTGATGAAACTTGTGATTGACACTGGTTATAGAGTGATATAGTGATCTTTAAGGGAAAATTTTTAAACTTTGACACTGGTTGCACAGTGCTATTATAGTGAAATTGAAAAAAATATCAAAAACATTAACTTTGGAGGTAGTAAGTGCTAGTGGCCACACATATTTATTCAAAAGATGGTACAGTGTACAGATTTTCCTCCCCAGCTCAGGTTTCCATGGTATATTAGAAGTAATGAGTGAGTATGAAACAATTTGCCTTCATTAATTGCAGTAATTGATTAATTCAGTCTGTTTGTCAGATAATTATCATACTTGTAGAGTTCTCACTTGAATTTTGATATTTACTGCAGTTTCTGTTATGCCAGTGTGATAGAGATCACTGCATGGTAATGGGTTTCTCAATTAACAAGTAAATTATCTTGCTGTCCTCTATATAGAAATTAATATTTCTAACATTAAAAGTTGGTAAACATGTCGCCATTTCAACGTTATGTGTTTAAAGTATTAGCTATTGATTCAAAACAGATTTGAGTATACATGTACAAAAACACATGTGTAATGCTGTTCACAATTCATGAAATTGGGTCAATTGAAGTGTTTATGTTTTGATTCATTGACAGTTTTCAGAAGTGGTTTTCTGTCAGAGTTTATTTCTGTTTTGCATAAAGGAAAAATTTTTCTGTGAGTTTTCGAACCTTTTCAGACAAAAGTGCTGTTGATAAATTTGTTTATTTTCTTGTGTTTGTAAGGAACTACTTTGTGTCTGTTTACAACCTGTCTGGGACTAGTTTCGGCAAGGTACTTGCTCATGGGCGATTTGCACAATTGTTCAGCAGTAAAATTTTCCTAGCTCTGATTGGTTGACTGACCTGACATTTGATGACACTTAAGATTTCTTGACCTAAAAATAGAAACGGAAGTATTGTGATACAGTAGTGTAGCATCTTATTGGAATTTGTAAACAGTAGCTTTGGGAAATCCCTTTGTACTTTAGTAGTGTGTACAGTAGTGTACATGTATGGTATTGAGTGTAATAGAAATAGACATTTGATAGAGAAAGGAAGATACATTATTCAGTTGTAGAACTGTTATACATGTTTATGTTTAAACAGTAACTGAAAGAAAGTGACTTTGTACTGTAGAAATAAATATTTTTTTACTCATTGAAAACAAACAGAGATTATTTGTTAAACAATTTTTTTGACATTGTCTTCGACACATTATAAAAGATTGCAAGTAGTGCTGTTTGATTGCCAATGCATTTAAATATTTAGTTTTTTGGCTTAATTAAATAGATTTTCAGCTGGTATAGAAATTCTTGAAGAATTTGCCCAGATCTGAGATTGTGCAATTGATTGTTATCAATAAACTGTGTGGTTTGAAATGTGACTTTAGGAAGTTAACTTTTATTTATTATTAGTCAGTCAAGTGAAACGCATGGATAAACCATGATCTGTCTAGGATAGACTTTAGTAAGATAGACTTTTTTTCAGTGTCTGATATTTTATTTTGTTGAGTGGACACTTAGCTTTATATAAGTACACACTTAACTATAGATTGAAACTTTACTTTGTTAAGTACATACTTAACATAGTTGAGTGCTGAGGTATTTGAATACTAAACAGATGGTAGATTTTACTTAGCTTAGTTGTGTTTAAACTTAATCGAGTATAGTAATACTTATTTGAGTTGGCACAGGACTTACAGTGGAACAAATTTTAGAAAAGCTGGATAGCGATTATGGTGTTGTAGGGTCCAAGGAAAGTGTAATGACACAGTTTTACTCATGTCAGCAGAAGTCTGAGGAATCTGTTGAGAAGTTTGCCTTTAGACTGGAAGAATTATTTGATCAAGCTATGAACTGAAAGCCTTGAAGCGGATAGATACAGATGTCTTAAAAGAAGCACTACATGCAGGACTACATAAGGAATTGAAGCATTTAAGTACTTATCAAAAAGACAAAATCAAGGAATATGACGAGTTTAAAAGAGAACTTAGGAAAATGGAATCAGAAATGAAAGAAACTGTAAGTAAAACAAAAGACAAAGCTACATGAAAGGCTTCAGTACATACTGAGAGGAAGGAGTCCAGTGAACTTGATGAAGTAAAAGAGTATTTGAGAAGCATCGATGACAGAGTAACATCCTTGGAAAATTAACAGCAAAGACACGGATACTTCACTTATAATGGACCACGATTTTGGAGGACAAGGTAGAGGTAATTTTAGACCTCCAAGACCTTTAGCAGGTAACACACTTCAATCCACATGCCATTTTTGTGGAAAGAAGAGACTTCTTTAACGAGATTGTCGATTGCGCAATCAAGCAACAACATGCTATTTCTGCAACCAGCAAGGACATATACAAAGAGATTGCCCGTTACTCCTGGCCAACGTCACTTGCCACACGTGCAATGAGGAAGGTCATATGATGAAAAACTGTCCAAAAGTTTAAGTGTCTTTTACGGGATCGAACCTTAGCACTGAATATCAAAATCCCAAACAATTGATTGATAGTACTAATGTAGTCAATATTACACTGAACAACATTGGAACCTCTGCTCTACTAGATACTGGAAGCTGTGTGAGCACTTTATCAGAATCTTGTTTTAAACAAAACTTTTCAGAAATTGAATTACAACCAGAAGGACATATTTTAAATATAGAGTGTGCAGATGGCCAAGAATTGCCTTATCAAGGATAGATTGAACTTGAATTGAAAGTTACAGATTGATTACCAAATTCACAGCCATTGAATTGTTTATTCCTGATAACACCAGATACAAAATTCCCAACCAATACTCCAGTTATTATTGGCACCAACATTCTACAAGAGTACTTTAAAGAGTGCCAAAACAATTTTGGTGAACAATTTCTTCAAAAGGCTAAACTTCACACTGGCTGGTATCTCAACTTTACATCACTAGTCGTCCGAGAAAAGGAGTTGAAAAGAAATAAGAATAGGTTAGCTTTGATTAAGAGTGCATCACTACAAAAGATTATTTTAAGGCCAAATGAATCAAGGGAGATAATTGGCTATACAGACAAAGAGCTGAAATACCCGAACACTACAGACATCATACATGAAACAGAGGACAGTGTAATACTATCATTCATTGATATAACACCAGCAGTTGTTCATTACAATGGGAAAAAGACAGAGGTCAAGGTCAGTATATCAAACTTAACTACCAACACCATAACTATACCACCAAAGGCCATAATATGTGAAATACAACCAGTTACGGTGGTAGATGAAGTATTTGATAAAATTCAGGAAGACAATAAACAAGACGAAGTTCTACAAAGATTGAACATAGATGAAAATCACATTTGAGATGATCAGCAAATACAACAATTAAAGATTTATTGAGAAGACATAAAGACATATTTTCAACAAGTGATACAGATATTGGACTTTGTAATCTGATCAAGCATAGGATTGACCTTCTGGATAACACCCCCTTCAAACAACGACACCGGCGTATACCCCCTCTATGTTAGAAGAAGTGAGGCAACACATAGAGCAGTTGTTATCTTGTGGCATAATAAGACCTTCTTAGTCTCCATGAACATCTAATGTAGTCTTAGTTAGGAAGAAAACAGGAAAACTCAGGGTATGTGTAGACTACAGTATGTTAAATGAACGCACAGTTAAGGATTCTTATGCACTACCAAGGATGGAAGAGGTATTTGACTGTATGCATGGAGCAAATTGGAATTCTAAAATTTAAATTTAAATTGGAATTCTTAGCTTTAAAGTGGGCAGTAACAGAGAAGTTTTCGGACTATTTGGCATTAAATCATTTTTTGGTTCTTACTGACAATAACCCTTTGACCTATATTTTGACGTCAGCAAAATTGGATGCTACATGACAGAGGTGGGCATCAGCATTGGGAAATTTCTTGATTGAAAAATGCTGATGCAGATGACCTAAGTAGATACCCCCATGACAAGCTTACAGATAAAATATTGAAAAGATTGTCATTGAAAACAAAACTGTTATAGCTATATGGTCAGGTAATAGCCCTCCAGCATATGTTGAGACTTGCCTTCATTCAACATAAACATAGTAGAGGCTACTGAAGATGATAATCAGGACTAGGCTCAAAAAGATATTAGTGAAATAAGGAAAATGCAGAGGCAAGATCATCTTATAGACAGATGGAGAAGGGCCATAATAGATAAGAAAATGCCATCAAAAAGTTGGAATTAGGATGACCTGACTATGAGGAGACAATTCAAAAAATTGAAAATGAAAAGAGGCATTTTGTTTAGAAGTGTCAAGGATCAGAACACAGAGATAGAACAACTTGTTCTTACTGATTGTTACAGAAGTGAAGTATTGAAAGGACTTCACAATGATGTTGGCCATCCTGGAAAAGAGAGGACAATGAGGTTATTGAGGAAATATTTTATTGACCAGGGATGTCCTCTTGTGTGGACCAGTGGGTAGACAAGTGTGATTGTTGTATCAGACGCAAATCATCAGAAAACCAGAGAGCTCCTTTGATAAACATTAATGCAACCTATACACTTGAACTTGTCTGCATTGACTTCTTGACTTTAAAACCATCTAAAGGAAATTTTGGCAACATTCTCATAGTCACAGATCATTACACTAAATATGCAATGGCTATTCCAACAAGATACCAAACAGCACGAACAACGGCTGGGGCATTTTACAACAATTTCTTCACAAATTATGGCATTCCTTCAAGATTGCATTCGGACCAAGGAGCTAATTTTGAAAGTGAAATAGTCAAAGAACTCTGCATTTTAATGAATATGAAAAAGAGCAACACAACACCATATCACCCTCAAGGCAATGCTAGTCCTGAAAGGTTCAACAGAACTTTACTTGACATGTTATGGACTTTGGAGAATGAATAAAAACATGATTGGAAGATATACATTAATTCATTAGTATTTGCTTACAATTGTATTCCACATGAGACTACAAGAATATTACCATATGAGTTAATGTTTGGTAGAAAGCCGAAGCTGCCAAAGGATAAACAGAAGAGTCAATATGACAAGAAAGCTAAGGCTGTAGAAATTTCAGTTGGTGACAGAGTATTGGTTAGAAAACTAGCATTTGTAGTGAAGCACAAGATTGAAGACAAGTTTGAAAAAGAAGTATATGAAGTAATTGAAAAGCCTATACTTGACCTTCCTGTTTTTAAAGTACTTTCGGAAGATACCAAAAGAGAAAGAACACTACATAGAAACCATTTGTTGCTTTTTAGAAAAGTCAGAGGATAGAGTTGATGCGAATGTTGAAAGGCAAGGAGACATGGATGATAGTGGTGATGTTATTAAACATGGAGAAGTAGATGTAACTGGACATAACCAGGAAACACAAGGTGACGTCACAGATGATTCTGAAAGTGATAGTGATATTGGTTTTGTAGTAGGAACAAACCAGAATGTGGACGCCCATGTTCCAATCACAGGTCAGAATACAACAAAAGAGACGGCTGTTGAAAAATAATTAGATTCACAACTCATAGAAGTTGTAAATGAGAATTTAGGATTAGGGTTAGAAGATGATGTAAGTTTAAATGTTGATAATAGTGATTTACACATTTATCATGATATTGATATTTCAGATACTCGTGATGATGATGAAGAAGCTGATGGAGAGGACATGAATGAAACAGATCATCAAAGCAACAATGAGGAAGAAGGAACAGATATCAGTATTTTATTGGGCGAAACCATTGAAGACAAAGACGTAACAGTAGTAAAACAACATGCAGCAGAAGCAGATATTACAAGTGCAGAAACAGAGGAAGAACAGAAACCATCCGCAGATGCTAGTGAAGAGAATAGACCAGTTCCACGGCCAAGAAGAACAGGCAGAACAAGGAAACCACTAGACAGATATGGCGATTATTTTTATCCTTCTCACCAGATGACAGTAAGACCTGTTGATAACAGATTGCAGGCACTAGATTTTCTGATGAGATCAGGTATTTTAAATGAAGTTGATAGTGATATAGCTCATAGGATGATAGAAGCAATTATGGGTAAGAGTAATCACTAAAATGTACATTTATGTTTTAATGTTTTAATTTTTGTCAGTTTATCAAGTGAAATGTGTTTCACTTCATTTTTTATATATCAGTTCTTTTTCTTGTAATTTGAACTGCTTGTTGCAGTTTTAGTGCAGGGGGAGAGAGCTATTGGATTGAACAGAGAACTGACAATAATTTGTTTTAATTTTTTTGTATAAGATGTTGCATTGTACTGTATTGATTCTGAGAATGATATTTGAAGAGATCAGGAACTTTAAAGTTGTTTTCATACTTTTGTTCATAAATATGTATTACTTGAACATTTCATGAGGTGTTCTATATAATTACTTTGATATTGTGCTATGCAGATGCAAACATAAGTTCTTACTGTGTGAACTGATGTATCAGAAATTGTAATGATAAGGATGTATAACTTCAGAGAATAAGTTACATTTGTCTGTAGGACATACATAGATTGTTGGTATGTAGCCAACTGTATTTTACAGTTCTGTGTACTTATTATGTAAGCACTTTTTGTAATATTATTGATAATGTAGCATTTTTACTTTTAATTGACATGACAAATGACGAGACGCCATTTCACCAAGCAGGGGAGTGTGTGACCCGACGGATTTTGGACGGAATTTAGTCTGACTTTATGTATCTCGGTATTGTATTGATGTTTGGATGACTTCGGATTTTACTCTCATGTTCAATTGGTGAATTGGTTTTTTCTGATAGGCTACTCAGAGTGAGTTCACCTTTTCGCGCGGTTTTATTGGGTAATCCGTGCGCAGGGATTTATGTTCAGTTGGAGAGGGAAATCTGACATGGTCAGATCGATGTATTAGTTTTAATACTTAAAACTTTTTATTTCATAAGGTATTATGGATTGGTTTGTATATTTGTTGGTTTCACTGTATTGCTTTCCTTTTGGTTTAAAAGACTTGTGTATGATTCATTTTAGTTTGAATTTGGTTTAATTACGAAATTCGCAAAAACGAAACACTTTGCATTTCATCGTGTACGTAAGAATTGAAATGGCGGCATAGGACTTTTTAACTCGAAACTTACCTGAATTGATGTAACAACACATTTGTGTCTATCTTCACACTATTCATTTGCAGACAAACTGATAGCACAGGGTGGGAGTTGCGAGACATGAATGGTTAGACTGTCAGTACCATATACTGGTAAGTTCAGTACAGACTGTTAATGTACATGTATATATTATATATGTTGATATATGTTGATTTACAGGTATCTTATATGCTTTTTACTTTAATAAGTTAGAATAAGATATAATTCGATTATAATGCAACTGTTAGTGTAAACAGGTAAAGAGGCCACTAGACACTTTGGGCTAAGCCAATTTGTTTAAATCATTGATGTAATGGCAGTCATGGTCATTGTTTACTTTATTCTCATACTTAGGATTGTTTGTTTTATTGTATATTTTCAGGTTGTCACATAAAAAGCTTCAGGAATATTGATGTTATGCTCGCTATACTTTTTGACACTGTACTGTATGTTATGTGGAAAGAAAGAACACAATACAGAAAGATGAACCCATCCCCGCTTGGTTGTTTCTTTAACAAAAAGGACTATTCCTTTAAACCCCAAAAGAGGCCCAAGTAACATCTGTATGTCGTATTATATTCAATCTTCAGAGGAGATATCGATACTGTGATAATGGCGACCTCTGGGTATGACAAGGATAAAGACGATAGTGCTTATTGTCCTGTTTGTTTGGATATTTTCAAAACACCAAGAATCTTGCCTTGCTCGCATTCGTTTTGTCATTCATGTTTAGTCAAATGTGCAGAAAAAGTGAAAAACAACGAGATATTTCAATGTCCCATTTGCCATGGAGACACGAAAAAGAAGAGTTGTGTTTTACCCGCAGAAATGTGGATCACAGGATTTCCCGTAAATAATGCTTTATTTTCTGAAATAGAAATGGAAAAACAGAAGATAGAGATGAAGAAGAGAAAAGATATAAAGTACTCTTCTCAAGAAGCGACAGAGACTCTGCAAACAGACATTGAAGAAAATGCCATGCCCGATGCTAGCGATTGTGTACCATGTCTACGTGACAAAATACGTATTCCTGCAGCTTTGTTTTGTTATGAATGTAGTGAAGCTTTATGCGACGACTGTGTGAAACATCATAAGAAAAATAAGTTCACGAGTGACCATAAACTGTTTAATTCAAAGAGAGATAAAAAAGAAACTGAAAAACTGGAGTTCGTAAACAATCTGACAAAATGTGTGAATCACTCCACTGAAGAGGTGAAATACATTTGTAGATATCATGATCAGCTATGCTGCAACAAATGTGCTATAGTTACTCATAGAAAATGTCACGACCTTGTTTCCATTGAAGACGAAATAGACGATAACACGAGTATTAAAGAAAACATAGAAAAATTGGAAAGCCACACCAGTAAGCTATTAGAGAACGAATTGAAACATAATTCAGCCTTAAATGAATCCGAGAAATGCGTTAAAGATGAACTTCATTGTATCAAACTCCAAATGGATGACGCATATCGTGTCTTTGAAGAAAGTGTTATGAAACGATATTCATATGAATGCCAAAGAATGCGACATTTGACTTCGGTGCAGTCTATAAAACTTGGTAGTTTTATAGATGATTTAAGCCTGTCAAAGGTAAAAGTTTTAACAGCATCACGGCTTGGGCAAAACCTGCATTTATTTTTTTTGCAAAGAAAAATGAGGCTCGAAATGGAACAGCATGTTCAGAGGTTAACACAGTTACACAAAAGTTCGAACTGCACAAAACTATTCTTAGCTGGGAAAGAACATGCCGCCGACACTATAATCAAATCTCTTAACAATAGTTTGTCAGTTAAACAACAATCGTCTAGCACGTCTCTTCCCGCATTACCTACGTTTGCAGTGCCAAGGAAAAGCTCGAACAAACGTGATATCACGATATTTGGGCAACCAGTTCCTGGCGGAACATTCAGCGGTTGTTCATATCGGTGAAGAACAATTTAAAAGCACAGCCGTTGCTTCTTTTGATGCAGAAAGGAAATGTATTAAAACAATAACAACGATATGCATTCTATTTTGGTAAGCGAATAAGAAAATTTATCTCAGCCTTCAATTGCTTTGGTGACGGAGTTATATGAAATTTGAACGTGCATGCTTATGGGTTTTTTATGATTAAGTGTTCTTTTGTTGTGCATGATGTAATCAATGTATAGTGTAACCTTCGGTATTTTGCTTTGTATAATTGTATTTATCATATTCCTAATATTCCTAGTACATTTTGTATTCGTATCAGACGAATATACTTAACACACTGGCGCTTTGAAATGAATGTCAAAGATTTCGGATACCAATTAAGAAACGAATAAATACTTAAATAGCAATCATGTTTGGTTGATGATAAGTCTGGAAAACAGTCATTATTACTTCTACTGGTATTTAAAATAAAGCTTTTATGATACGATATGTGACCGATATAAACTATAAAATTTGGAACATTTTATCATTTATACCCGGTATCCGGATTGATGTATCGACGCAAGCACCATTTTTCCATAGTAACTGTACATTGCTTAGAGAATTTATCTTATTTTATTTGATGCTTTTCCAACTTTTGTTAATATTGTTTTGTTTTGTTGCTTCTAAAATGACAAATGTAGTCTTAATTAAATGTTTAAAGATCAAGGTTAAGCTTTCTTAATTCCATTAAACATGTGAAAGAAACAATACTTGTCAGTAAAATGTAGCGAAAGCGGGTTCACTGTTGTTGTTGTTATTGTTGTTGTTGTTGTTGTTGTTGTATGAGTTTAACGCCCTTTTACAGACGTATTTTCGTCATTTTACAAGCGGGCAGTTTACTTAACAATCTTTCATTTAAAGAATCCTTTCTAGATCCCTATCCTCCGTAAGAAACTTCCAACTTTCTTTAAAGAGTCATGGTCGGTAGCAGGGCTCGAACATACAGTATGATCCTCAATCTATGTGAGGTTACAGTGATTTTAAGTCAGTGACTCTAACCACTCGACCAAGGAGGCGGAGTAACTTGTCGTTCGCACTCAATTTGAACTGCAGTAAAGGAATTTAGCGCAGAGTCTAAAAGTAAAGATGAGGAAAAATAATGTTTAATTTCGGATATTTTGTCAGAAAATACAAATTTCGCAACAAAATTGCGCTTGTTGGTCTGGGGCTGTGTGGGGCTGTAAGCCCCTAGTCCATAGTTATGATGCCACATTTCAAAAACCGTAGATAATTTAACTGTTAAATGTGCTGACAACAACTGTAAAACTGCACTATTGGAAAGTAATTCAAGATATACCAGATCAAGCTGCTGTTTGAATATAGCACACGATAAGATCATGTTACAAATAAAAACAACAGTGCAGACAACTTCAAACGATTGCGGGCTCCATTACACGTTCCTTGCGCTTATTACGGAAAATAATCATAAGCATATCACGAAAAGTACGGATATTTACGGAAGGTACGGAGCTCGCTATAAGACGTAGTTTGATTTTCAATTTAATGATGTTTTTTTTTTTATTGAAAACCTTATTTACGAACGAATTCATCTTATTGATCAATAGATTTCTTTTAGAAAAAGATTGAATTTGCGTACATTCCCGACAGATAAGTCATGTGACATGATTTTTCGATTTTGGCTAAAAGACTCGCCATATGCCTGCAACAAGTTGGCACATAGCGCTGCCCTCGATCAGTTAATCGCATCAAATTAGTATCATTTCTTTACATCATTTTGATACAGTACATATACTTTTATGCCTTGTAATCATTATAAAGTGGTGTAAACCTAGGAACATGCATAAAGGTTATATTAATATGCCGTTACTGAGCACTGGCAAATATTGGTAAATAGCGCTGCCATTCATCAACTACAGAAATAAAATATATTTGTGTCAGCGCATCTTTTAGAGCCACTCCTGTTTTTTGAAGCCCTGTTTGGAACTGCCAGTGATAGCCCGTAAAAATCGGATCATTTTCATGCAGTTGTATAAAGACATCACAATATCAGCTTTTAAAAATCTAGAAAGCGGCTAGTGATCTTGAAATTTAAGAAAGGACTCTACCAAGAAAGGAATGCTAGATAAAGATTGCATTAATAATTATGTAAATATAACCGTGATTCGCTAGCATACAGATGTGTCTTTGAAAAAGAGTAAAAAACACTAAAATTTCCTCTCAATATCTTCCATATTTGTATTTTGTAAGAACAAAATAAAGTCATTTGTTATGACTGAAATTCAAAATAAATGTAGTATGTATACGCTTATGTAGATGAAGCAAGGTCCAATAATTCATGATGTCCCATTACATGTCATTAAGTAATTTGTGTTAATTCATAATGTTGTTGAATAGGGACAAAATATCTGGTTTGTAAGACCTGTTTCTGTTGGTGAATTTTGATAGACCAATCGGCGTTCGTCTTTGGTGTCCGTCTTTCGCTTTGAATAAAACGAAGACGCTGGAAGCCATGTTTTTCGGTTTTCGGAGATGTTTCAAGTTATAGGTATTTCTTATAGTAAAATGCTATGATTGTAATACCAACAAACCGGCACAAAAAGATTAATAATGTGAACCTTATTTCCACCAAGCAATGTGTTGTCCCAGGCCTCCAGCACTCACAGCGCTTTGATATTTTTAATAACAGTGTCAGGTTGTAAAGAAAAGTCGGACTTTTTTCCAGAAAATAAAAAGTAGAAAAATCGGAATATTCTTATTTATTTAATGATATGCATCATATCATTTTCATTTCAATAACCAACATTTATTGTTTTATTTACAAGTATAATCCAACAATTTTAACTTCCTCTAATCGAAATTGAATTATTCAGGGTGGGTGGCGTGGAATCTAAATATACAACACATAATATTGAGTAAAGTGCATAATCAAATATTTCATTATTACGAATTTTCTCTCATTTGCTTATTATGCAATAATTTGGTCGTTTTGTCCAGTTTTAACTGTTCTTTAAAGTCACTTTTAGGTATACCTAACATAATATTATATATATTTTCTAGCATGCTGTTTCTTAAATTTTTAAGGACTGTTCCCGAAATAGACTTTTCTTTAGGCACATCTACCACTACTTGAACGTATGGGTTCATGTATGCTGAAAACTACCTGATGTCTGGTTATCCATGAATGCGTCTAACCGACAGCTAATGCTTCAATATGGAACGACATGGCCGTCTTATAATGACTTGTTTGCTTATATGCTATATGCAGTAACTCTTTTATTATATGCAGTAGATATTTAATTATATTCGGTAGACAGTTCATTATGTGTGGTACAAGTTACTTTATATGCTGTACTTTCTTTGTTATATGTAGTACAACTATTCTTATATGTGGTGGTACTGTCTTTTGAATTTGTGTGCGGTACAAACACCAATATATGCAGTAGATTTGTTATTGTGTGTAGTAGATAAAACGTTATATGTGGTGCTTTTTACATTTTATGATGTGAAAAATGAAATTTATGTGGTAGTCAGTGTGTCCATTATGTGTGGTGTTATTGTCCTTATATGCAGTGCAAATAACATTATATGTCGTACTTTCGTAAATATACACTGTAGATCTCACATTATATGCTGTACATGCGATTCCCTTATTTGCTGTGCTGCCAGCATTATACGCGGTAGTAATTTCTTTATATGCAGTAGTTTCGTCATTAAATGCACATAATGAACTATCTACCACGTATAATTAAATATCTACTGTATATAATAAAAGGTCTACTGCATATAATGAAACATGTACCGCATATAAGAAAACAAGTCATGATAAGACGGTCATGGCGTTCCATACTTCAACAGAGGAAACATTATTATGATTAAACCTTATATCTATTATTTTATGGTATAGTTGCGGAATCTGTTGGTATATACAAGGTGTACGTTAATACGAGTACTTTCTCTTTGCACTTTTCATCAAATTCACGCTTATACTATTTAATATAACTCTCTGGAATACACTGAAAATAATCAGTGACAGAAAAAGAATTCAATTACATTTTATTTATATGTTTCTCCATTCCACTCTCAAATTGTAGGTAAAACTAATTTGTGAACTACTATTCTAAGATACATTAACAAGTGAATCTGCCACTGTAAAGGATGCAATACTATACAGTACAGCAATTCGGCAAAACGCAAACTATTATATAAATTATTAACGATCAAAAAGTTTATTTCTGCACTTTGAGTATGCGTTTGTCAAGTATGTTGATAGTGTTTACTTTATATACAAGTTTGTCAGTGTCACATTCCACTTGAAACAAGATATATCAGTACATATATATCCGTTTGTGGTCTTGCATTATTTTATAGGCCTATGTAAACAAGACGAAACAGTTAGTAAAGCAGACATTGTTATCTACTTTAAATGAGTGAATGTAGTATAAAATTGTCTTACAGGAGTTGCATAGACGGATTCGTTCATGATCATTTGAAATTTAAGACATGTCGCTAGGCAAAAAAACATATCAATTACGTACATACATTTATTCATAAAATCTAGCTTCACACGTTACCGGTACTATATAAGCTATTTTCAAGTTATACAAACACTCTATTAACAAAAAACAAAATATTTCCTCGTTATAGGCCCGCAATAAGACCGTAATGTGGGCCGCATTTTAACCATGTCCGACACAGGCCCGGATATCTATAGCAAATTTATAATTAGCTACTTTATTTTCAGACGAAATTAATTTGTTTTAATGAAATTAAATTTCTCTTTTTTTATAAGAACGGTAAATGATAGAATAATTTGTTTTCATTATCAATACTATTTATGTGAATTGTAAAATATATCATCTGTTGCTATTTTCATTGAATTTATTCAGTTGTAAGCACTAACTCTTCGAAAAATATTTTCATCTTGTCATTTGAATTTTGCTATTCTATTGTTATTAAAAGGAGTTTAGATTGCGCACATGGTTTTAATTTACGTATCTGTTCTTGAATTTTATGCATACCCTAGAGTTCCCGAATGTAGAAAGATTACGTGTTTAAATTCATTTTTTCACGAAGCTATTCGATCATAGACTCGCGTCCATGGCTAAAAAGATCCTGGCCGCGTCGAATAAGATCATTAGATTGACAGGCATAGTTAACAACTAAACGAGTTTTCCCTTCTACTGCCCCTAGTCTACACATTTTACGCAGTCTATGCTTAAGTGATTTACTTTGTATGTGAGATGTTTGTTGCTAAACTTTGGGGAAGGGTACAAAGAAACAATGTTTTCTGTTCAGAAAAAGTTCTCACAATCCGAAACAGAAGTTGGCTGTAGATAGAGTCTTTAAATGTTCCCAGTTTTATCATGTAAGTTCCGAGGCAGTTGAATCGTTTTAAATCTTCTAAACGTTTACAACTGCTCCCGACATTTTTGTGTGCATGCTTGTATGTAATAATTAAAGGATATTTTTCCAGGAAAGTACCAGTTTTCATTTACTTTTCGAGATAATTTGAAAACATATGCTTTAGCATGCCATAATCCGGTTCAAAACTGTAGTAACTATAACATAGTATTGCCTAGGCCTACCAATTTAAGGTGATAATTTCTTTGTTTATTTGCTTCATTTTTGAAAGTCTTTAAGGTCCATTAATAAGACCAAATTGAATTTTCTGGAATTGAATTAGGGAAATACAGTTTGAAACTGGCTTCAAAACCTTTACAGTAGCCGTAGAGTATTTCCCTGTTGGAAATACGACTGCAGAAAAACGAGTGAATGTTTTTGTATTTCCTTAGTTTGACATGGGTGGTCTTTTTGTCCTACTTTCGCTTTATTATATGTTGTCATCAGTCAGAAATATACATTGCAGATCAATGGAAGTGAAATTCTTTCAACTTTATTTAACAATAGGCATGTTTATTCATATACAACATACTAACAGCCTCCATCTGTGATATTTTTGGAAAGTTACAAAGATTTTTCAAAACTGGAAAACCTACTTTCGTTTTTGAAAGTGCAAAATATTATGTCTTTATTCTTTTGTTAAACTCTTTTGTTAAATTTTCAACACAATCTGGTCACATTCCATGAAGTATGTCATATTTTGCTTCTCAGAAGACGCCTGTAACAATTCAGGATTTAAAAGAAAATTCAATTTGGTCTAGTAATGAACCTTTAATATGTTGTCCATGTTTTGCATTCTGTTTGGTGTATTTATTTGTAACTGCGTTGTTCAGACAAAATTTATGGATGATTTTGTCATGTATACATCGTTGTTTCTGTTGATTCCGGGTGACCATTGTGTGATTTCCCCTTACTTTTCCTTTAGACATTTTAGCTTATAAAGTGCTTTACATTATGGCCAATCAGGACATTATATGCCAGTCCATTCAAGAAATCAAGGACTGAAAGTACTGGAGGTTCGATTCTCTCTGAACAACACAGTCTGCACACATACATGCGTAAATATCAGGACAACACAGACTGTACTCATACATGTGTAAATATCAGGACAACCCTTACACGAGTAAAGTTATAAACTGGAGACACAACTGTCCACAAATTTTGACTTTTAACCATTTGTGTAAACTTTACTTTTGAGATAGGGACCCATGTGCTTGCCTTTGGATTCAGTGACTATGGTCAACTACCCTATGAAGTATCAAAGCTGTGGGTGGTAACTTGAAGTAGATTTTGACAAAACTGAACTGAAAATACATAGTTTGAACAACTTTTAATGTCATTCAAAAGCTATAGGAGATGCCCATAGGGTTGATTGTATTGTGCCAATTGATTGATTCGGATTTAGCGTCAGGTCATGTGGCAACTTCAAGCTTTCATGGAGGAAGAAGACCCTGGGTGATAATTCGGGCATTATTTCAGTCACGAGCGGGCACCTGGGTAGAACCTAGATAGCTTCCAGACATAAAAGAATGCGACTTATGTAGGGCACGAACCTACAGTGGTGAGGGACAAGTGATCGTCAGCCAGTGACCTTAACCACTCGGCCACAGATGCCATTGTATGATGCCAAGCAATTGTCTGAAGTTTCAAGTCTTTAATGGTTACCGAGAAAGTGACTTTTAAGAAAGCTTAACCAGATTTAAGACGATAGTGCCGACTGACGCCAAGAAGGTTATGACAATGGCTCTTCTGTTTTTCATAGAAAAGCTAAAAATGGATAAATCAATCTTTTGTTATAAATTGATTCAGTATACATTGTATACCTAATGTAGAACAAGTACTTGCAGCTTACATTAAGTATCCCGGTGAGTGCTTCCAAAATACTGCGAATTGCAATATACCGGGTCTATTGCGCACCCCTAGTCATAACCAACCTCTTTACCATGCTGTTTTAAATTTTCAGAACTTGTCTAAAACAACAACTGAATGTTTTAATAGCAGGCTATTATCTTTCATATTTAACATATATAAGACACTAGTAGTATTTCGTAATAATAATAATAATAATAATAATAATAATAATAATAATTATATATGATGATGTCACTGCTGCTGCTGCTGCTGCTGCTGCTGATGATGATGATGATGATGATGATGTAATATAATTAATGTATGTATGAATGTACCCATGCCATGTAAATTTAGTGTAGCAAAAAAATCATGGTAAAGTTTGAAAGTTTTAGTTACAATACAAAACAATACAATACAATAAAATACAATCCAATATGTATTTATATACAATTCAATACAATACAATACATACAATACAAAACAAACAAAATCCAGACAAAAGTAAATCTATTTGATTTTACCTATCGAGTTAATGAAATTTTTGTCTATATTTATAAATCGTATTTAAGACATGTAGATCTATGTGATTTCCTACAGTTATTCGTACACTTGAAAAATGCGGACAAGTTTTCGTACCATTTTCGAACCACGCATTTACGTAAGATACAACAATTACAACATGTATAAAGCATAAAAATATGTTGTCATATTTCAAAAAGACATCTACAAGTGCCTCCGTAAAGTTAATTTGCTGATAAGTTTCAGTTTTACTCCAAAAGGCGTATTTTAGACTAGTGTTTCAGGCGCTATAGTGCGACATATCTTTAAAGACACTAAATGACAATTAGTCATGCCGAATACTTTTAATGATAGAGGCGTTTGCAAGTTACAAAAAAATCGTTGTTTTTTATGTTGAATTCCGAGTTTTGTAATATAAAAATTAAAAGTACCAAGTGGTTCCATAATGTGTTACGATGTTCCGATAGTTTATGATCACAAAAAAAGGATAAGAGTTTAAATTATTCGGGCTGACTAGTTGTATTTTAGTGTCTCCGGTCTGACTAGTTGTTATCAAAACCGCGTAGGAAAATTCTATACAGAACAGATACCTCGGCCTTTTCCGTAGAAATAACTGTTCTACGGAAAAGGTCGAGTGATGTTCCGATTGTGATGATCATATGAGGACAAAACGCAGTATTGAATATAAGAGTTGGTTCAGAAGCTTGGCCTTAGATTTTCCTCGTCAGCACCTTTGGTACTATCACTTTGGTACTAACTCTTTTAAAATCAGAGAAATCACTGCCGACAGTAAGCCTAAACAAAAAGACCGCCATTTTGCGAGAAAATCATATAAATGCCATGAAAGAATCCAAACGGCGACGCCGTCATACATGTCAAGCAAATATTTAAACGCGGACATGATCTTGCAAATTCTACACAATATATTGTTTGCATGCGCGCTTTGAAATTATGGAATCAGTTTAAGTCTAGTAACCTTCCATTTCAAATACTTTTCACGTTTATAACAGTTCTTCGTAATGAGGCCATAGGATACTGGAGAGTCTGCAGAAGTAAGTGCTCTTTTGAGCCATTTATGCATATACTGGTCTTTAAATAATACAAACCAACTGGAAAACCGACAGAGCATAAGGGAGAGTAATCCTGTGCGCATTTATCTTCTTGCTGCATACGTTTATAAGACCTTGTTTTTACGAGCCACGGATACACCAGGCTGTATTGTAGTTTCATAAAGTTTACTTTCCATTTCAAAAGACCTTGTGAATACTCATTTGATAGTGCAATAAGTTTTTTTTTAATCAGTAATGTCACCAAAGAAAGTATAAACTAATGCTCGATTAATGTACACATGCGTTAAATGTCTATATTGTAGCGTTCTTGCCACATTGGTACAAACTATTTTAAAGTTCAACAAGTAACTTGCGAATACAAGACACCGTGGAACTTTCCATGTAAACACTAGGTCCCATGCTTTCGGAGACCGTACCGTAATATTGAGCAAAATTAGTCATTACATATATATTTACATACTTATTACTGAAATGTCAATGATTATGAGATCACACCACACGGTGCACAGTGCCTGGTTAACGTTTAACGCGGTCAATATACCAAAGTGCATGAGAACATTTCCGTGATAGCGTTAATTATATTTCTTTTAAGAACGTTGTTGTTGTTGTAGGAGTTCAACGCCCGTTCTAATCTTGGTCATTTTAACAGGCGAGCAGTTTAACTAACAATCGTTCCTGGGTAGAACCACTACTCTGAGACTCCGATCCTCCGTAAGAAACTGCCAACTTTCTCACATAAAGAGACATGATCGGTAGCAGGGTGCGAACTCATGGCCCTCAATCTATGAGAGGCTACAGGGGTCACTCTAACCACTCGGCCACGGAGGTGGTTTCTTTTAAGAACGACTTTTCGTAACCTGACAGAAAGTTCGATGAAGTGAAAGTCTTTTCAGAAAAAAAAATCAAAGCAACTTCATCATGGAGGACCGAGAATCGAATGCTGTATTTTGTGCAAAATTTAGAAATTAAGCATACCATTGGGTTTTGCTGAAAACACGGACAATGTTTCAGACGGTAAAATCTTTTACTGCTGACCGGAGCTTACTTGCAGAAGCGATGACAATTCCGTATAAAATAAGAGCTAATTAATCAACTAACTGAACTAAACTGAACGTAGAACATGGAGACGCGACAAAGGTCTAAGATTTACTTTAAGCTTAGTTTTACTTTTGATATCATCGATTTGGAAATCCGTTGAGATGCTGCCGACATGAAGAGCCATTTGAAGCATCTATTAAAGAACTCCTACATGTACCAACGACGCCAGCACCGTCATTGTCTGGTTACACTATACAAACATTTCTAAATTATTGCGAAAACGGTTTAAAAAATTGCGCAATAACGTTTTACACTTGTGTCAATCGTTTGAAAATTCGAAAACAACTGTCGATAGAGAGCGCATAGAAGTGAGGCAATTCTAAAGCAATGGACGATCTGCTAGTCGTCTGGGTGTTTTGTCTGAAGTGATTTAAATGCACAATAAACCGACCCTTAAGAACGTTTAACACTCGACAGCAGATTTGATAAGATCGTTTAACGTTTTTCTGTCTACTGTCGTCAAGATTTTCATATTGAAAAGGCGACCGAAGCTACCGTGCTTCGTATAGTTTGACGAGATGTAAACCCAGACAAATTGCTTTACTTCATTTCGATCCATAAAGAGTTCCGAGCGCTCTATATTCAGGGCTTTTAGATTACATAGCAAAAAATAAAAAAAAGTAATAAATACAAGAGAAATCGAGGGAATTGTGACATAATGAAACTTCATATGCTGATTATCGTCCATATGTTCGCCAATTTATTAATAAGAGAAACTTTTCAGCCTCCAGTCATCTACGAGATGATAAATACATGTATAAAGAAAAAATAATTCTAAATTTTTTTTTTATAATAGTCTGATACATGGGAACATGTTTTTATAATTGTTTACCAAGATGTAAGAAAATATTCGTACGTGCTCTGGCGCCCCGGGGTGTTATAGATGGGTAGGGGTGTTCGAACCAACCATGACAATCGAATAAAGCTCCTAGTTTGATCAAACGGATGAAAAAAAACAGAAGCTGAGTCGTGGGATGGTCTTTTGGCCAAAGAATTTAGACTCCACTTTGGAAGAAGTTTTGCCGTTCGAAACTTTTAAGTCAATGTCCAATTTATTCGAAAGATCGGCCTTCGTTCAACACATTCTTTTCATAGCCTGTTGTCGACTTATCAGTCCGTCTGTTTGGCCTTACGCCCTGGGTGATGTGCTTCATTCTGTCAACAATTTATTTATGAAATGAAGAACAAAACCACTTAAACTGCCGCCTTTTTCAACAAGTATGAAAAAGTAGGTTTATTGAAAGAAATGATCTTCAATACCAACAAAAAGTCATTAAACCTCCGTTCAACCGTCCGTCCAACACGGGCGGACAAAAGACAAACACCCAGGGCTAAGTACGCATCCTGAAAGCGGATGGACCCTTTACTGAAAATTGTGCCGCAAGATACGCCTTAAATAACCTATGTGCTCGGGTCACTGGGGAGCTCTATTCGAAAAAAAGGACAAGACCCCGAACACCCCATTTGCCTGGGGCTTTTCGTATGCCACCGAATACAGCTCTCCGGAGAGCTGTATTCGAAAGGATCTGTATCCGGTGTTACAGTGCTCTTGCTCGTACTTGGTAGACCTATTCTCTAACACACTGTAAACTGGCTAAATTAGGAGCAGCATGAACCCCCTACGTAAAAGATCAATTCTTGTACGTTTGGTAGTAATTGTTCATACAAATCCACCATATCACGACTGGTATTTTCTTCTTTTGACCCGAAATCTACACCATATTAGTAGTCTACTTTGTTCTTATCAAATGCATCTCGCTATCAATATGTCAGCTACACAAACAAGGCTCAACCCTTTAACACCTTAAACATTCAACTTCAAAGTAAATGGTCTATTTGTGTTTAAACCTATCGCACAATTTTATCGCTTTAATCAAACTTACCTATTGAATGAGTACCTTTTTTTGCAAATCGTCGGAACAACAGCACTCTGGGGTCCCTATGATAATCATAGCAACGTAAAAGTTCCCCTTGACCTTAAGGATTTATGGACTGATTAGAGGGTGTCGATTTATTGGTCTTATCATTACCTGGGTGGTCATTTCTTGTTAAATAACTTCCCAAAAACTTTTAACAAATTGAATGCGATTGACTTTGTAATTGCACGGCTTGACTTGTGTTAAAAATGCCGAAGATACTTAGTAGCCGAATTATGTGTAGGTCAAATAATTATAATCTGTTCATTGTCATGCGAGTACTCCCATACCATGCAAGAGTCTGTAATATTGTACTCACCTCATGGCCATTTTACCAAGGTCACCCATTTTAGGGATTTTATTGTACAATGAATCCTGGCCATTTCGAACTAATTTCATATTATTTCTTCTTTTTTTGCCGTTTTTCCGTTGATTTTTTATTGATTTTGGCCATTGGTGAAGAAGATATGTTTTATACGTGCTATTGCAAATTATAACTTAAAGGTCACACTCATTATGCTCATAATTGTCGGATTTCTTTATAAAGTTAATACTTCACATACTTAATTCAATACAATTATAAATTATTATATTTTATACGCTCTTTAGGTGAAGAAACTACTTCTTTTTATAACACATTTTGTCATTTGTCATTTGCCACCTTTGAACGCAACAGGTGGTAAAATATAGGTTCGATCTTAAGTATTTATCTAAATTATCTTTACATGCCCAAAGGTTATAATAACACAGCTATAAACTTGTATCTGATAAATTCATTAAGTAATGTTTTTTCTCATAAAGTGTTAACTTTTATATTCAATTAGTTGACGGACGTACACGGTGGCAAATAAGACAAAGGTACGCTTCGTTTTCTTTTTTTGCCCTTCAACTGCCGTAATTTTATTTGCACGTTAAGATCTTACTTTTGCCGAAAACGCTAAAATTAACTTGGATCAAATTAGTTTGGTACCTCATTCACCTGTAAATGCATTTTTAATAAGCACAAAACTATTTCAAACCTGGGACAAACTTCCTTTTTCTGGCAAAAGGATGTCTCACATATATATATATATATATACTGTTCGATTGTCAACCTTATCCCCGGTTAATAGTTTTTTTGACGGCCACATGAATTTAATTTTTTGTTTTAAAGTCCGTTGAATTTAAGAATGAAGACACTCGAGCTCCAGAAATATGTCCTATTGTATAGGACCCGTACCCTGAAAAACCAAAATGGCCATAACTGACATTTTTTCTAGGAACTCAATGGAGAAAAATGCATAAAATAGATAAGTGTTATTTGAACGGGTAATATAGAGAATATTCAAAAGAGGTTATATACCTTTTCTCAAGTAGTCTAACAAAGTTGGTTTGGGCGACACTATTAAATACAAAATCCGTACCAGAAATTAATTACATCAAGTCTTCAAAAACAGGCTGCAAAATAATCTCTTTTAATACATTATGGAAACAATTACCCACGTGTTTAGGTTAAAAAGTGAAGTAAAGCTAGCAAAAGTGAAGTAAAGCTAGCAAAAGTGAAGTAAAGCTAGCAAAAGTGAAGTGAAGTAAAGCTAGCAAAAGTGAAGTAAAGCTAGCAAAAGTGAAGTAAAGCTAGCAAAAGTTGAAGTCAGAATGAATACAATTTCTAGAAATAAAAAAATGCAGTATGAATTGATTTCTTTTCTTTTTTTTGGTAATTTTATTATTTTTATTATTTTTAGAGTTTGTTTTCACTTCTTCGTCGTATATAGGGTACAATTCAGAAATGTGTCTGTTTGTATGACACCGTATCGCTAGAGATGTGACCTTGGTTATTTAGTGCATTTATAAGTCCGCGTCCCACAAAGGCAATCTGAATGGACAGCTGTCATGGATATCAGATACAGAAACTTTACGCGCTGATTTAAAACCTGCACACATGGTTCAGACAAGCGAATGAAGCCGCGGGGTCTGCACTTTATTACGCTCTAACGTGAAGTAATGCCGTGAGAGTTTCGAATATTGTCATAGCAACGGATAAAACGCTTAAAAGGAATTTTAATTTTGAAGGAGGTAATGTTTTTCTTCCGTTTTCGTATCTGTGTAATGTTTTATTCATGGATGCAGAGGTGATACAGTTTCACTGTCAGTTAGTAATGGATTTTAGTGTTAACATCTGAAAACAATAAATATTGTATGAGGTCAGAAAACAACATGCACTGCTGCAGTTTCTTAGCCCAGAAAAAGCTTTCTGGAATACTTTGGCAATAACTTTTAAATTTACGCCTACGAAGAAGGGTTGAATGATATAACAACATTCTTTCTCGGCGTTTTTATTTCGATTATAATAATTACCTTTTTGTGATAAATCTAGGCTACGGTAGCAAAGAAAATGGCAAATTATATTGTACAAGTACTTTGTGTATACAAAATGTACATGTTTGAGACGTTTCCGTTTCGTTGTTACATTGTATGTCAAATATAATGCTTTAGCTCAATTCCTCTGTGGTGATTTTTTTTTTCAAGCACACAATTCAATCAACTTCTAATCTATAAAGACTTATTGAAATCAAACGCTTGTGAGTCATTAATTCAAATACCAAATGGAAATTTCATCAAAGTTTGTATTTACATAATGTCAAATTTGAATAGGTTTTCCATTATCTGTATGACGGATAGTGTTAAGGGCTTATTAAATAAGATCAAAGCCTGTAATTTAAGACAATCGTTTTATTCCTTTGCGCATTTCACGTGCTCGGGCTATGTAATTAATATACGAGATCGATTCAATTGAATGACTGAAGGATATTGTTAAGTAATTTTCTGATAACCTATGTAAATAGAAATTATGATCACAGTGTGATTTCGGGAATTTTGATCTTTTTATCGCATCCCATCTCACCCTCGGAGGCAATGTACATTCATTTCGCCGATTCTAACACGTATGATAAAAGAGTTTAGTTCTTTTCATAGATATTTCAGTCACTGATTCTGCAACGATATATGCCTGCTTCGGGTATGAAAATTTGTGTTTGTGATACTGATGATTGATACGGAGTAATTGATATAACATTTTAGCTTAGGCAGTGGTTTTGGAGTTACGTGCGATGTAAATACAAAAAGGTAAGGCGATTTCATTTGTGTTTTGGTTCCTCTGCTGGCGGCATATATTTTTGCTTTTGTACCTAATTCAGATAATTATTGGCCTGCTAGTCCAATTTATGTTTTTTACTGTTTGCGTCAGTATTATTTTAATCTTCAGTGTGCACTCCTTAGACAAAATTCTCATCCCGGAGGTTGCGGATTCGAGCCCCACTAGGGTCACGACCTTACCTCCTAATATGACACTAATTCTGTTTTTCCAGGAAGCGGACTCGAGAGTGATTCGATAAGCGTCAAGCTTTATTCACATTCGAGCTAACATAAATTAGTATTTATAAACTAAACTTAACTTAAAAGGCTAATTAATGATACTTTCCATTCAAATGATTCTGGCTTAGTCCAGTACTCGGGTCGTCAGGCTGGATAGACGGTACACTAAAAAATTACCGTTGAATTTACGGTCAAAGAACTGGCAGCTGGTTTCCAGTTCTCTCACCGTAACTTCTTACGTTCAACCGTAAATGGCAATGTGAAGAACCCGTAACATTAACGGTACTATACCGTATATCATTACATTACAAAAAACATGCAGCTTGGTCCAGTCCTTACAGAGCATGCACTCTCAAGTTGGTAAACTAAAAACCACGTACACAAGAACATTTGTGTGAAGTTTAGTGACTCTATGTCAATCACATAAGGTCAAGTGGTGCCAAATATCACACCACGTGCCTCCGAATGAAATTCCTGAGTATCCCATAATCCTTTCTTTTTACGGGATTTCTCCGTAATCTTCATTTAGGACGTAAAAACGCCGTACGGGACCGGTACCGTCAGTATGTAATGTCGAATGACCGTAAAAGTAAAGGTAATTTTTTACAGTGTAGACATTTGCTTGGGTATTTTCTTTTCCTTCTTCCAGGTAACATGTTACATGGCAGCAATTTGGATCATTTAATGATTGTAATACTGCTTTTATATTTTACAAGCCTTATACAGTAAAACCTGTTTAAGCAAGGTATGTCTAGGAGCCGTCGTGGCGCAGTGGTAGCGCTAGCGCCTCAGGATCCAAGGATCCCGGGTTCGATCCCTACCACCTTAGCCAAGTCGGTAGTGTCCTTAGGCAAGTCACACATAATTCCACATTGCCTCTCTCTCTCTCTCTCTCTCTCTCTCTCTCTCTCTCCTCTCTCTCTCTCTCTCTCTCTCTCTCTCTCTCTCTTCGAGATTGATTCCATCTGGAATGGGTCTCGAGAGCGTTTAATTAAAGTTGTAAGAACTTGTTTCGCAATCGAGAATAAATAAATTAGTATCAATAAAAAAGGAATGTCCAAAAAGTTGCCACTTGGTAATACATTGTGCGTAATATAAAAATGAACGTAATGCATCAGAATTGACTGTTTAAGACAGAGGACTGTTTAATTTAGATTAACACTAACACACGTTCAACTGTAAACGGATTAAAACATATTATTTTAAGAGGGCCTGAATGTTTTTATCGTGGTGACAGAGACATTAATAAATACTCACAAATTGGTCATTATACCAGAACGTGAGCTGTTGAACCACTCCAGAAACTTTTTTAAATGTAGATGCTGTTCATGTAGACTTAACTAAATTTCTGTTGTTAGCAAGCAAATTAATTTAAGGTAATTTAGTATACTTAGCTATGGACCGCATGTGGAATTGCTGGAGTTGTCATAGTAAAACAAAGTTTTACAGCATGTATACATATCTGTTTCATATTTATACTAGTGATAGTTTCGTTGCAATCACAAAATGATCAAGTAGAATACGGATTTCTGTATTTTGCGTTTGCTAACAGTCAGAAATCGATCAGTTTGCGTACACAGACATGGTCAGTAACCCTGTACTACTAATTTCATTTTATTGCACTCTGGGGCAATAGCTGTGCACTGCAGTTGATTGTAACATCATTTGAAAATAATTAGTAGTCTGTAGCCCCCGGGGCCTGGTGGATGTGTTAAATGAACAGAACAGTTGTTAACATGTAGCCGAAAAAGGGTACTAGTACTTAAAAACATTGACCTTAATTTGACTTTTTATCAGCTGTATTTTCTAACTAAAAGTGTGATTGATTGATTGTTTATTCATCACGCCTGATCTCTGGTAAGATATTAATCGCATTCTAAATTACATGTATGGATGGAAATTCTACATGAAATTAGCCATATCGTATTTGATTGATTTTTAAAATTTGCGAAACCACTTAAACCAATGATTCAGTATAATTATGTATACGTCCAGAAAAATATCAAATGTGCTTGATTCTTCATTCAACCATGAAACTATCGGTAGAATATACGAAACGTTAAGTTTGTGAGTGAAACAAAAACAGACTCGGTGTGAAAATCAACTGAAAATACAATCCCAAGAGAAAGTAGCGCTAAGATAAGGATTTTAATATCCTAGTTCAGCGATGTAAAACACGATCAGCTTCTTTTTTCTTTGATACATAATATAGATAGCTATATTGAACCGTATATGTCCCGGAACGTATATATCACACGTGTGTGATATATTCGACCGTAAATATAACACGTGTTTAATGTGACATATTCGTTTGGTCATTTTGACAGTTTACACCGAAACGTATATGTCTCATAGGTTGTGATATTAAAGTGCATGAAAGTACAAATTATACTTTTGCTTAAGTCATTCCAGGAAGAGGATCGGAACCGATCCACAGGAGCCGGCCATGCAGATATATCAAGTTTACTCTGTGTTTAAGTTCCAATAAGTGTTGATCGCATGTCGTTTACCTTGGAGTTTCTTGGATAATCATGTCATTGCATTTCGTCTCTCCACGTTACACATATATACATGTATATACCTATATGGATGCCTCCCAAACATAGTTACATTTCGTTTTTATTTGCCTTTTTCTGCATGTGAGATATTCGTTTTCGTGTTCCTATAAAATTCGAAGTCAAACGTATACATATCATGTGCCATATACGTTTCACGCGAAGACTATTTTCGACCGAATATATCACACGTGTGACATATGCGGTCGAATTTTTTCTCTCGTGTGATATATACGTGCCGGGACATATACGATTCAACATAGCTATATTGTCAACTATTCAGGCCAAACAGCCGAATTTAAACCTTCAAATTTAACGCGTGAATATCAAACTCATTGTACATAAATTCGGAGCAGACGATACGATTTACAAAATACTTCTACCAAGTTTGAGTGCGGGGCACATGACCACTGAAATAATTGTTCGTTTTAGTCCTACCGTTAAGTTTAAGCTACACGACTATCAAAATTCAATATATCAGATTCGAATCCCAACATGAGGTATGACCTTGCACCAAGGCACCGAATCAGCGATGAAACATTGACTCAACTGTCCAACCAGCTGTAAATAGGTAGTTCGCTGTCTCTCTCTCAAAATTGTGATGACGTTTAGAAGCGGTGTTCTATCTAGCGATTCACTTTGTTATACGGAAGCTTGCTTCGCAAGTCGAACTAAATAAATTCGATAACTATAATTCTATCTAAACGACTTCTAATATTCAACCGTAGTACTGAATTTAATTCAAAGGGAATAAGAACAGTTTTCTGTTCGTTAAGTTGTGTTAGCGCTTTTAGCAAAACAACAGTCCCTTCCCGGTCATATGATTTGCACAGTTCCGTGCGTTCGACGCAGTTGGTTTGCGGTCTCTATCTTCCACATGCATGAATATTAATTACTCGCAATCACGTTATTAGGCTGTTCAATTATGTCTGTCTTTAACTTAGCATCTAATGTATACATGTAGAATTTAAACATGAAGTTATCCTTTCTATTGATTCCAAACGTCCAGTTGTTTCGACATTAACTTTAATTCAACATTTACGTTTTCATTGTTTCCTGATAAATGTAAGTGCACCACTTGAGAATGCGCCAAATACGCAAAAAATGTATGAACTCTTTTACAAAGAATTTCAAGAAAATGAATTAAATCGGCAACAAATTATTGCCTGTCGCGGATGTTTAGAGAAGAAAAGTTTCATGCCAGAGGGAAATTGATTCCGGGAATGAAATAACATTCCTGTTATTTCTAAAATCACTATGCTGAAGACAAGACCGGAAATATTTTTAAAATAATGTAAAATGACGAAAAAAATAGAGCAGGATGTCTTGTAGAGAGTGTGCGAATGTATGGAAATGCTTTTCTTGTTCTATATATCATAGTTTGTTTTCCATGATGCGCTGAATACGAACAAATGATCCGTACACTATACCCGTCTAGGTTTTACTACTGTGAATATATTTATGATTTTGAGATTCAGTTCTCACAGTTCGAAGGCGGTTGGGATTGGTTAGAACCCCTCTAGAGGCAGGCATACTTCATTTGTATACAGCGATAAATGTCGAGGAGAACGGGTGGACCACGCCTTATTTACTGTTATTCAACTATATTGATAAACTGCTGTTGTATGCATAGATAGATATGATACAGGTTCATGTCCTTGGTCATTATGGTATAGCAATTCGTCTGCCGCAGGCAACAGACATATATGTCACAGCGTTCCAACATGTAAATTAATCAAGACATTTTCTACTTACATGTAACGAGGCAACATTTACAATAATTACGTTGTAATGATATAAAGTATATACCTAGTTAGTATACATAATATCCAAACGCCGACAGCCGACAGTAGTTATGAAGTTAAACAGGAGCACCGTTTACGCAGACTGAACGCTTATCTGAACTTGACCTACTCGGTTTTAATAACCACTATTTTGATTGATAATATTCTGGATATGTTCAGTCGGGGTTTTTGAAAAAGAATCTGCTGAAAATGATGCAAGATTGAACATAATGGCTAAGTTATTTACCCAAAATTAAAATTCAACCAATTATCATAAAGTGAGAAAAAGGGGCAGTGGTTCGCTCAAATTTTATGACAGTCAGTTTGAACTTTGTCGAAATGGTACATATTTTTTCATACAGTCAACCCTGTGAAGTAGCCAAGCAAAAGATGCGTCAAAAGTGGCCCCTTGAAGTAGTTGGCTAGGTAAATCAGTTGCACTTAATATAAAAGTGATAAATTCGTATGTATCAGCAATGGTTGACTTAGACATGTGGCAGCGTAATTCAGGTGACCACTGGCACTGGTTTAACTGTACTTGTGATAGACAAAAAAATCATTTAAGTTTGACACCACCCAACACACAAAGACTGAGACTAAAAGGGGCAATAATATGCCCATAATTTTAGACTTGGTTATTTAACTTGTCAAAATGCTCATTTCCCTTACGTATGCTGAACCGTATATGTCCCGGCACGTATATATCACACGAGAGAGAAATTCGACCGCATATGTCACACGTGTGATATATTCGATCGAAAATAGTCTTCGCGTGAAACGTATATGGCACATAATATGTGATGTATACGTTTGACTTCGAATTTTATAGGAACACGAAAACGAATATCTTACATGCAGAAAAAGGCAAATAAAAACGAAATTTTCAACGAATACGTCACATTTTGATCAATTTGAAAAAAAAACATACTTAAAACAATCAAATATGGTTGATTAAGTTATGCCGCATAGGTTCTGCTTAACACAACCAAGTCGATCCGATCGGTCCCAACACATTGTATGGGAACTAGACATTTCCACTCGAAGGTGTGGTCTGTATTATGTCTTTAATTTGTATAAATAATGTTTGGTCAAATTTCGAAGGTGTGGTCTGTATTATGTCTTTAATTTGTATAAATAATGTTTGGTCAAATTTCGATCGAGTGTTCTTGAAAGTTATCGACTGCGTTCGCGTGGTCCTTGAGTGGTGATTATTAACAGGAAATTATCTCAGAACAGCATTGATTATAAAACATCACTATACATTTTTTTCTGTTTATCACAGATTAAACACAGATCAAACTTGATATATTTGATGGCCGGTGAAACAATGTAAAGTAACCGTAAGATGGTAATGACCCTCGATCATTTTTGTCGAGCCCACTTGCGGTGAGCTCGACATAGTCGCCGCTTTTGGCAGTCGGTGTATGTGCATCCGTGCGTCTGTGAGCCCGTGCGTCCGTCCAGACTGATTTTGTCCGGACCATAACTTTGACATGCAAGGAGCAATCGTGTTTATATTTGGCATAATGAGAAGGAGTGTCATTTGTCGAATTAAGAATGACTTTGTCCGGAGCATTTCTTCTATATACTTGAAGGGATATTGATGTAACAATGCATAAATATTTACCTTAATGAGACGAAGAGTCAAACAGATGAACAAATCCCTATGTCTACGGTCAAGGTTACAGTTTGAGGTTAAAGGTCAAACTGAAGAATACGTTTTTGTACTGAAGGATTTTCATACCATTATAAGACAGGGTGTATTGTGCAAGAACCAGGTCCCTAGGTCTAAGGTCAAGGTCACACTCAGAGGTTAAAGGTCAAACACAGGATTGAAAATTGTGAATGAAACAATCGTATCTCTTTTTATTTCCCTGCAGCTACAATATCCTTTGTGTAACATTTAGTTTCTTCGATTCAAATCCGCCTAAATCAGTCATAGTTCCTGGGGGTCACTATTCTTCAAACAAATAATGACCGGTGTTATTATTCTATGGGGTTCCTAAACATTGTTACAACGGCTCCGGCAAACGGCCCAGGGACGGGTGGGTTGCCACCCACTTCCTACAAAAGTATAATTAGTAGTTTTATACACTAAAGTATCACAAATAAGTTTCGGTGTAAACTGTCAAAATGACCAGAACGAATATAACACACGTGTGAAAAATTCGACCGAATATATCACGTGTATGAAAAATTCGACCGAATATATCACGCGTGTGATACGTTTCGGTGTAAACTCAAAAATGACCAAACGAATATGTCACATTAAACACGTGTTATATTTACGGTCGAATATATCACACACGTGTCACACACGTGTGATATATACGTCCCGGGACATATACGGTTCAACATACGTACTTGTCATAGTAAAAGTATTTAGTAATGAATTTGAACACCTTAACACATTTTTAAAAGAATGCCTTATTTCAATTTACATCCGGGTCAACACCTACATCGCCGCCGACGACGACCATCATGTGGCCTCAACAATAAAACCAGACAAACTAAAATTGAGAACAGACAATACAGTTTAAAACTCATTTTTATTTGAAACTTAACATAGAGTGAAAATAAAGTTGTTATGTTAATAAAAATGATTGATCCTAAACATATTAGAATAAATTCAAGTATTTAAAACACCTGATACATCACACTTAGTATAATAGAAATACAAATTTGGTCGGAGAGCCATTAATCTAAGACAAATTAATACCATGAATAACGGACAAAGACACAAAGGACATAATTTTATCCTAGTTCGTGACGAATCATAACAGATTGTAAAATATCACATATGATTATCACAGGCAATGTAAAAATGTATAAAATATTTATAATGTATACATGCAGCATATGGACGGAATATCACAGACCGTAAAATATCACAGGCTGTAAAGTATCAAATATAAAGTATCACAGGCAATGTTAAACTGGCATCTAGTGTGGCTTACAATGTAAGTGACACATGGACGGAATATCACAAAATATGAAATATCAAAGACTGTAAAATATCACATATAAATATCACAGATAATGTAAAATAGTAAAGATGTATAAAATATGGACGGAATATCACAGATAAAATATCACAAATAAAATATCACAGATGAAATATCACAGATAAAATATCACAGATAAAATATCACAGATAAAATATCACAGATAAATGTAAAGAAATAAAGATATATAATATCACGGATACGGAATATCTTAGGATATAAAAATAAGTGAGAAAAAAAGATCACAGATAAGATTAAATAACGCAATAAATCGATAAATATCACAGAAACGCTTGATTATAACGGAAATATCACAGATAAAATATCACACATAACATGCATAATGTAAAAATAGAAATATAGAAAACAACAGACTGTTATAAAAGGAAAAGAAATATCACAGATCAAATATCACAGATAATTGTAAAAATAGAAATACATGTATAAAATATCACAGGCAGTTTAAGGTATGGACGGAATATCATCGACAAAATATTTTACGTAAAAATGAGAAACAAATATCATAGTATATAAAAAATATGTAAAAAATAATATCACAGATTATATCATATATCACAGATAGAAAAATCACAACAAAAGTAAAGGCGAAACAATAACAATGGTTATTTCTCCAACTAACATGGTTTTTATACGAATATTTCAACATTCTCAGTACAGTTTTATGTCGTTAAATAACTAAATTAAGTATCAGCCGAATGTAATTAATAATTCATATAAAAAGCAAAAATATAAATAATAAAAAATAATTAAATAAATAAAACGGTAAAAGAAACGTTGAAAATTGGATCAAACAGTAACAACAGTAAAATTAAAAACCTTAACAAAAACAAAATATATAAAAGTAAAATAAATTGGCAACTTTATTGTATACTTAAAGATGTTTTTCCTTTTTTCTTGTTTTTTTTTCTGTTTTTTTTTCTATTAAAGATTTTTTTTCCAAACATTAACGAAATATAAGTAACAACAACAACAACAAAAACAAAAACAACAACAATCCCACAGAGTTCAGAGAGACACCAATCAATCCAATTCACGTTTCAGTATATTACCAAGGATATTCTGGCGTTATTGTTTCAAAAGCTCTTTTCTCTAAGTACATTGGCACTCAAACGCTTTCTGTTTTTCTCAGTACGCATGCACTGAAAATTGACATCTCGAGTATACAGGCTTTTTTCATTTAATAACAAATTTTATCTTGCTATGTTTAGTTTTTTTATTTGTAAATTCTCTTTTCCAACCGGATGTGTTTTGTAGGTTTCCTGAGTACATTGAGTACTCCAATGATTTTGTATTGTTTCCCCTGAAAATAAAAAGAAATGCACATTTACTTCTTTCGTATATTGAACAGATAAACATGTAAATTGTGCCACGATCTAGTAAACCTGTTATATCACAGGAAAAAAAGGAATGAACGGAAGAATGCGTGAAAGAAATTAAGTTTAAGCCTTGACACGCAATAAAATATAATATAAGATTAAAGATTGGGAATTGATAAGCGGATGTTCTTACATTATTCATAAGCGTATTGTAAATTTATATATGTGATAAAAACGTTTTCAGGAATATAACCCGACAATACTGCTTTGTTTTGGTTTGCAGGCATCTTAATCTTTCCAAGTCAGAACCAAGACTCGAACACTGTACGGTCACATTGCATAAACAGTTGTTTTAGTTAGTAATATTTTCAACATACCGTAATGATTTATAACATGTTTTCATATCGTCATTTTTTTCGTTTGTGGGTTGCTTTTTTGCCAAGTACGTTTTTAACTTTTCCATATCTGAAAAATAAATAAAAATTATCAGAGAATGTACAATATAAACGTTCAATAAAAGTAATAGATGATGTTTTATATTAGATTATATATAGTAAATGTACATGTAGTTTCACTCCATGAAAAGTAGCAAGGTAAATGTACCCGGCTATCAGCAAAGAACTAACTAGTGAACGATGCAGACTATGATCAGATCTAGAAAGTGCACATTTCCACACAGTGGGTCTTTGCCACACTGATAAGAGTTTTGATGACAAGCCGCAATCAATTGATTATATTTACAGTCAAACAGTGTCATTTAAAAGGATATATCTCACTGTGCCCCGCCCCACCTCGAAATTTACCCCCAAAATATTCCACGAAAGAGTTATCTAAACATAATATGATGATGTGTGTTTTTTAAATGAATGCAGACTGTGTATATATACGAATTGATCATGAAATCTTAATTTACTTTAGCTAAATGACTGAAGACCGAAACTTAACTTATGACGCCAACTATTATTTCATCTTAGAAACGTTTTAAAGCATTTTTATTTCAACATGTTCAATTACAAATGTATGTGACGTTTTTTTAAAACAAACTATGCAATATACGTCTGTATGATAACATGTTTGTCTTCTCTTCAGTTTTTTTTGCAGTATTTTATTAATGGAATAGAAGTTTGAATATCTATAGTATGATAAGGGAAAGAACAAGATTTGTCAATCATACGCTTCTACACGTGATTTTTATAAATTCAAGTCAGAAAATATGTAAAATATGTACATACCGATACACTGCCATATTCCATTTTCTTAAAAGATTTCTCTCTGAACTCTGCCGGAATCCACCATGACTTGTGCACTGTTACCACAGTGTATGTAGTAACGTAGTTCCATGGTGGAATGGCAAAATTAACAACTTCGTTCATATTTAAGCACTGACACACTGTTTGTTTGTTTGTTTGTTTGTTGTTGCCACTGTCATAATACTAGCTTGATTGCATTCACTTGTCTTTTGAGCGAAACCTGTTTCAAACACGTTTAAAACCGCTCATGTACGGATAAATACAAATCTGCGTAAACATCTTTAATCCATTGAAGAGTTATTATTGTCAATGATGATAGGTGATGATAGGTGAATGATAGGTGACTGATCCGATCCTCTGATGTTTTCTTATCCGATCACATAGTTAATATATGCTTTAATCAGTTCAAAAGAATTCGGTAATATTACTTAAGCATTATTCAATAAATACCGTTTTTGTAAAACCTAATTCAAAGCGTGCCTATTCTCGCCTTTCTTTTTTCTTTAGGTATTAGTGCGCGAAATAATTCTTTGAAAATTATAACTAAACAAATTCTAATTCTTTAGGATGATTTGTAACTGAAAAAATGTGTCGCATTAACGGAGAGGGATAAGCGCATACACTTTTTTTGCCTTTATTCTTACTGAATGAAATTATTTTTTGGTTTTATATTCTGTATGTTCTTTATAACTTCTCGAAAAAGTGCAGAAATAAAAAAGGCAAACATGTTAAAGAATATGAGAAAGTAAACTTTATTTGAAGAAGCAAATTTCTGCAAATTACGTATTCAACATCTTAAATGCCCAAAATTAATGTTCTCTGCATGTATATGCATTTTATATTTGCAATTGTAAATTCTAGTGAAATATTTATTTAATTACCAGTTCCTAATTACAGGGAGCAGCAAGCCAAAACAAATTAGCCATAATTAAAAGATAAATCACCTAAAGACATGCTTTAGTCAATCGGAACACCTCGGCAGAATGCTTTGATGTAGGGTAACGGAATCTGCCGAGGACTTCCGATTGATGCTTTAGTGTTATTTGATTATGATATGCTTCAAGGTGTTCCCAGGATCTAGATTTAAATTTAACTAAATTAAGCTAATGAATTAAATGTAATGAGTGCATGAACAAGTGAATAGAATAAATCGATGACTTTCGCTGATTATTTCCAAGTTTATTTCCCGACTTACTGAATGATTGAGTGATCAGCCAATCGAGAACGAATGGGATAATGAAGAACTGAATAAAGAAACGAAATTATCAGCCGCTTAATAAGAAAATGAATATATCAACACATAAAAGTAAATTATAACAGTAAAGAAAAATAAAACAAATTTGTTTTACTATGTCTGACAGATCTACACTAATTTAAAGGGTTTTCACAGTAACTGGCCACCATTCAACTTTTGTCACCGTTACCCGTCAACTGCGTCAGACGTGCTGTAGCAGAGTCTTTATGAAAATGGCCATTTTACCTAGGTTTGAATCTCATTCAGGTCACAAGCACTTCTCCCAGTAAGTAACAAGGACCTTTTCTATCCATGCAAATGTATTTTTATGAAGTCGTCTAAGAGCACGCACCAGATTTCTCGAAATAAAACTAATCAACAAAAAACTTTCCCATGTCGGTTCATCTTGCGGTTTTGATGAGGTCGTTAAAAATCTCTCTGCTACATCAAATAAATATCGAGAGAAAAATATGCCGTGAAATAGTGTCAGTGCCATAATGTACTTTTATCAATTTCAGTTCATGAGTAATGATAAATTGCTAATAGATGACATGCATATCACCCTGTCAAAACGGTTATTAATAACGCCATCTTGTAGAATCATTAAACCGTGATTTATTAGAAAATTGTGAAAATTTCTTTGACTTGACTGTTACGAATAAGTTTCGTCAGTTTCTATAACGAGTATGCATAAAAGTTGGAAAATAATCGATCAGTACAGCAGACACCACCAGGAAAGGTCTTATGTATTCAGTGGGAGATTGCAACAGAACTTACGTATTTTTTTATCTGGTTCCCCTAGCAAAACTTATTGATCTGCTGGTCACACTATAACAGCGGTGACCAAATATTCATGCAAATGAGCAAATTAGTCAGTTTGTGAAGTAGAAAAATAAGACACTTTTTTCACATAATAGCATCCCTCTCTTACTGCTATGCAAGACACGTAACGGGATATTTTTGAGAGTGTTTTACCACTGAGTTGTCTTAAAAGTGCGCAAATAGTTCCATCTTAATATTAATGGTTTCTAAGCGTCTCTATGCACAGAAGGCATGCATGCCTTTTGTATAATTATTACGACTCTGTCCGTACATTCTTGCATAATTTATTTTTTTATACAACCATAAGATTTCGCCTACGTTATCATTGAAGGGCTATGTTTTTTAAATATGTTCATATACTTAAAAAAAAATATTTGGCCAGTCCAAAGTAGCATACATTATAAAAAGCAAAAGACAAAATACAGCAAAAAATAATTTTACAAAACAAAAGACAAATTGCAACAAAACTTATGCAAGCAAGCAATAAAAATGTAAGGTACGACAGAAGTATTAATTTCATTTATACCTAATTATTAATTGTTGAATGCGAAACAAGTTCTTACAACTTTTTTTATTTGCTCTCGAGACTCATTCCAGATTGAATCCATTTATAGATTAATTAACTGGAATTATTAAGTTGGAACAGATTTAGTCTATGGTAGTTTTAAGACTTACAGGAGATTTTCTTTTTGCTTTCCTGAAATGAAAACATCTATAAGGTGCTGTACGTTTGTCCTGTTTATTCACTATTGCAAACTAACATGGAGCAGGAGATTAAATTGTGTTGTAGATGGTCTCTAAAATAAATTGGAACAATATCTTCTAGATTAAATTCTGAAATGACATTGTTTTACCGATACACTATCTGGAAACTGATAGCGAAGTTATGCTTAAAAACTATAAACAACATTACCATTAAAAACATAAACACGTTTTAGTAAAGAAACGGAAGGTCATAAACATGTCACTTAAACCCGTTACAAATAGCCGACATTATTTCGTAGCAGACGGACAGCTAGTAGAAATTTCAAAATGTACATCAATCACTCAATAGCGTGGCATTTCGTTTCAGCAGACGAACATTTAACTGACAAGATTATTGGATACTTTTTTCCCTTTTCTCCAGATTATTCCATTTTGGCTTTTTTCCCAACTAAAGAATCTCTCCAAAATTCGGCGAACTAGCTTTTGCACGATTTGGTGTTTGATCATGCATGACCAAGCGTCTTTAAAACAATAAATCGTCTTTCAAACAATCAAATGATTCTACAAAGGGCGACATTTCTTAAGTTGTAGACGGTCGTTTGGTTTAATGTCGGAAAGCTGACGAGCGATTTCTACATATCTCGCGCCGCAAAACTCCCCATATACCAATAGAAATACAACTTACTGAACATTTCATTTCTTACTGAACATAAACTGTTCAGCGTTGCTCTTTTATCGGAGACATTTCACCAATCTTTTAGTGGTACTATGTTCTACATCACCATCCCTTGTTATAGCCATTGACTGTCTTGTTACATTAAATCAAGAAGTGGTAAACGAACACTTTTTACAAGGCCTCTCGTTAAAGTCCATCCATTTTATTACCAGCGGTCGCCATTTTGCGGGACTATAGCAACTGCAGATACATGTGTACACATGCTCCTCTGTGTTATTTTCTGATGAGCTATGCGATAAACATCATTTGTTTTCAAGAGTCTCTTGAAAACATGTGTTCTATAAATACGATATTTTGAAATGCAGTATGATGGTCATTCTCCTGTTACATCACTTATGTGGCGAATATTTCCTGCCAAGATTTATTGATGTTGTGGATCGATGCCACTTATAGTGTGTCTGCATTTCGTCTCCAAAATCCCCTTGTCAAAGGTTAGCGAAACTTCACAGCGAGTATAATTTTAAAATACAAATGCACATACATGTACATGCTAAAATTTACGTTAGCGCTTTTTACGCACAAGTTCAAGATTGTAGAAACGTTCTTCATCAATGCGCCCTTGAAAGACGAACTATTCTTAAAAAAGATTCAAGCAAGCTGTCATTATTAGAATGTTAACTTCCTGTTCCTACCCCACCCCGTCATATCCCTACTTCCTTATACTTTTATACAACGCCAACATGTTTACTTATTTATGCACAACTCGATCGTAAAATCACCGAATGATACATTTTCGCAAATATAATATTTATCATTCTATAATTTAGTATGAAAGCAACATATTGGAGTCAAGAAAAATTTAAGCCCAAACGCGTGCTCCTGTATGTCTGTTGCATGTCAAGATTGTGAAGGAAATGAAGACGTTTCACTAAAATGGCTTTCGTGCTGTCTCCTGAACAACAGTCACTTCTGCGAAGCTTTACGCGGAGAAATTTGATTTTTTTTGTCAGATTTGATTAAGAAGAATATTGTAAGAAATTGCTATCCTAAAATCTACTTAGTACGTATTGATTGTAGGGATAGTATGTGATTACACGTTATGTTTAGAATCAGCGATTCTGTCGTATTGTTAGAGACCCGAAGGTATCAAATTATTAAAGTATCACTCGTGATTTAATTACTACGCATCCAAATTCCTGACTATATTTTATTCAACGATAAAATACAGGGAGGCATTTATTATTTCTTTAGTAGTACATATGACAAGATCGTGATTTTATATTTTCAGTTGCACAATATGTCAATCAGAACTTCCAAGAGGTAGATTCAGAAACATACCTTATAAAAACATTAATTTCAAATTAAAAAACACTAAATTTAAAAGAAGAAAAGTAAGACCCTAACAAAATTCCTGTCGTTTTTTTTCTCTTGTTTTTTTTTTTAACATCTGAAACGCTATTTGCAGTGTTTCAACCTGTAACACACCATCTTGTAAATACATGCACCAAACTTAAAAGCAGGATTATTTTTACACTCTTGGTACGACTTCACATAAAACTTGTTGACTATATTAAAATAATGCAGGACTAAATATCCAGACAAGGATAAAAGGCAAGTAAGAATATTTGCGGGGATAAATTTTGCATTCTAAAAAATGTGTTTAAATATATACAAAGTGTCCATTTCTTCTTTCCAAATGTTATTACGTTTTCCCTAATATTGTCATACTAGCATTACATGTATTTAGTTCGGCACAATGTCGTGATAAAATGTTGGTGTGTCACAATTTAATAACCAAATTAATCATCATTTCATCGCAGCAAATATAATTACCAGCTCTTAGATGACGTCACTCAGTTGTCGCAATAATTATTTATAACACTTTCTTGGAAACTCAGTAAGAAAGCTGTATTATTATTTAGCTTCGACTGCCGGCTTTAGAAATTATTCAATATAAACTGTCGTTGAGGCCGAGCAGTCTGACATGAACCAAACTCCTTCATGTTTATCCGTCATAAACAGCCTGGGCAAAAGCAGTTAATAAAGTTTCACAATGCTACCACCTCTTTCTGTTGTTGTGGGAATGACAAGAATATTAAACTGACGTCATGTTTGCTTACATGTATATGCTTTCTGATGACATTTTCCGTGATTTTCGACATTTTATTGAAACAAACTCAATTACAGTAGAGTTTGAGATATACAATAAACGCAAAAACTGTTGTTACCGATGTAATATGACGTCAATTTCACCCGTGAACACCAAAAGTAGTTATTTTCACTCGTGACTGCGCCACTCGTATAAATATCACTTTTGGTGCCCACTCGGTAAAACTATAACGTGATATTACACCGAAACCAACAATTTTCCTCTATTTCTTTCTGTCATGGTATACTCTATCGTCCCGGTCACTGCATTGAAGGTAGCAGTCTTCTCGAGTTCCTCCTTCCTATCTTATAACATCTTCCCAATGATGGTAGTTTTTTTGCTGAACAGTTTTCCATGTGTGTTCATATTGGGGACATACATAACTGAGCTAAATGCTATGCTATTAGGTCGGGAACGTACTTCTTCAGTTTTTCATACATATGAGCATTGAGCATAAACCTTATACAATGGCCTGCTGATGCATATGTCTTCTCTATTGTAAGAGTGTTTCCTCATATGAATCTGTACTCAGCGGCTGATCGGTTTAGCCGATTCATCCGCCATCCAATTGCCGAGGACACCAAAAAGAGATGCGGGTTATCCACATGAAGAATATACACAAGAGATAGTATTTTGAACAGCTCATAGACTTCTGCTTTTGCTACCCTCGCAGTAACAAAACGCTAAAATTCACAACATGTAAGCCATGACCAAAGTTTTAATAAACGAAAAGCAAATAGCATGGTTTGTTCTTGTCGCCAGATTTAGAATGCTTCTTTTTGTGTAAAGAATTTTACTGAGGGAAATATCGAATACATGTACATATATAGTGTAATGTCAAATTTAGCAAAAAATGATACTATCAGTGATATTATCAAGAGATAGAAAAATGAAATAGCCTTTCAGTCAAGAAGCCAAAACATAAAACGACCCTTTTACTTGTTTGACAACTAAACATTACATTGTGTGGTATCAGTTGTACCGCAAATGGAAATGACATAATCTATTGCCAAGAACGTGGCGTTCCTATTACATAGACAAACCTTCCGCATTGTTCAAGTGACAGCATTATCAGAATATATTTTCTTTTTTTAATTCTTATTGTCATTTTCACAGTCCAGACTCAGGTTTTCCACGAACCTGTAGTAGACATAATTTCCTGGCTTTTGTAATTAATTTGTAGATGTTGATTTTCATTTCCTTGTCTTTTGTCATATGAAACATTTAAAAATATACCGTAGAAGATATCATGATGGTTATGTCTTCTCCCCCTCCCCTCCCCTCTTTTCCCCTCCCCTCCTCTCTCATGAGGGGAACTTTTTGTTTTTGCCCTGTCCCTCTGTCTGTCCGTCTGTTGAATACTTCGTTTCCGCTCAATAACTGAAGATCCATGTGACTCACAGTCTTCAACTTCATAAGATTATAATACGTCTAATTGAGTAGATGACCCTTATTGTTTTGGGATCAGTAGGCCAAAGGTCAATGTCACAGTGACCCGAAATTTGAATACAGTCCAACCTCTCTAAACAACACCTCCGAAGAGCAAAAAACTCTCTACAAAGACAGATGTTTTATTTCCCAAAGCAGTGATATATAAACAAATTAACCTCCCTAGATCAACAACCTTTCCTCAACAAACAAAAAATGATGTTTCATTTGGTGTTTTTGTAGGGATGTTATACTGTACATACTAGACAACTACATAAATTGTTTGGTTTTAGAATGCTATTCTTTACTATTGCTTCATAAAAACACGTCGTTTCCCCCACTGTATCGAAATATATCTGGCGACAGTAGGTTTACAGTGTTTATTCAAATCAATAATACATCTTTAAATATATTTACTGTGACCCCTTTACTGTTTGTTCTGAAAAACATCTTTTACTTCATTAATGCGCTAAAATATTCGGTAAACACTGTAAAGTTACAGTAACCCCACATTTAGTCTTTAAATCTTCCAAAGTATCGTGATGTATATTATTATAAAGTTCAAAAACTTTTAACCAAAAAAGGTAAAGTGGATAACAATCAAAGCAAAATGCTAATTTTGTGAATGGGGAACCAATTCCACTCTAATTAATTAAGTCTTTATACAAAGAATGATGAACTTTAATCATCTAGTTTTTTTAAATAACCTGATCTGTGACTTTAACCGTCTAGTTTTTTTAAATAACCAGATCTGTAATCAGCCATTACTGTATTTTTATACCTAAACTTAATTTTACATTGTCATTATCCTTCGTAGTCTGACATGGATGAAGATTTTTATCAATATTTGCAGAAACACATTAAAAAGTTTGAAAGCTGAAAAAGAAAAGAAAAAAACAACAGAAAAATGGGTTTGAATGGGATTTGAACTCCACTTGTTAAATAAGAAAGCCATCGGCATAGATCTATGCATTGCACCAAGGAGACTGACTAGAATGTTGAGAAAGAAAATAAGCTTATATCATATTGTATATAAGGGATAAGTCGTTTTCGTAAAAAATAATTTAAATTAGAGTGCATATTCTCTCTCCAAATTATTACGCAATTGTTGATATTGGTTTTATAAAAGCAGAACGCGTTCAATTTCAAAGACATTTTAATAGAAACAGAGAAAAATGATCGCTCCTTTCACATAAAATCAGCTATGAGCATTCCATATATACGCGGCAGTGCCGCATTAATGATCTCTATTCGGGGTGAGTACGTCAAAAGTCAAGGTCATAGTGACCCGATCTTTGAAAATCGTTTTGGCTCAATTACTTGAGATCCACATGACCCACACTTATGATGATTGGTACTTATAAAACAGGTGATCCATCAGTAAATCAAAGGTTAAGGTCACTGTGTGTGACTTATACATTAAATCACCCCTATGGCTATTCAGTGGGGGAGACGAGATTTCCGAAAAACAGCTTCCACAATGTAGTTAGTTTAAACATATTCATTGGCCGAATTTGTCAATGCAAAACGGGAGTGAATGGAGCCGAAAGCAAACTGCCTGTTTAAAGCTTCTAGTTGAATTCTGCGATATATATATATATATATCCGATTTGTTTGTGATTTGGCACCCGGCAACACCATTTTAACTTCAATGTCAACAACAAGAGTTGCTAAACTGCTGGATTGTTTTAATTCGACAAGTATGTGAACTTGCAACTGGCATTCAGCCGACAATTTGGACCCGAACCGAAAAGGGAAAGATTCGAATTTTCATTCGACCGCCTGTAGCCCTTTTTAATTCACACATAAGTAAAACATGAAGCCAACAACGTTTGGAAGCTGACTGCTGGTCGCTGTTTGCCAAATCACTGAAGTTTAATATCTAATTGACATCAGAATGCCAATTCCAGGACATGATGAATTTAGAACGAAACACGAATTTTGCTAGACTTGCATTCAGTTCTTACGTTTACTTCCTATTTTTGTGATTGTCTGCCGACTTATTTCTTACAAATTCCCTACTTTTGCCACCAAAAAAGTAGATGATCGAGCCCTGTTAGAATCACAGCGCTGAAGACGCTGAATTTGTTTGTGTATTCAAAATATATGTCCTTTGTTTTGTTATGACGGCTATTTCAGTCTGTAATTATCATTAGTGAAGGCTATATCAGTTGGTAATAAGATATGAACAGAATGCAACAGTTATAAATCGTATTTTGGATCGTATTGTCTCTGTTTCTATTCCCGGTACACATAGACAGCAGGGATTTTCACTGTACTCAATAAAATGTTTTCACCTACATTTCTACTGTCTAAATCAGACACTGATCGAGCAGCTAGTTAGTAGTTACGGCGCTTCGATAACACAAACGAGCAGGCAATAGCACCGATCAATAAGGGGATCAATTTATTGTGCGGACCGACAAAGTGATAATGCGTATAACGAATGCAACAATAAACATTTATATAACGAATATGGTTGAGACCAGGAAGTAACGATGTTCAAATGTTTTTCTGCAGTCATTGATATGTATTTTAACAAAATAGCTCATTCGATGCGTTTCAAGATAACGAGGCCTACAGTCGAATATAGGGTAAATTGCCTTCTACTTAAAACAATCACCACCTATGAAATATAACAAATCGTTTAAGTATCGACATTAACGTATCCTAACACTTGTTTTCTGCTTAAGGTGCTCACGCGTATTTCTAATACATGTAGGAACGCAGACTAGTTCGCATCAGGTCCGCAGAATAAACATATCAGCAATAAGGAAAGTTATAATTACGTCCCTTGCCGCGCATTGAATAAAATTAATGAATGGATGGATATAATCGTAAAAAAAGAAGTGTAAACATGCACGTAAATATTCCTGGCTGTTCAAATATTCCATTCTTTTAAATGAAGATCATGGTTAAACATTTTGTTGTCACAGAAACTCCAAAACATATTATGTTTTCTTTCCGCACAAGGTTTAAGAAATAGCCTCGGAACTATTTCTATAGGTTGTATATATATAGTAAATCGTCCCTTATTTTTACGCATCCGCGGTTCTTATTCGAAAACACTTTACTTTAGTCATATTTACAAAATTTAGCTGATGCTGCATGAGTTTATAACATTATATATTTAAACAATACAACTTTCATGTCTGCAATGGCCATATGGTTTCAAATGAAGAATCATAATTTGGGATTATATGCTGACTGACGTGCCGGAGCTACTTTCAGATTTGGTACTTAAGGAATAGGCTTCGGAAAACGGTAAGTAAATTTGTTTGTTTACACAAACAAATAAAAACGGCTGAAAATATTTTGCTTGAAGTTTTAATGAAATATATTAGGCAAGGCTACATATTTGTAGGTGGATGCCAGTCGATATTCACCAACTCGCAAAAGTGTTGAATTGGAAACATAAATTCGAATTTCCAAGTGGCTGCCAGTTGCATGTTCTCAAATAGGCAATTTGACACTTTAAATCGACATGGTAGGATGCTGCAGTTGTTGGTAAAGTTTGCTTGGTAAATCGAGTTTGCAGTTACCCTTTCCAATATTGTGGTGTGAAATAAGCTGTGTCTATGATGGTGGCTGAATTCTACCACTTTCATCCAGTCATTCTATCGACCCCATCAAAAATACAGAACGAAATAATGTTGCATGGCAGAACGAAATAATGACTGTGGAAAAAGGTCCCTTGTGATAATCGTCCTCGACGAAAGCACGACACAACGACAATTTGGAAAACTGGTAGAAATCAGCCACTATAGAAATGACTTTCATTCAAAATCCTTAGCTGGTTTCATTCTGCCTTTGATTCAAGTACCGTACTGATTATTCTATGAGTATATATTTCCGATTCCTCTCTTCAAGATGTGAACATACCAGTGATGTTATATATACATCAGAAGTTTTCGCAGACAGGCAGAAATTCTATGTAGTGCGAAAGGGTTACTAATTTAACATCTTTATTGAACTTGGAATGAGCGCAAGATAGTGGAATAGAATAAATAGACTGGTATATATTTCATTTTCATTATATCGCATGACCCGTTGTTTGGAATGCTGAGCATGTATACAGTGCCAATCGGAACAACCTTTTTTCAAAGGAAACGGTCGAGCGATGTTTCTAATTTTACAGCGTGATTCGATCGTTTCATACAAAAGTAATACGGTTTTTCAGTTTGTTTATTGTCTCGGCTTTCCTTAGTACATGTACTAAGTCACTTACAAACTTCTTCGAAAAGGTGGTTGGTTAGATTGGATTTAACCTTTCTTCCTAACTGCAATACACTCGCGCCGTACCATGATGCAGGTGCATTTTTATTGCAGACAGCAGGAGAATGAAATTAAATCGCAACAATCAAAAATTCTTTTTTTCATACAGCGAACACTGAAAATAATGAAAAATGCGAATTTTAAATAAATGGAGAGATAAGCAAGCAAAATAGGTCAATACTGCCGCTACTAGATAAGTTACCGAGCATGACATTGATTTACAGTAATATGAAAGTCAGAATTCTGGCAATTTCCTTCCAATATTGATATAAGGATGTCAATTATGTGAACAATCCTTTGCTGATAAGCAGTTTCCGATATTCTGACATATTCTGACCCATGCCATTAATTTGCATGAAGTTAAGGCGAGACTATTTGTTATAACGTTATAAATGTCATTCATATATAACATTCGGGCCAATTAGAAGAAGCAAACAGGAATGGTTCAGTTATATAATTATGTAGCATACGTGTAATGCTAGTCTTAGCCAAGACTTAAATGTCTTTACGAACGAAACAGTTCACAGTTCTTTATTTAATGATAGAACAAGATTTGCATTTGTCTGTTTCACTAGTGAATAATCACAATTACGAGTAATACCTAAAACAGGACGAATTTGTATTGAAATTATTTCACTGTAAGACATAATGTCAAGCTTCTCAGAGATGACTTTACTCAAACTCACGACACTGTGTCATCCCCTATACCGCCCTCTTCCTTTTTCATTTGTTTGTCAAAACAAAACAGGGGTTGTTTTAGACTAAAGGATTGAGGGCTCGTTATTTCTATCACAAGGTCGAGATGTGTTAATTTCGTGTTGATTCTGCAAATGTTGCCGACACTATTTGAATACGTAAATGATCCGACACTTTTAAGCCTGGTAAAGTACAATTACATTTGAAAATATGGCCAAAAATTCATCACATCAACATAATATTTTTTCAACTGTTCGAAATAGTTAAAGACTGGGTAGGCAGAGGAGAAAAAATCTTATAAGTCATGTATATATCTATTTTGATAAATATTATCAAAAAGAATCTAGTAAAAACAGGTTAGCACATATAAAAAGTCTCTGTTAAGAGAATATATTATCTAGCATAGACTGTAATCGTAAAATATATAACGAGAAATTCAAGTATATTACAAACGTAAGAAAATAGCTTTGAATCTCTCGATATATTAACCTCTTTTTTTAAACCTGCTGACTCAAGATAAAGCAGAAAAACGATAAACAATGTTACTGCGATTAAAGTTTCAAATCTAAATATTTATATTCTAGAGACTTTGACATCGTTGTTGATTAAGCATAGGTTAATGTTCATTCTGATGTATTTACGAAAATAAATTGGTCTGGCGCGGCGCATGCAAAGGATTGTTCACATAATTGACATCCTTATATCAATATGTAATTTTCTTTAATAATACCGGCTCGCCTAAGCCAGCCGGCTTTGCGATAGGATTTTTACTATAAAACAAATTGAAACTGCAAACATCTCTCAAGACCAAGAAGACATGGCTTCCGGAACATTCGTTCCATTGTAGACCAAGGATAAACGCTGACTGGTGTATTCAAGCATTGTGGGCTGTGCAGCTGTATTTCTGCGGTGACAGCTGAATTACAGCTGCGCTGTCCACAATGACCGAACACCCTGATATTAGATAACAAGAACGACGATAAATAAATTTCTCTGATCAGAGTATTTTCAAAATACCTAGTTTTAGTTTAATACCTAGTTTTAGTTTGTTCTTTGCCGCATTGCCGATGGTTTTAGCAATGCATACCGACTACGTTTAGCAATGGCACGGAAAGGAACATCATAAATTACTGTTTATATTCAATGACACGGAAGGGAACTTGCGGTTTGTACTTTTTCTATATCAAGCAAAAATACAGTTTGCGTTTTAAAGCATATTTTTTTCAGTTACCAGCTAAAAAACCTAGGGTCGTTACTGTTGCCTAATTTGATAAAGTATTCACATTTGTTACTTTTTGTTTGACCCCATCTTGAAAATTTGAATTTGCATATAGTAACTGGGCCACTGGTATAAAACCGACTTATGTCCTGCTTCATTTATTTGACAGTACACATTGTTTCATTTCTTACCAAAAACCAAGCGAGCTGCTTTCCAGCTTTTTAAAAAGCTAACCTTGTGAATAGGTATGATGCCTGTGTGTTTGTACATCTTGTTGACCCTGACCTTACTAAACTTAAACAATGGATTTCTTCTTCATAAATGCTTTTGGATATTATTTTTAGGGATGCTTTTTAAAACTCATTCGTACAATATTGAACAGTACATATAGTCTTCGGTTTCACGGATATGAACAAATGTTACTTAAACATCTTTTCTTTTAAACACGTAGATTCAAGAAAAAGCAAAGAAAACGAAAAAAAAAAAATGTGCAGTTTTAATTCTACAATGTATGAACATTTTTGTATACTACACACTTTGACATCGTTGTTGAATAAATCATTTTAGACATACAGGGCTCTGTTAGAAGTGTTTGATAAATGTGTCTGTGCGTTTGAGTAAAGTCATCTCTGATTAGCTCTTGACATCATGTCTTACATATTTAATCTGTGGAACAGACACTTACGAGAAAACTTATTTTTGCTATAGAAATGTAGTTACACAGTTAAGAGTATAAATTTAATAACTTGGGAACATACACAAAACAAAAAAGAATAAACGCTCACAGATTATATCTTTGCATCAGCGCTTGAGAAAAGAAACTGTGTTGAACTTTGCAGTATTTTTTATTTTTTACCGTGAAAATTCTAAAATGTTGAGCTGTATTACATTGTACCAAAATTCAATTCTTTTTACTATTTTTTAAATTAACCGTTAACCGGGACACGTATTTTGGAACATCATGTAAATCAATATCTACACTGCTCGCTTTTTACCTTACAACTTGTAAGATATGTAAATTAAATAGCTTTACAAACAATTGAATTTACTCTCTTACATAAGTTACAATAGAAAGAAATAAATCACATTTTACTGGGTTAGATCAATTATCACACTTAACTTGTTAAGTTTCAAACATTAGATATATAAAATAACTTTTGTACTTTTAGGTTCAACCAATCGAAAGGCAGCAGGAACGCTATGAGTGATCAAAGTGTCTACAGCACGCGCAGCAGAACAGCTATCTGATAGGAATTCTAGAAGAGCAAACAATCATTATTATATTCACGTATGCTCCGAAGTTTGTTCTCACATTTTTTCTTAGATCATACAGGAATAATAGTCTAGTTTTTAATCACCAGGATACATGTGTTATGCATCAGAGTTCAGCATCTTCAAGGAGCTTTGTTTTAACTCCAGAAAATCCGTTAGCAATATTAACACCGCCGCTAGAGGAGAGCGCTATAAAACAATTGCGATCGGCTTATTTTTGTGGAGTATTTCATAGCAGTTACACCAGCTTGGTTGCTTCAGAAAATGTGAAATATTCTCTGGACGATATTTAACAGTGATTTATGTCTCAAACTAAATATTGAAGTGTGTACTGTGCAAGTTAGGAAAGAATATTTAATTAGTTTCAAGATTTTTAATTCTACTTCAAAACATGAGTGGTTGAATTGCTCGTAGGGATATAAGTGATGGATTACGCCGAATAAAAATGGCATTACTATGAAAAAAATAACGATAATGTTTAACCTTGTTCTTAATAGATAAATATTTGAATAAAGCAGTGCATCTGAGATATATATAACATTAAAATTTGTTTTATGTAGATGTTTTAATATATTTTTGACAATAAATTATGTGAAAACATATTTTATCAGGTCAACACTTAATAGTGTTATTTTGTGAAACTGATTTTCACGTCTTAACAGTAATAGGAGCATTAGAAAAAGGTGTGTCAGTGTGCAGGGTGCTTTGGAAATACATATAATTTCTTCGAAATGGTTTGAACTGTCGTCATAACAACGAAACATGAGTAGAAGAGCAAGTTTGTTTAATAAACAGAATCCGGAAGTGAAAAAGCAGAAAGGGGTTCGATTCCCGGACGAACTTGTGTTTCTAGATAACATCAAAGAAAATGACATACATGCTTTGAATCATATGTTAAGAAGAGCAAGTTTACAAGTAGACATAAGTGGAATTAATGATGCCGGTGAGTAATTAGAAAGTAATTGGAGTCATTAAAATGTATGTGGAGTATTTACACAATCATTGGAGGAATTAACAAGAGCTGATGTCCCGATAAGTTAATTTCACGATAAGTAAATTTCAATGCATTGCTAAACTTTATATATTTAGTTAAGTTAGTTTACATCGGTGACAGCTTACAATATGGTTTGATGTAGTTACTTTCGATGACTACTTCCTCGAATTACAAAGGCATTGTATAATAACTTTCATAATTGCAAATAGCTCAACAAATGTCATGAGCGAATGAGTAATGACGGAGAGATATTATAGAAAATTATGTAATAAAAAGCAATTACGATTACATTACTGCAAAAGCAAGTTAACAAGTTATAGATTTCTTTGGAAATGTACAATTTATCGCTGTTTCACCGGGAAAGCAATACCTTCTTGGATCTGTTTTTTAAACAATTATAGATCTGAAGCTTTGACTGCACCGTATACTGTTTTAATATCAATAAGCAAAAAATGCATTTCGTACAATATTGAAGAGTAGAGAATAGCACGAAACATTTCAACTTCTTCGACTCGAGTGGTTTATGCATTTTATAATATTTTAGAGTATTCACAAATTGTATGAAAGTAGGACGTTCATACATTATTTGTATTTTTATCTTGCTATACAAGACGATATCAACAAAGGCTTTAATATCTAATTTACAGACCAAGTTATTGCTGCCAACCGTTTCAAAATTTCAGAAAAATTTTATTACTTCGCATTTTTCCCTCTGACATGTAAGAATTTGTTTTTTAAGTGAAATTCTTTTTTTTAAATCGAAATTTCTCTGAAATGCTAGAACGCCTATATTAATTTAAAATACTTTAACATGATATTTGTTAAACCGTAAATTTCAAGTGATCGGTGTAGATAGATGGAGTTAAACAAAAGTTAATTATCTTGTATATGCCTACCATGGGGAATTAATGATCTTTATACTTAACTGATTTTTTTGTAGGTTTAACGCCTTTACACCAAGCAGTGTTGGATGGCAATTTGGGTGCTGTAACACTTCTTGTTGCTCATGGTGCAGACATCAACAAGCAAGACGATGATTCTTGGACACCGTTACACGCTGCTTGTGCAGAGGGCTACGCTGATATTGTTGCGTAAGTATTTAGGTCCGCACTACTTGTTGGGATCGTACTGAATATATTGGCATATAAATGTCTAAATATCACTTGCCTTAATAGCGTACATAGTCATTTTGTTGTGGTATCTTTACCAAATACCTCGCTTGATCAGTTTTTTACAGTTATCATTGTGCAGAAATATGAATGTCACTTACACAGAGACTTCTAAAAAAAGTTTTGCGTAAGTGTCTGAGCCTCACTAATGTAGAGCTTTTCCAAATATGATCATACATGTATAATATATTGTTTCCGGAGCTCTTGATTTAAGAGTGACAAGGGCAGTCATTCGCCGATATAGATGCGTAAGTATTTGGGCACGCAGTACTGAAATTATTGGTGCTTTATTGTCTAAATATCACTTGCGTAAACAGCGTACATAGATACTTTACCTCGCTTGTTCAGATATTTAGATAATATACCATTATAAATATTCACAAAGATCACAGTGTTTTGCAACTATTATTGTCTAAATACTCTTTCTAAATGTATGGTCCTCGCTTGATGTGTTTTATGGGTGTCATTGTGCAAAAATATAAAAGTCACTGTAATGTCACACTGAGGCTTTTACAAGTATTTTTGCATACAAAATGTACGTGTTTGAACCGCACTCTTGCAATCGGCTTTGCACACCTGATTATCGCTCTCACTTAGGCGGTTGCTGATATTGTTACCTATGCACTTGCGTGTACATAAAACAACATATTTTTACAAGTCAATTTACATAAAATATAAGACCATAAAATACGTATTTGAAATAGGACATGATAACACAATTTCAACCAATCTCATTCGTGTATATCATGTTGTTTCTGAAGCTTCTAACTTGAGAGTGACAGAGCAGTCAATCGTTCAAAGTAACAGGGAGATAAGATTTGCAACTGCCAGATGGATTTGTAAACACGATTAAGATGACGTTTTCGCGCTATAAGTATTGGGTTAATAGATTTTGAATAAAACTGGTGTAGAATGAGTGTTTTTCGTCAAAAAGTGATGAGAATTAATGAATTTCTGCTGTCAGATATCAGACATGCTCTGATGATAAATGTATAGAGTGGAACGATAAGAAGACATGGCTGTAGTTCGATAACTTCATTTCTGCATCCAATATTGTGTCACAAAACGACAGGAATTTTCTGTTTTAATTTGTCTAGATATGTTATTTTTACAGACAGTTGTGCCATTCAACAAAACGAACATGCCGGTCGTTATACAATTTAGATATAGCTAAAATTATAGAAGAACTTGTCTTTGAAAATTCTGATTCATTTCAATAATCTGGGACTGGAGGCGATCATAGTCTTAATACAAACCTTGATATAAACCTTAATAGCAGATGTTCTTAAAATGTGTAAATCAGTATATAGTTTTTTATCTTTAAATATAAAGCCTGTCTTTAAAATTAAGCCATCTGTTTTGGTTTTCGCGAGAAGAAGTTTGGGTTACAGTCATTAAGATTTTGCATCATTATTTTTCACATTTTTGATAATTTTTTGACCACACTTTGACAAAATTTACGTTTTTTCTGCCAGCTGCTAATTTAGGCAGCTTATCTAGATACTTAATATTAAATTGGCTTATTTTTAACATAAGTTTGTTTCAGAAATTCAAGAGCATCCTTAATTTGCTTTATTTCATAAATCGCACGATGACATCACAATGACACTGAAATATCTGTGTCTTGTTTAAGGATATGTAAGTTCACGGTACAGGTTCGAATCCTAGCTACCGTCTTTCAAATTTATCAATCTATCTCGAATTAGCTCATATGACATAACAATATGATGACACATAGATATCTGTTTCTTGTTTGTTCAAGGTTCTTATTGGAGAAAGGTGCAGACAAGTCTATCCTAACAGTCGATGGTGAAAGACCTCTTGATCTCGTCGAATCGTCCGATTTCGAAACGATTCGCGTAATGCTTGGAAGTGTTCAGCAAACGGACAGCGACCAGTCGGATGACGAAACTTTGGAACAAAGTGGTGTAGCATCTTCAGTATCTGGATGACCCTGTTATGAGTTTCTTCCAGCCAAAGATTATTTATTCCCATTTTCATCATTTCATTCGCGTCCATACAATCTACACTAAAGTGACATTTTGAAATAATTGTGCCCACATAAAATGTTACTGGCGGCAAGTATTGGTGTACATGTATATTACGATGTTTCACTGGTGCGCATGGATGTAATGATGTGCCATTATTGCGCTATAGGTTTATTATTCGTCATTAACGCACTTTGTATTAATCTTCTCCTTGTGCCACATCACAGAATCACACATTGAAGGGAACTCAATTAAAGGATCGATAATCATATCATTTGTTTCCAAACACACTACAAGCCTCTAAGGTTAAACTTATAGTGTTCCACGTCAATTTGAGAGAGTTAATGAAAACTTTTGAGAGAACGTGCTGTATTTGAAACTCAGCGTTTGTTTAAGGCAATGTGTGCCAGAGCATATTGAACCTAGATTTTAATTTTTAGCACAATGTGAAAATTTTATCTGTTGTGGTGGTGAGGGTTTACTTTGAAATTCAAGGATAGACTCATCGGAAACAGGAATCGGACAAAAGATTGATATTGTTTAACCAAGCTAGTGCTGCGTCGACATGAATATATTTTGTATGGTGTATTTGAATGCTATCTGCACATAAAGGAAATATTGTATAGAAACTGTTTAAATCAAATGGACATGAACAAGCACTGCATGACATAATGTGCAATGGAAAAGTTGAATCGACAAAGTTAAACTGTGTTTTGTACTCGCTTACTATTTACTAAACCTGTTTCTTGGCTTTAAAAAATGCCAGTGGATGGGACTTAACCATATAATATTGTTGTCATGTGTTTTCCCCATGTTTTTGTATTTTAACTCGAAATTAATAGTGTATATTTACTGTAACAGTATGTTTTGTCAGCGTGCTCTTAGTGGTAAGAGATTGGATGCTTGCATTACGTTACTACCATTTTGACAGAACACATACATTACAAATGCTGTCTTTGGTTCTATGTTATTTGTATTTAGGTTCAATTTCGGTCAAGGTTTTGCCCATGTGCGCATAAAACCACAGCGTTTGAGAGAATAAATACAATCTTTTTTTAAGTTATTCAACACATACTATCCTCAGACTATACACCTTGAAAGGAAATTAATATTAGCCGGCCTCTGTCATCATATCAGAATGATAGAAACATTTTATTTCTCAAACTATTCGCAAGGCGCTATAAACTTGCACCTCGTGGTCAATGGAACATTTAAGTATTGAATAGAATAGTATGTTGATGATACCAGTTTAGGCCAGACAATACCCTGCGTAACGATGCAAATATTTTTTATAGTCAGTTAAAATATCTTCTACAAAATATTATTGTAGTTATATCCCAGAGACTGTGCCTAGAGACTCCGATCGATTCATTTTTAACACGTATGTCTACATGTAATAGATGCTACATTTCGTCATTCGACTGTCTGCCACATGTAATATAAACGGAGAAGTGTTTGTTTGTTTTATTTAATTGATACTTTTATTGATTTATAAATGGAAACGTTAGAACAACACCTAGGTTCATAAGTGGTTCACATTGGTACCAGATTATAATGGAATTCATATTGGTGCTCAATTTGATTATTTTGGTAGATTTATAGAATAAAAAGTAGTCAGACACATTTTCACGTCACCAAACTTTTCAAGAGAACGTACCAAATACTACCAGTACACAGTAAAAGAAAGTTGCATCTTGGATTAAAACATGAACAGTGTTACTCTACATTAACATCCATTGTTATTATTGTAAGCTGTCTTGTTATATTGAATAAGAAAGTGGACAAATGTCACATTACCTCTCTATTCAAGGTTAATTCGATCAGAAGTTAGTCTCAAGTGAGTCTCAAGAGTGATTAATATAAGTTGTAAGAACTTGTTTCGCAATCGAGATTAAATAAATCAGGATAAATTTTGAAATGCATAGCAATTGCCTTCCTCACGTGACATCACCTACATGACAAATTTGTCCTGCCAAGACTTATTGATGTTGTGCTTTCCGGATGGATCGATGCCACTTAGTGTGTCTGCATTTCGTCTTCAAAATCCCCATGTCAAAGGTTAACGAAACTTCACTGTGAGGATAGTTTTAAAAAACAAATGCACATAGATGCTTACATTTACGTTAGCGCTATTTACGATCAAGTTCAAGGTCGCTGTAACTGTCATATTCATGTCGCTGTGTGGAATCGTTCCTCATTAATGTGCCCGTGAAAGACGAACTATTCTTACATTTGATTCAAGCAGTTATACAATCAGTCTGTGACGATTGCTGTCATTCTTCGGAAGTTATCTTCCTGTTCCTGTCCCACTCCGTTATATATTCACTCCCTAATACGTTTATATAATGCCAACGTGTTTGCCTATTTATGCGCAACTCGATCGGAGAATAATCGAATGACACATTTTTCAAACAGAACATCATTATATAAATTTTGAACGATAGCAACATTATTGCAGTCAAGACAAATCCAAGCTCCAACACACTTCCTGTATGTCTGTGGCATGCCAAGGTTGTGAAACAAATTAAGACGTTTCACTAGAATGGCTTTAGTGATGTCTCAATGACAAACTGCGAAGCTTTACGCTAATAATTTTTTGTTCGTCGGATTTGATTAAGAAGAATATTTTAAGAAATTGGTACATGTATACTAAAATCTACTTACGTATTGATAGTAAGGATAACATGCGTTAACACGCGATGTAAAAGAATCCGTTGTTCCGTCGGAATTTTAGAGACCAAAATATATGTATGAAGGTATCAAAACAACATCCACATGTATTACCTAGGAATTTAAAGCATCATATGCAAAAGTAGGATAATGATAATAATCATAATCATGATAATAAGCATAATTACAGTAATGATGATATAATTGTAACAATCATCAATATTATCATGACTTTCATCATCATCATCACCATCATCATCAGCAGCAGCAGCATCACAACCACAACCACCACCATCATCATCACCATCATCTCATTAACGATCTGTCATCATTTGTACTATTATCACAATCGTCAACACCAACACTACCATCACTAAAACCGGGCACAGCCCCTGTCAGAACATTATCAGTCTTTGTGTCACGGTATACTCCATCGCTTCTGTCACAACACTGAAGGTTGCAGTCTTTGTGTCACAGAATACTCCATCGCTTCTGTTACAACATTGAAGTTAGCAGTCTTCTCGTGGCCCTCTATCCTACCTTACAACTTTTTTCCTATGGTGGTAGCTTTTCAGCTGCACACTTTTCCTCGTGTGTTTATATTGGGGACAGAACAGGGGTAAGTGCTCAGATATAAGGTCTAAAACGTACTACTTCAATTTAAGAGCCGACTTGTAAATCTGTCGAGAAAGTGCTCATGTCTTATTACTTGTAAGAGTGCTAATCACCGTGGGCGATCCCTCATACACATTTTTAAATAATGAAACAAATTGCATGGTTTGTTTTTGCCGCCTGATGTAGAATGCTTCTTTCATGTGTAAAGGATTTTACTGAGGGAAATATCGAATACTTGTATAGCGTAATGTCGAATTTACCTGATATGATATTATCAAGAAATAGAAATACTAAATAGCCTTTCAGTCAAGAAGCCAAAACACAAAACGAACCTTTTACTTGTCTGACAACTAAAAGGACATTGTGTGGTATCAATTGTATAACAAATGGAAATGACATCATCTATTGCCAAGAACGCGGCGTTCCAAATACGCAGAAAAAATTTCAAGTGACAGCATTATCGGATGCCATTTTCTTTTTTTATTCTAATTGTCATTTTCACAGACCAGACTCAGATTTTCCACGAATCTGTTGTAGAAATAATTTCCTGGTTTAGGTAATTTATTTGCAGATTTCGTATTTCACTTCCTGGTATTTTGTCATTCGAAACCTTTCAGATATACCGTATAAGCTATCAGGATGATTATGTCTTCTCCCCCTCCCCTCCCATGAGGGAGACATTTCGTATTTGACCTGTCCGTCTGTCTGTCTGTCCGTCTGTTGAATACTTCGTTTCCACTCAATAACTTGAGACCCACAGTCTTAAAACTGCATAGGATTGTAAAACGTATTATTGATTAGATGAAACCTATTTTTGTGGTCAGAAGGTCAACGATCGAGGTCACAGTGACCCGAATTTTGAAAATTGTTTGCGCTAAATAACTTGAAATCCATTTTACCCAGAATGATCAGATTATGTGGGATTAATTAGTGTTACTCAGTAGATTATCACTTTTGGTTTTTTGGTCAGTGGGTCAAGGTCAGAGTGATATTGGTCTTATAAAATTAGATGATCCATATTGAGTTTGGGATCAGTACATCGAAGGTTAAGGTCACTGTGTGTGACGTATACATTTAATTTCCCCTATGGCTAGTCAGTGAGAGAGTTGTGTTCTTTTCAAAAACAGATTCTACACTGAAGTTAGTTTAAACACATATTTTTTACAAAACATATATAAAAACAATCTAATGTACAATGTAAAATTCGAGTGAATGGAGCCTTAAGCAAACTTTTTGTTAAAACCTTGTAGTTGAATTCTGTTATGGATATATTTTCAACTTGTTTGTGATTTGGCATCCGGCATATCTATTTTAACTAAAATGTCAATTTGTTAAGAGTTGCCAAGCTGCCGGTTTGTTTTTAATTCGACAAGTGAACTGGCAACACGTCGACAATTTGGAACCGAGCCGAATTGGGAAATATTCGAATTTTCAGGACATGACGAATTTAGAACGAAACACGAATTTTTCTAGACTGACATACAGTCCTTACGTTTACTTCTTTTTTTGTGATTATCTGCCCACGTATTTTTACAAATTCCCTCCTTTTGCCGCCAGATATGTATATGATCGAGTCCTGAAAGCAAAAAAACGGCTGAAAATAGTTTGCCAGAAGTTTTAATGAAATATATTATCATCAAACTGGTGGCGGGGCTATATATTTGCAAGTGGCTGCCAGTCGATATTTACCAAATTGCAAAAGTGTTTAATTTGAAACTTAAATTCGAATTTCCAGGTAGCTGTTTGCTGCCGGTTGCTAATTCTCAAATAGGCAATTTGACATTTGTTGAAAAAGCTTGCTTGGTAGTTGGCTAGCCATTACCTTTTTCAATATTGTGCGATGAAATAAGCTGTGTACCTGCCCGACGTTAATACACGTGTGATATATTCGACCGTAAATATAACACGTGTTTAATGTGACATATACGTTTGGTCATTTTTGACAGTTTACACCGAAACGTATATGTCTCATAGGACGTGATATTAAAGTGCATGAAAGTACAAATTATACTTTTGCTTCTAAGTCATTCCAGGGGGTCGGAACCGATCCACAGAGCCGGCCATGCAGATATATCAAGTTAACTGTGTGTTTAAGTTCCAATAAGTGTTGATCGCATGTCGTTTACCTTGGACTTTCTTGGATCGTCATGTCATTGCATTTCGGCTCTCCACATTACACCTATATACATGTATATACCTATATGGATGCCTCCCAAACAAAGAACGAAAGAACTACATATTGACTTTTACGTACATACCGAAAGAAGATCCCTTCCTGATGATTATCGTCTTCGTTCTTTCACTCTGTCGCGGGGGCAATTACAAATTGGTATATATCTGTCGCTACAGCCACAACGAAAGCATGACACAACGACAAGTTGGAAATATAGTAGAAATCAACCACCAAGAAGAAATGACTCTCATTCGAAATCCTTAGCTGGTTTCATTCTGCTTTTGACTCAAGTACCATACTGATTATTCTATGAGTATATATTTCCGATTTCAATCTTCAAGATTTATACATACAGGTAATGTTATATATGTTTAGTATTTGCAGACAGGCAGAACTTATATCTAGTGCGAAATGGTTACTAATTTAACATCTTTACTGAACTTGGAATAAGCGCAAGATACAGGAATAGAAAACTTGTCTGTTATCTATCTTATTTTCATTTCTATCGCATTTTCCGTTAATTGGAACGTAGAGCATATGTACAGAGTCACTCAGAACAAACTAACGGCCGAGCGATGTTTTCCAGTTATACAGCATGATGCATTTCGCAATTAGATAGTTTGTGTTTTAGTAGTTTGTAAACTGTACCAGCTTTCTCAAGTACATGTACTATGTCACTTATAAACTTCACCGAAGAGGCGATTGGTCAGATTTGATTCAACCTTTCGTCATAACAATACACTTGCGCCGTACATTATTTATGCAGACAGCAAGCGGGTTCAGTTTAGTTAAAACTCACCAATTAAAGATTATTATTTCGTACAATCAACACTTCTGAAAACTATGAAAAGTGCGGATTTTAAATAAAATAGAGATTGGCAAGCAAATACTGTAGCTTTAAGAGTAGCTATCGAACGTGACACTGATGTATAGGAATTCAGGCAATTTTCTGGTATATTGATATAAGGATGTCAATTTGTGAGCAATATTTTACTAATTAGCAATTTCCGATATTCTAAGGTAGTATGACCCATGTCATTATTTTTCTTGAATATCGGATCTGCATTTCAGGTGATTTTACCCATGCCGGAAAACTCAGTCTGGCACTCCTCCTATGACAGACGACTCTCATGAATCACTTGTGTCGTAACTTTATAAACATTGTGACGTCACTTTCCCAAACACAGTCTGAATATCGTTTGTTTGTAGAGCTCTTTGTGATAATACATCATTTTGATTTTAGAAATATACTTTAAAATGCAAGACTGCATGCAAGAAAACGTTTCTGTTTTGAGACACTGGGTTCAGATGGAACTATCCGTCACCTCGGGTAACTGATGATAAAAAAAGTTTTGCAGTTGTGAATACTCACAATATCTCCTTATAAATTTATACAATAATCATAAGACAGAATGATTTTTATTGAAATCATTTCTATCTGCATCATCACGTATACCTGTTCCTTTTCATCTGTTAGTCAAAAGGGGCAGTTTAGCCTAAAAGATTCAGGGTTCGGTATTTCTATCATACGGTCAAACTTTCATGTTAATCTGACGTTGATACTAGAAATGTTATCCAGTCGACACTATTACAGTACTTTAATGATTCAGCATTTTCAAGCTAGTAACGTTCAATAACAATGATAAATTGTTCTAAAAGTCAACACGTAAACACAAATATATTTTTTCTCTTCTGGTCGCAATAGTCAAAGACTGGGTGGGCAAAGGAGATATTAAGTTTAGATAAAACCCATCATAAGTTTTGTATATTTAGATATAAAAAGTATCAATCAAAATCAAGAAATAAGGTTAGCTCAAATAAAGAACGCTGTTGAGATAATATATTATCTAGTATAATCTGAGACTTTAACCGCAAAACAAATAACAAGAAATTCAAGTATTTTACTTAGGGAACAGCTTTGAATCTCTCGAAATATTAACATCTTTTTTTAAAACCTGCTGACACAAGATAAAGCAAGAAAATGAAAAGCAATGTTAGTGCGATAAAGGTTTAAAAGTTAAATATCTATATTAAACAGACTTTCACATCGTTGTTGCTTAAATCATGTTAAGCATACAGGGCGTATTTGAGAAGACTTTAATAAATTTAATAAATTACCTCTGAATTACTATTTACATCATCCTGCAGATTTCATCCCGCATCTGTAGAGAAGACACGTCTCTATTATTGCATTTTCCGTAGAAAATGTATTGGAGAGCTAAGAGATTTCCTTACTTTGATAATATAATACAGTACAATGTTCTAAAAATGATATTTATTTATGTTATGTTTATGTAAAAATTACCGATCCAAGTAGTCTCCAAGCTATATAAAATTCTACAGCAAGCTTGAAGACTAGCTAGACCCTTTTCCTTCGTGCAACGGTATGTTTCCTTTTTATTGAATATATACAAAGCCTGAAAGTTTGCATTTTTTGTTGACCCTGAGCTTATTAAACTTAAACAATACACTTGTACATCATAAATGCTTTGGATATAAGGATATTGTTTTATAGGGATGCTCTTTTAAAACTTATTACTAAAATATGGAATAGTCATCGGGGATCACGGATGTGAACAAATATTACTTTATTATCTTATCTTTTAATTACGTAGATTCAAGAAAAGCAAAGAAGACGAAAACATAAAATGTGCAAGGTTACTACATCTACGATGAACGTTTAAAAATTTGTAAACTACAGACTTTGATATTGTTGTTGATTAAATCTTTTTAGACATACAGTGTTTGATAAATGCGTCTGTGCGTCTCGGAATAACTTTTGACATCATCTCGTCTTACATATTTCATCTGTAGAAAAGACACACATTTAATGTTTTATTTTCTGCAGAACTCGCCAGAAGACTTATTTGTGCACGTAGCTACACAGTTTAATGTATAAGTTCAATAACTAAGGAAAATAACCAAAAAGATAAATAAATAAGTAACAAAGAGAATAAACGCCGATGGATCATATCTTAAGATCAGCGCTTAAAAAAAGTGAGCGTTTTTTGTCTGCGCATGAAAATAAAAATGCCAAATTTACATACATGTACAATATATACATATTTGGTCATCTTGTTTTGATAAAAAAGGATGGCATTAGATAATTCTTGTGTTTAACTTTTCATTATTTCTAGTTTTTCGTCAACAATCTGAAATGTTGACCGATACAACCAAAATGCAAATCAGTATTATATTTTTCAAATTTAGCATTTTAAGGGACACATTGTTTTGAACAGATAATGTAGTAAATGTTGCTCCCTTAGTCAAAGAATGATCTACGGTGCTTGATATTTACCTTACAACTTAAAAGATCTTTATAACGGTTCCAAATTCTAATAGACAAATAAAAAGCCTCATGGACTATAGAAGAATCAATTAAACAATATTTACTCTCTTACATCTGTTACCCTGTTAGATCAATGCAAACTCGAGGAAATATCACAATTAACATGTCAAGTTTCAAACTTTAGATATATAAGATACATATAATGTGAACTCGGATACCTTTTGTACTTTCAGGTTCAGCCAATAACGGTTTATGAGTGAACAAAGCGTCTACAGCACGCGCAGCAGTACATACCTGATATAAACAATCATTATCATATTCACATATGCTCCGTAGTTCTCACATTTTTTTCTCAGATATATGCAGAAATAATATCATAGTTTTTAATCACCGGGATACATGTGTTAAGCATCAGGGATCAACATGTTCATTGAGCTTTGATTTAACTCTCCAGAAAAGCCATTACCACGAGAGGAGAGCTGCGGAGCTTTGATGCTATAAAACAATTGCGATCGGCTTATTTTGGTGGAGGATTTCATAGCAGTTACACTAGTTTGGTTGCTGTAGAAAATATGAAACATTCTCTGAACGTGATTGATGCTTCAACCTAAATATTGAAGAGTGTTAACTGTGCTGTGCAATTTAGGAATTAATATTCTATGAGTTTCAAGATTAAGATCTTTAATTCTACTTCAAAATACGAGTGATTGAATCACTCGTGGGAATATAAGTGATAGAATACGCTGAATAAAAATGTCATAATATGAAAAAAAACTATAATGTTTAACCTTGCGCTTTGCTTTTAATGGGTAAATATTTAAATAAAGCAGTGCATCTGAGATATCTATTACATTGAAATTTGTTTTATGTGTATGTCGACAAATAGATGTTTTAATAAATGTTTGACGATATATTATGTGAAAATACATTTCATCAGGTTGCCACTTAACATTGTAATTGTGTAAGACTTACGTTCACGTTTAAACTGGAGCAGTAGTGTGCAGGCTGTGATGGAAATACATGTATTTTCTTCGGAATAATGAAGCATTTTGAACTGTCGGCATAACAACGAAACATGAGTAGAAGAGCAAGTTTATTAAATAAACAGAATCCGGAAGTGAAAAAGCAGAAAGGGGTTCGATTCCCGGACGAACTGGTGTTTCTGGATAACATAAAAGAAAATGACATACATGCTCTGAATCATATGTTAAGAAGAGCAAGTTTAAAAGTAGACATAAGTGGAATCAATGACGCCGGTGAGTAATTAGAAAGTAATTGGAGTGAGTAGAGAGCAAATGGAGTAATTAAAATGTACTTGGAGTATTTAGAAAGTTATTGAAGAAATTACAAGATAAGTAAATTTCAATGATTTGAGTAATGACGGATAATAATTATAGAAAGTTATGTAATAAAAGGTATTTACGCATACATTACTGCAAAAGCAAGTTAGCAAGTTTTAGATTTCTTTTGAAATGTACCATTTATCACCGTTTGACCGGGAAAGCAATACCTACTGGAATCTGTTTTCTAAACAATTATAGATCTGAAGCTTTGACTGCATAGTATACTGTTTTAATATCAATAAGCAAACAAATAAATGATAATCGTCTGTAGCAGAATGAAATATTGTTACTCCTTCAGCTCGTAGGTTTTATGCATTTTATAATATTAATAGCACAGTATTCTCAAATTGTATGAAAGTAGGTCGCTTATACATTATCTGTGTTTATATCTCGCTATACAAGACGGTATCAACAAAGGCTTAATTATTTTTTTTACAGACCAAGTTATTGCTGCCAAACTGTGACAGAATTTCACAAAAACATTATTATTTCGCTTTTTTTCTTCTGACATGTAAGCATAGTTTTTCTGAAGTGAAACACTCTTTTTAAAAAAATTGAAATTTCTCTGAAATGCTAGAACGCCTCTATTCATTCTAAATATTTTCACATGAAATTTGTAAGACCGTAAACTTCAAGTGATCAGTGTAGATAGGTGCGCTGGAGTTTAATAAAAGTTAATTATCTTGTATAGGCCTACCATGGTGATTTAATGATCTTTATACTTAACTGATTATTTTGTAGGTTTGACGCCTTTACACCAAGCAGTGTTGGATGGCAATTTGGGCGCTGTAACACTTCTTGTTGCTCATGGTGCAGACATCAACAAGCAAGACGATGATTCCTGGACACCGCTACACGCTGCTTGTGCGGAGGGCTACGCTGATATTGTTGCGTAAGTATTTAAGCACGCAGTACTTTGGCGTATTGGTGCAGAAGAGTCTAAATATCACTTGCATAAAGAGCGTACATGTACATAGATATTTAGATGAGATTTTCTTATCTCGTTTGTTAAGGTATTTAGATGGTACACGATCATAAATATTCAGTAAGGTAACATTGTTTTGCCACTGTTATTGTCTAAATACTTTTTCATTTGTACGGTCCTCGTTTAGCCATTGCGCAAAGATATAAAAGTCACTGTAAACTGTGTTTGAACCGCATTCATGCAATCGGCTTTGCAAACCTGATTATCGCTCTATCTTAGGAGGTTGCTGATATTGTTACCTATGCACTTGCATGAACATAAAACGACAGATATTTTTCAAGTCAAACTACATGAAATATAAAACATGTGTTTAAAATACGACATGATCACACCATTTTTACCAAGCTCATTCGTGTATATCATGTTGTTTCGGCACTTTTAATGTGAGAGTGACAAGGGCAGTCAGATAAGATATGCAACTGCCAGGCAGATTTATACACCTGATTAACAGGACGCTTTCGTGCAATAAGTATTGCGTCAAAAATTTTGAATAAAACTCGAGTAGAATGAGTGTTTTCCGTCAAGGAGCAGTTGTGGAAAGGTGATGAGTATTAATGAATTTCTGCTGTCAGATACCAGACATGCTAACTCAGTTGATAAATGTGTAGTATGGAACGATAAGTAGGCATGGCTGCAGTTCGATAATTTCATTTCTGCATCCATATTGTATCAAAATCGTCAGAAATTTTCTTTTTTAATTTGTCTAGATGTTCTTTTTACCGACAGCTGTGCCATTGAATGGAACGTACATGCCGGTCGTTATACAATTCAGATATAACTAAAGCTTATTCATAGATGAAAACGTCTTTGAAACTTTTGATTGCCTTCAATATCTTCTAGCGCTGGAAGCGACTATAGTCTTAATACAAATCTTGATGTAAATCTCACTAGCTGAGGTTGGAATCCTTGCTTCGTTCTTAAAAATGTGTAAATCAGTATATAATATATATATTTTTTTGAATATAAAGTCTGTCTTTAAAAATAAGCCACCAGTTTTCGTCTTGTAGAGAAGAAGTTTGCGTGACAGTCATTCGTGTCATTATTTTTCACAATTTCAATAATTGATATTCGTTTAATAATTTTTATTACACAATTTTGTGATCACACTTTGTAAAAATTAACATTTTTGTCCGTCATTTCTAATGTGCGTGGCTAATTTGCATCAAGGCTTACTTGTTTTTAATTATATGCTCATTGCAAGAACTAGCTATTTTTAACACTGTTTGGTTTAAAGGAATTCAGCTTGTCTGTCCGTCTGTCTCTCTGTCCGTCCGTCTTTCTGTAGACGGAATTCTGTGAACAGTAAATCTATAAAAAAACCTGGTCACAATTTAATTATACTTCACAAAAGTGATAAGTACAATGTCTAGTTGTGCATGGTCCATGTTTCGGGTCACAAGGTCAAAGGTCGAGGTCACAGGGGCTCGCGATACTAAAATATTGTGGACGCTAAATCTCCAAAACCACTGGTCATAATTTAATTATACTTCACAAAAGTGATAAGTACTATGCCTAGTTGTGCATGGTCCATGTTTCTGGTAACTTGATCAAAGGTCAAGGTCGCAGGGGCTCGACATAGTAAAATCTTGTAGATGCTTAATCTCCAAAACCTCTGCTCAGAATTTAATGATATTTCACAGAAGTGATAAGTACCACGCCTAGCTGTGCATGGTCTATGTTCCGGGTCACTACTTCAAATGTCAAGGTCACAGGGGCTCGACATAATAAAATCTCGTGCGCTCTTAATCTCAAAATCCTCTGGTCAGAATTTAATTATACTTCACAGAAGTGATAAGTACCTTGTCTAAAGTTGTGCAGGTCTAATAATAAAAGCATCAAATGTTACATTGATTTTATATACTGTGTCAGTAGGGTGTAGGGGGGTGTATTCAGCACCTTCAGTGATAGTTCTAGTTTGCTTAATATTAATTTTGTAAATTTCATGATGACTCATAATGATACTGAAATATATTTCAAGGTTCCTATTGGAAAAAGGCGCAGACAAGTCTATCCTAACAGTCGAAGGTGAAAGACCTCTTGATCTCGTCGAACCGTCCGATTTCGAAACGGTTCGCGTAATGCTTGGAAGTGTTCAGCAAACGGAAAGCGACCAATCGGATGACGAAACTTTGGAACAAAGTGGTGTAGCATCTTCAGTATCTGGATGACCCAGCTTTGAACTTATTCAAGTCAAACGTTATTTGTTTCCATTTTGATCAATTCATTCGCGTCCATACAATCTACACTAAAGTAACATTACGAAATAATTGTGTCCATATTAAATATTAATGGCCAAAGTTGGTATGCATGCATACTTATAACGATGTTGCATTGGTGCGCAAGCATGTTATGATGTGTCATTAGTGCGCATTAGTTTAACGCACTTTCTAGTAAACTATTACTTGTGTCATATCATAGAATCGCATATTGAAGAAAACGTAGTCTAAAGTGATCGATAATCATATAATTCTTCTTCAGAATACAAGAAAAGCCTCTGAGGTAGAAATTTTAAAGTTCAGCAATAATTTAAGAGAGTGAATGAAAACTTTTGAAAGAACGTGCCTCATTTGAAACTCAGCGTTTCCTTAAACCAATGTGTGCGAATGTATATTAATCCTAGATTTTATTTAGGACTTAATGTGAACTTTTTTTCCGTTGTTATTGTAAGAGTTTACTTGCAATTCAAGGATAAAGAGTTATCGGAAACTGGAATCTGACAATAGATATTGTTTAACCAAAGCTATGACTGTATTGTGAATGGTGTTAACATTGAATGATGTCTGTACATAAAGGAAATATTGTATAGAAACTGTTTTAACTAATTGGACATGAACAAGCACTGCGTGAAATAATGTGCCATGGAAAAGATTAATCGACCAAATCTTAATGTGTTTTCAATGAACTTACTGTTTACTGAACGTGTGTGTTTGCTTTAAAATGTGTCAGTGCATGGGACTTTAATGAGTACATTTTTTGTCGTGTGTTTTCCGCATGTTGTGGTATTTTAACCATAAATAAATCGTTACAAATGTATCACTTGTTGGGTGCAATTAGCACACACATGCGTAATTTTATCTTCGCATTAACAGAAATTTAATCTGAAACTTAGAAAAGGAAAAGTAATTCACATATTCAAATATTCACATAAAAGCATAGCGTTCTGAGAGAACAAATGCCATCCATAAAATAAATGTTGTTACGAATGTATTCATAACATAATACCCCCACACTTTACACTTACTTTGAAAAGAAGTGGATAGTAGTCGACCTCTATGTGCATATTAGACCGATAGAAACATTTCATTTTTCAAACTTTTTGGAAGGCGTTATATACTTGCACCAAATAAGATTACGAACATTAGAACATAAAAAAAAACAAATATTTTTATCATGAGTATACGGATAAACATTGCATTTATACGAACTATTTATAATAAGCATTCTTACATATGGTTGTTTGATGTACATGCAGAATTGTAGCCAAAGCATCCGTATTGTATGCGTATTAGCATAATTACGAATTCGTACGAAACTATCATTGTGTTACTAATTAAGTGATTTCATAATTGTCGTTTTTTTTGTCCAAAAAACAAGCAGAGGCGTATTGCTCTGAGCCCAAAAATAATGCACTTATATTACTTTCCCTACAGACTTATATAGATATATCTTAGAAGTCTATTGTCAGTTCATATACTATTCGCTTATAATCGGAACATTGATTTTCAATGGAACATTAAAGTATGTGTTGATGATACCGTTCAAGGCCGTAACAATACCCTGCTCAACTACATCTATTAAAATAACTCAACTTACTCAAAAAATCTTTAGTCAGTTGAAATATCTTCAGCAAACATGGAACATTTTACAGACTTTACAAATCAACGCTATACTAGGATTAACTATGTAATCACCATTACCAGAGAATGAGCCTAGAGACTCGATCGTTACATTTTTAACACGTATGTCTTATAGATGCTAAAATTTCATGTGTCTGTCAATCACGATGATTCTAACAGTATTGACAATTTCCCTTATATACACAAAGAAAGATTTGAGTCCGGAACTATTTTTGGCTGTTGAAATTACCTCCCGCGTCATTTTAATACAACATTTACTTAATAAACTTGGAATGGTATTGTTATGAATTAAGTCACGTGGTGTAAACAAATCGTAGGAAATAATACTACACTTTCGGTATCGCCTGTAATATCAGCTTAAACAAAATAAGAGAAATAGTGTTTAATGCAGGAGTAAAAAAGAACAGCAACTTTCACGGAATGCTACGAGTTCAAAGCGACTTCATGTCAGTACAGTGAATAGTACACCTTCGATCTTTGTTTGTTGACATGAACGTGTTTGAATAGATATATATTTTACTTTTGAGTGAAATACCGGATGAACTACCACAATTAGTCGTTTAGACGCTTCCTAAAAATCACCCAGGCCTTTGGTCATTGCGATTAGATTTCCACACATCTGAAATGCAACTGCTTTCTTGATTCAAGTTTAAATCAATATAAGCTGTTCAGGCTTAGAAAAAATCACCAACATGTTGTTTATAAAGCCTAAATATATACAACGTCAGAGTTCTAATGCACAGGTTGGAAGTCAGATATGCTTACTTCTGGATAAATGCGTTTTTTTCCGCATGAATTTATCCGTAAGAACAGACATATTATTCACTCATATTTGACATCCAATTGTAGTTATCAAGAAATCTGTAAATATCAGCAATGAACCAAGCTCGCTGATAATTTATGATCAATTATTCAGTAAGTCTGTTGACAAATATCATTCTGGCGAGAAGTTGACAGGGCAAGCGACAGAACGTGCTTAGAAATCGCAGCTTCTGGTTATCAATTATACCTTCAAATGATTCAAGACAGTTGCACACAACGTTCATTCGATATCTGCATGTCAGCTAAGATTTGTATGCACATCCTAAGCAGTACTTGGCGTTTTACCCTCCATTTTTAAGTAATTATTAATAAGCTCTTATACCTATGATCGTCAGACCTATTAATGATCTATGGTGATTAGTTCCGACCCCTCAATCAACATGATTGTATCTGCTTGGAAGTCGACAGACATGGCATTTTTCAGGAACAATTTGCAAGTATATTGCAAACGTACACAGCTTATATTTCTAGAAATTATTGTTTCGGAGATTAAATACATTTATTTTATGTTTTTCGGTGGTTTATCGAATTGTAAAGGCTGATTATATCTCGATAAACGCACTGTCCACTCAGTGAAAATTATCAAAATTGTCTACCCGGATTAACATCAAAATGTATACCGGTCATAATGAACGCCGGAAACCATACGACGATGACGTCGTTAAAATGACGTCATGTTTGCTATGCTGACGTTTCCAGCAATTTTCGACATTTTATTGAAACAAACTCAACACAAGTAGGGTTTGAGACATAAAATTAACAGAAAAATTGTTGATGTCGTTGTAATATCACGATAATTTCACTTTTGAACACTAGAAGCAGTAATGTAACTAGTAAAGTAGTAAATATCACTTTTGGTGCCCGCTCGGTGAAATTATAACGTGATATTACGCCGATGCCAACAAAATCCTCTATTTCTTTGAACTTAAGATACTTTTCATTAAGATTTAAAATTTCCTATCGTAATGTTTCGGATATAAAATTATGTAATTTCATAGACGTTCGCAATCGTACAGTTACATTGATGATATTAGCAGCCGTATCAACAAGAATAAGATGCAAAATTCATATTGAGAAGCAGTTGTCAATAATGAGCAGTCCCTACATTGTTGTAACAGATGCAATTATAAATTGATTCACACGAGACACGAGTTAATTATAGCTATTAAATAATTCAATTTAATAACTTGAAGCCCGGGCATTTACAAATGAAACGAAATACATCTGCCGATACAATTTATTTTACAATTGTTCTCGGATGCCTGTAAACTGTCATTTAAAAATATTTGTATGCTGCTTGCATTTAACGAAAGACAACTACTTTTTCCCTTGCAAACGTGACAAAATACAAATAACGTAAACATTCTGCTTATAATTTATTAAGCAATGTCATATTAAGTATTCTCAATGAAATTGAAAATTGAAACCTTCAACACGAACAAGAAAAATGCATTGTGTGACTCATATCCAAAATTGTTTCATTAATCAGGAATAAAGATTCTGATCGAAATTTTCAAAAATACTTTGTCTTACAAACAAAATCCAATGTAACAAAAACAGTAGACTAACAAAAACTGTTGAGATTGTCTTTTCAAGCATTTTCTATATCAAAGACACACAATATCTTTTAATCCTGACAACCTTATTCCAGGGTCAAATGTAGGCGAAATGGTAAAACGTCTATGAAAATGGTTAAAAAGAGATCATTAAAGGAAAGGGTTTTGAGAAGATTAATTATCAAATTATTGTGTCATCTACCGAGTACCTTGACCATCGAAGCGTTTAGACTTTTCTATGTAAAACTGGACAGCGGAGAAGACTTTGCTGTTTTCATTATTAGATAGGGATGGATTTCCAAAAAAACAAGCATTGAAGAGTAACAGAACAAAGTTGGAAGACCTCGTTCATTAGGATCGATCGAATGTTATCAAAGCGACTGCATTCTAGCAAAAGTGAGTGGTTGTTTCTCCACATAAACACAACGGCGATTCATCGTAATTTTTTGTGAAGGTCGTCGGCTAGAGAACTGCAGTTAGTTCTAAGCCGTGCATGGTAGATTTAAAATTTCTTGTTTTAAAGTGCAATATTACTCAGGTGAGCGATACATGGCCATGATGACTGTAGTAGATCTATTGTATTGAGTATGGCATCAGCTGTAGCATCCATTCGGAAGTAACCTTATACACTTGTACTTGACAACGCATTTTTCAATGCTTAGTAGCTTTTCTCTTGCTCTTCACCCCATAAAAATATTGAGTCCTGTCGTGTTACTCTCCTGAGTGGTTCAGATATTGTAGCATACTTCGGTATGAATTTAGAACTGTAGTTTACAAGTCCAAGAAAGCTTCTTGTTTGTTTTGGGTCTAGGCGCGTTTTTGAGTGCTTTCACTCGGTCTTCTGTAGGTACGATACCGTGCTTTGATAATATGTGTCCCATAAATGTGATTTTGTCCAATCCGAATTGACATTTGGCACGATTCAACGTAAGATTCTTTTCTCTCAGCCTTTCAAACACTTTTTCTAGTCGCGTGTCATGTTGAGCCTTGTCCTTGGCATGTACAATAAGGCCATCTGCCACATTTTCTACACCCTCACAGTCGGCAAACACTTGGGAAATTATTTTCTGGTACTTTTCTGGAGCTGCATTTACGCCAAAATTCAATGTCTTATGGCGGTACAAGCCTTTTTGTGTAACGAACGTGGTGATGTATCGAGAAAATTCTTCAAGCTCAATTTGGTGAAACGCCATAGTCAAATCCAATTTACTGAACACTTCAGCTTCGTTCATTTTGTCATTTTGTATAAAATTTCATCTACTGTTGGTATAGGGCGTCTTTCGCGTTGTATGGCCACATTCTAATATCAGTGTTTTTCTTCGGCACAATTATTGCAGTGCTGATCCATGAACTTGGTTCATCCACACGTTCTATTATGTCCATCGCTTCAAGCTCATCTAAATTGTCACTGAACCTTTTTTGTAATGCAAGAGGTACCCGATACGGCTTCTGTGCTACCGGCGGTACCGTTTCATCAATAGATAATTTCAATTGAAAGTTTTTAAGACGTCCTACGCCCTTGAACACGTCATCATACTTATTTATTAAGTCATCGGTCTTGATGAGATTCACACCTAATTTCAACAAATTCAACTCAATTGCACACTCTTTTCCTAGTAAGGCTGGACCCTTCCCATCCATCACATATATTTCCATTGAGATATATTTCCCATTTACATTTTTCACTGTCGCATCGACGGTAAGTTTTTCCAAAATCTTCAGTGGCTTCTCGGCTCCATATGGGAACAATTAGTGTTATTGTAACAACACCTTAATAGTTTAATACCTTTAATACATATCAGCATCCACGCACCACTAACAACAGTATACTTACATACATATTTATATACAAGGTTCCCGCTAGATATACCACGTGACTATTACCGTAAATACTCAATACAATAGATCTACTACAATGACCATCTTACTTATGGTGTAACACTACAATAACATGGGGAAGCATTGTAACTGAAATGAACATCATTCCAAATCCTTAACTTGTTTCATTCTGTCTTTGATGCATATTCAGTATTGAATAGTTTCCTTTTTTCAACAGTACTACATTCCAGTGATGTAATATAACCGAGGTTGGTTTGACGATTTACGGACAGAGGCAATTTGTTTCGTAGTGAAATGTAAAATTGTACTTGTTGAAGAGAATGTTTTCCGATATTTCTGACAAATGTGCTACTAAATTTTGACATTGAATAGTATTAATAACTATAATTCCACCGATCATATGGTATGTAGTATATACAGACAGCCAGTTTAACAGAGAAGTAAACGATTTCCATGTCGAATGAAAATCATTATTTAATATTATATTTTAGTTGAGAAATTCGTTGTGTTCAGACAAACATAATTATCCATAAAATGAATTCTGATTGATTAAAAGTTAGCCCCCTTAATGAAGGAATAGCTAACGAGTACACATTTTCTCACAACGTTTGATATGGGGACAATAGTTGATGACAATTGTTTCAAACTATCTTAATAGCTGCAAAACACTCCAAGATATCGTTGCGCCATGATGTACGAGATACATTCCTGGCGCAGACTGCACGGAGCTCATCAAACGCAACAAATTACCATTAATTACTCTCTTTTCTTGGCCTTTTGAAATAATTGGAAATAATATTTCGAATTTTGGATTACGTTGTGGGGTTGGCAAGCAAAACAGGTCAATATTGTAGCTATAAGATAATTACCGAGCGCGACATTGATTTATAGTAATATGAAAGTCAGAATTCTGGCAATTTCCTAGCATATTGATATAAGGATGTCAATTTGTGAGCAATCCTTTGGTGATGAGCAGTTTCCGATATTCTGACATCTTGAAACCCATGCCATTAATTTGCAAGTAATTAGGACAGACATGAATCAAGAGAACAATCGTTATTAAAACGTGATACATATTCACTACATATCAAATTCCTGAGTAATAGGGTTCCATTCCTAATTCAGCAACTTTACAGGTTGTTAAGAGTCTGAACATTGACAAAAGGGCAAACATAACAAGAGGTCCATCGTGGCCCTATATAGTTAACCTGAGAACCATTGCCCTTCACGTCAAGGCCACAGCAACATCTTAGAAGTTTTTTCTTATGAATCCATATGAAAACCAGTTATCCGTGGATGTGGTCAATTTTGATCCAGTGGCATGATTTGAACGAACTTGGTAGAGGTCCACTAGACAACATACCATACCGTATACCTAAGTTCTAGGCCTTGTGGTTTTATAGCTTTCCAGTTGACAATCACGGCTCCATACCAAATATTTAAGCTCTATGCCTTGTGACTTTTGAGAAGAGTTATAATTTTACAATATTTACAAATATGTAAACCCCTAGGGCAGGGTCAATTCAGACCCCAAGGGTATAATTTGTACAAAGTTGCTAGAGATCCACTAGAAATGCTACACACCAAATATCTGAGCTCTGGCACTTGCGGCATAAGTAAGGAAAATCATTGATGATTTCCCTGTATAACTCTATGTAAAATAAGTGACAACCCGGGCGGGGCTAAGTTTACCGCAGGTGCATGCTTTGAACAAGCGTAATAGCAATCTTGTTCAGTCATCCGGAGCCATTTGAACAAATGTAAGAAAGCCAAGTTTGGTGAAATTCCACGAAGTCGTTTATGAGAAGAAGTCATTTAAGTAAAATGTTGACGACAGCTAGAGCGATCGTAATTGCTCTTCTTGAAAATAAATGAACTCAATTGTTTTTATCTCAATTGTTCGGAATAAACTGGATCGGCAAGAATAAATATAAGCTTTGATAAAACCTGTTGTTTGTTTGGGGTGTTTTAAAACTTTTGTAAGCGGCAAGAGAGCAACAACGTCAGCTTATATAAATGATGAGACTTACGATTTTTTACAGAGGAAACAATTTTTATTCCCTCAAAGTTTATTTTTTCTTTAAAAAGAAGATTCAAGATAAAGCGGAAAAATGCAATGCTACTACGATGAAAATTTCAATTTTGCACTCAACAAATTTGGCTTAGACACACACAGCTATTTTACTCATCTTTCATAATTTTGTCTGTGCATCTGAGTAAATTTATCTGACATCATCCTGCATATTTTATCCAGCTTCACATATTTCATCTGCAGGAAAGACAAGTATATAATGCCAAATCTACTGGCGTGCTCATGAAGAGAACTTTTTGTGCTATAGAAGCCTGGTTCACTAGTCTTAAGCAGAAATAACATGTCTTCCTGTAATAAAATAATAATCTCATTTATATTACATATCTGTTAATGACAAAAATTTTTGCTTGAATGTCAAGTGTATAATTTGTCTTCAAGTTTTTATTCCCCGTGTTTTGTAGAATCGTTGAGCATATCTAGGAAGGGTCATCCAACGAATTAAATATCCCATCGAAATTTCGTTTGACCTGACCATTTTTATAAAAAATGTAGCAAATTAAGTATAAAGGTAACTGTGTCTAATTAAAAACCCACGAAAATGAATTATATGCCTATGATTTTTATGTATTTAACATTACGGCAAATGTTAACATTTCAACAAATATTACTATCTTGTTTTACAGAGAATAATATTACTTTTTATTACCGTATTTTAAACTTAAACCCTACTATTCGTTTGGGGAATGTAAATTAAACATACTCATCTTACGAATTACGAAGGAATAATAGGGAGAATAAACTTCTACGGGTAATAGCTATGTATCAGCGATTCATAACTTTTGTGTATTTCTGCGCACTGAAAATAAAACCATCAAAATTACAGAAACGATACACCAACAAGACGTGTTGATTAAACACAGCACATTTAAAAGATTTGTTTTGACGTTTTCTAAAAAAAATGCGAAAATTCAGTGCAAGATTTTTTTGTTTTCTTCCGTAAAGATGTTATATATTGGTCTTAGTTTACTAAAATCATTTATTTTGCCCAATGCTCCACTTAAACAATTACATGTATACCAAGTTTGACAATTCTGTTTGTTTTTTGTTTGTTTGTTTTTTTGTTTTTTTTTTTTTTTAGGGGGGGGGGGGGCGTTTAAAGAATAACATTTCAGTGCATACGTTAGTTTAGTCTGATCAGGGTATACGCTGCTCACTAATTACCTTAGCATACATAGAAAATCTGCAAATTAAAAAAAAAGCACTGTACAAGAGAAAAATTTAAAAGGCTAATCTAAGATACAAAAATCGATCAAGCAATATGTTCACTGTTACATCTGTTACAAAAGGTATAAATCAAACCTGCTTTACTAGGTCAATGTCACACTTGTTCATTTTTAAACATTACATATAAATAAAACATGATGCGATGAAATGCAGCCTTTTTATTTGGATACATTTGCATTTTCAGGTCCAGCCAATCGGAAAACAGCAGGAACGCTTTACTAATGATCAAAGCATCTACTGCAGCAGAACTGATATCTGAATAATTTTCAAAGAGTAAACAATCATAATTATATTCACATATGTTTTGTAGCTTGTTCTCATTTTTCTCAGGTTTATGCAAGAATAAATATCCTAGTTTTTATCACCGGAATACATATGCTAGTTATCAGGGTTCAACATTTTCAAGGAACTTTGAATTTACTCTTCAGAAAAAGCCATTAGCAATATTAACACAACCACGAGTGGGGAGCTGTGGAACTTTGATGCTGAAACAATTGCGATCGGCTTATTTTGGTGAAGGAGTGAATAGTAGTTACACTAAATTGATCGCGGCAAATGAGAAAACACGAAATAGGCCCGATGGATGATACACACTAAATTGATCGCATGGATAAATGATTTTCCCGGGGGTTTGTTTTGCTCAGCAGGGAAAAACATTGACGCCATAGTGCCCGATGGATGAGGGGAAAAAAAAAAAAAAAAAAAAATTTTTTTTTTTTTTTTTTTTTTTTTTTTTTTTTTTTTTTTTTTTTTTTTTTTTTTTTTTTTTTTTTGTACTTTAAATATTTATATATATATATATATATATATATTATATATATATATATATAGTATTTATCCTCAGTATGACCTAATCTGCACTGAGTAAATAGGGAAAGAAAATTTAATTAATTTTATGATTTTAAATGTACATGTACTTGAAAACACGTGTGGCTAAATAACTTTTGGAAATAAGCATTTGAATACATTAATAAATAAAAATGCAATTAATATGAAAATATAGAAATGGCAACGTTAAAGCTTGTGCTTCGCGTTTTATGGATAACTATTTGAATAAAATAATGCATCTGAGATATATAAGATACATTGAAATTATTTTTTATGTGCCTGCCGACAAACGGAAGTGTAAGTGTATTTTTTGATGATGAAATTATTCGGATATTTATTTTGTAACGTTAACACTGCCCAACACAGATTTTCACATTTAACCGTGAAAGCGAAGAAAATTTATGAGAGTGCAGGATGTAATGGAAATATATGTATATTCTATGGTTGAAGTACAAGAGTTAAACAACAAAACATGAGTAGAAGAGCAAGTTTGTTCAATAAACAGAACCCGGAAGTGAAAAAGCAGAAAGGGGTTCGATTCCCGGATGAGCATTTGTTTCTAGATAACATCAAAGAAAATGACATACATGCTTTGAATCATATGTTAAGAAGAGCAATGACGTCGATGATTAATTAAAAAGTAATTGGAGTAATAAGAGGAGCCACAATTACTAGTACATTAGCGAAACTTTGTGCGTTGGGGTGCTGTTCCTTTGTTGTTTGTCCTGTGGGTGCTGGGGCTCGTTTGGGGAGGCTGCGTTTTTGGTACGTGGCATTCCCTGTTTGATATTTTTTTCCTGCAATGATGTTGTTTAGCTTAAAGTGGAATTTGCAAATTTTTGTCAAGTAAAAATCCTGCTGAAATAGTTGTGTGTGAAAAGGGTAGAGAAATATAGCTTTAACCCAATACAACAAACACTTCCTGCTACCAGTGGAATAATAACTTACCAAAATACTTTTCTATTTTGACTGGGAGAGTAAAACAAACGCATGCAGGAGTTGCTCCCTTCCACGCCAAAATCCTACCAACAACAACAAAAACACAAGGGAGATCACGTGAAGAAAGGACATTTTGTCCATTTTTTTATTTCAAAGCACCAACTTCAAATACTATGCGGCATTATCATTAGTTTAACACATTTAAATGAACAGCAACCGAAAATTGCTTTTATAAAACTGTCACCAAAAGTACACTTTGTGCAGTAAGATGCGCATAATGCCACTTTAAACTCATTCATTTTGCATCGTTCGGGGACTTACATTCTTACAACATTATTTAAATATTAGTTATATCGATGGTTGATTCCTAGAATAATAGATGCATTACTTTATCGTTTTCGTAATAACGGTTAATGTACCAGAAGACATACGTGTAATTAGTAACTAGGTAAAGGTAACTAGACACAGTCTTCATATAGAAGAATGTCAATCTCGATTACTTTACTTCATATTCCAAATTGTAATTAATTTTTTTAATGGTTTAGCTTATTTTGAAAGTATTGTCGTATATAACATATCGCTGTTCGATCTCGAAAAAGACTACCTGCTCAAATATTTGCAAGTCACCGATATTAGCTGTGACGTTAATTCACATTGGGAGGACCAGAAAAGTCCAAAGTTTCAACAATTCTACGCAAAAAAGGGACATTTGTTCTGTAAGATACATGGTATCATGTACAACATGATTTCAGTAAAGGCTCAAACATCCCTGACGCCGTTACTTAATCTTACGCATCGCTGGTTACTGGCAGAGTTTCAACAAAAATCCAATCTTATTCGTTTTATCTTTCCTCAGACAATTTCTTCATTTCAATTTTTTTTATTGAAATCGGAAACTAATAAGAATTGTTTTTTTCAACTGAAATTTAAGAAATTCTCCCAGCATTATCACAAGGGCCACATTCCCTTATATATGCGTGCGTTATATTCAAAAATTGGTAATCTCAAAGTTTTACAAAAGTAAATCACCCTATATAGGCCTAATTTGGTAATTTGAATGCTTTTCATACCTACTGATTATTTTGTAGGGTTAACAACTTTACACCAAGCAGTATTGGATGGCAATATTGATGCTGTAACACTTCTTGTTAAACATGGTGCAGACATCAACAAGCAAGACGACGATTCCTGGACACCGCTACACGCTGCTTGTGCGGAGGGCTATGCAGATATTGTTGAGTAAGTGTCATGGGCCCAACTTGTGCGGATGGCAGTGCATATATTGTTCAGTCAGTATTACATATAAATCTGCATTTTAAGACAAGAACATTCTTAAACATTTGTAAAATTAAATGTGTAACTACATTTTGACCTTGTTTAAAACAGTATATTGCGATCTTAATTTGAAAGTAAAAAGGGCAGTAATTCGAGCTAAGTTAAAGGATAATAAGATAAGCAACTGCCAGGCAGAGTTTGTATATATGATAAACATAATGATTGTGTGTTATGAGAGACGAGAAATATTGCGTCAGTAGATGCTGAATAAAACCTTGGTATAACATATGCTTTCGGTCGAGGACATTTTATCAAAATGTGATCCGAATTAATAAATCCATGTTGTTACAGACATGCTACCTCTGCTGATTAAATGTGGAATGGAACGATAAGGAGACACGGGCTGTTGATCGATAATTGCTTCAGCAGTAATTTCGTAATAAACTAGATTTATGTCACACAACAACAGAAATGTTTTGTTTTAATTTGTTTAGATATTTCATTTGTGTTCAATACACATGCCATTGAAAGGAACGTATATCCGTTGTCAGCTAGTATACAGTATAAAGTCAAACCTGATTTTTAGGTTGACAATCAAAGCATTGTCAATGGTGGCCATCCACAGTAGATAAATAATTGATACTGGATTATCAAGTTTGGCAAATGATTAGTTGGAAAATATCAGTATTTGCTGTTTAAGATATGTGTCTGCTTAAAAGAGGCCACCACTAACAACGGTTGTGGCAGTTTACGGTTAAAGACGAAGCGAAGGCATGCTGGTCTGATACATTTTAAAGAATAGAATCATCTCGACAGGCAACCATATCTTTATTGAAACTTGGTTATGCATGTTCATGGTATAGGTTTGAAGTCAGGCTTCCGTCTTTAAAATTTATAAATCTATCTCAAAATTACAGTATAATGACACGCATAAATATCTGTTCTGTAAAGGTGCAGACAATGTAGTATTAATTTCCTACTTTGGTGGAAAATTCCTGTAAACACACATCTGCCCATCTACAAATAGAAATATTTAATTAAGTCCCCCAAAAAGATCGTGTACAAACTTAAGAACACCTTCAAGTTACTTTAGAGTGTGAGATATATTTTATATAAGTCTAATGTTTATCCTTTTTTATAATCAAAAACTACCATCGTCAAAATTAATATATATATTCAAAACCTCGGCCAGAATTACAATTTATTGAAGCTAGTCTCCTACCAGTATTAGCTGAACTATGTCTCGGGTAATAATAATATTACAAGGTTACTGTGATTTCATATTAGGGGATATTTTTCTCTCCAAAACCAGACGTTCTGGTCTCGGCACGAAAATAATTAACTTTTAGTACTTTCCCCACAGACCTAACGAGATATTTCCTAGTACGCTTTAACGGTATATTGTTTCTCATTTCAGTCTATAAAGCCAGTATACTGTCTGCCATAAACATTTGCTTTTTACGTGCATTTTCTTGTATTACAGAAGCCTTGACATATTCATCTGCAACTGACAAATCTGCAATTGACAAATTATAAATTGTTCATTTCGAACAGATTGTTGAAAGCAAGACTTTTACAAGCCTGGTGAGTCTTTTGAGACAAGTCGTCCTGCAAGTTCAGAGGCATTTGACATAGGCGGCTACCGGTTATAAATTTTCCTTCCAATGAATACATTTCAGTTTCACACAATGTTTGTTTTTGATTCAAACTATTTTTTTTCTCGATTTGCGTCTTGCCTAAGGACACTACCACTACTTGGCACTGGTGGGAGGTTAATCATGGGACGCGCATATCCAGAGGTGAACGCTCTACAACACTTCCAAGGCGCCTTGCACACTGTTTAATCAGTATAAGCAAACATATAGCAATAATGAACACTGTTTACATCGGAATTGCATATAGTTACAGACTAATAGATACCAGACATTCTTTAATTATGTCTATAAAACATAAAAAATTTAGCTTTTTACCGATAACCTAGACATTACAAACGAAATGAATTCTCATCAGTCGTTGCTACTTATTTAACAGTTGTGATTCTCCACGAAGTTGCAATTTAAAAAACCTTCCACACGGACCAGATAATGATATCAGGGAAAGCCCTATCCGAAACTGATTCCTTAATCAGCAGAAAGTATTCTTACCAAATGTTGCTTACTATCCGTCGCCAGAAACAACAAGATTAGACGTTCAATGTCTGTTGAGATTAACACTTTAAAACATTAAAATCCCTATCAATAAGTTCATTCCATAGACTTAAGACATTTTTGATGAAAGAAAAATCTTCTTATTAACGCACATTTCAGAGGCAAAGGCATAAGGTGTTTGGAATTCTGTGATTGTAAAGAAATTAAGAAGACTCTAAGGACTGATGCCAGTCTACAGCACGAACAATGATAAAATGACATTCTTCCTAAACAACACGATTAGTTGTCTGTTTCAAATCTATAAGGCACGAATACAGGACCGTGTTTGATTTGTTCTATGGCAATACAGATTTTATGTAGGTTTACTCACCTTCAAACTACTAGTATATTGACCGCATCTATTCTCCAAACCGGAAAGCCTAGTAATGGCCTGTGAACAGCAGTAACTACCTGTAGAAAGACATTATTGTCGTTTAAACTTGTGCTGGTAGAGTAGCATTCAAAGTACCCACAAGACAATTTTTATGCGGACTGACACTTGCGTAGAACAACCGACCTTCTGGCTTCCGCACCTGAAAAAGTTCGGTGACCCTGACATATTTGATACCAAAGCGATGACGGGCTTTTGATTATAAGTCAACGACCATTACAACTTGCACCTTGCCACGCCGGCAACTGCTTGATTGCATTAATTTTCTCCAAAGATTGAACTAGCTGAACGTATACTAAATAAGCATTTGATAAGACAAACCAACTTTAGTTATTATATATGCACTTCTTATCTCATTTAAATGCGCTTACATCTGTTATGACAGAATATTTCTACTTTCAGTGGAACAGAATTACTGACAGCGGATACACATGCCAGTCAATGGTATGTAGCAGTCAATGTCAGTAGCAATGACTTGTATACTTCGTTCAATTATAGTAATTGTCAATTAATGTCACGAAAAGCTAGAACCTACTCAAATATTAAGACAGCTGCTATTCCACGCCGTCTTATTCTAAAATATGGCCCATCTTACTGAAATCTAAAGACTTTTTAACTCGGCTTTCATTTCATAGTATACATGCCATTTTACTAGTATCATGTTTTTGTGGGCGTACTTTGTTTGTTACAGTAATTCATTTTTGTTCGCCGTTCTATGTTTGAGGTAAATAGCCAAACAAGATATGCTGTTTAACATTCATCTTCAAAAGTTTATATATTCATATTTATTTTAATAGTAAATTGTACTGCCAAAACATCTCCTGCATTTGTGGGATGATAAATAGTAAACCATTCGGCAGACAAGATACTCCCTTACTGTTGTAGTCTACTGGATAGCAGTCTAACAAAAAATGTCAATGTGCAACAACCCTATACACACACTTCCCGTGGTGTCGTTCTGCTCTTTTGATGACAGGTTCACAAAACTATGTCTGACATTAATGACAAAACAAGCCTGGAACAAACAACGAATAATGAAAGTATAGAGTAGGTGAACTGTTCTGGTAATAAACACAACAAATGAACACATGCTACACACGGATCATTCAGACATTTAGACATAAGAAGCAAGAATAAGTAATCTCCACACACAATCAAGCGCAGCACCCACAAACAGCAGTAAGAACGACTTGCAGACAAGGTACAAACTAAAGCTGTAGTATCGTATTGTACAAGGAAAACACTTTGTCATGTGAAACCAAAAAGAGCATAAGCAAGGGTAAGGGAAACAAAGCAGCAAACATGCCAAAATACAAACATATAGTAAAGCAACAATTTGACTCTGAGGATACTAGTACCGCCTTGGAACAGTTTGTAACACGAATTGTTTGTAAACAATTGATATTGTTCTTTTGGTCTGACATTGTTACCATAGAAAAAGCCTCTTTCAAATACGTATGGTTCTAATGTAGTTGGACTGACATAAATAATATGTTTAATGGATAAATACCACGCAAGTGGTCAAACTGGTTTATTTAATTGTGTAATTGAAAGTTATTAATAGTTATTGCAGTAACATTCACTGACATCACGAAGCAAGGCTTTGCGTGTAATCTGTAATCTATCATCAATAGTACAAGACAGTGTCCAAATAAAAACCTGAATACTTGGAGACAAACAAAAATAAATATTCTCCTGAACTATATTATATCAGTGACTAGAGTTCGCTCATTCTCTGGACAACACCACAAGTGATTCTTCTACCTGTCAGTCTGTAGTGTTAAGTAACTTTAATATGCATTCGATACCATATTTAATTTGTACAATGAAGATATATTGATATAATCGTAACATCAACAAACATTGATCAAATAAAACACCAATCATTTACTCGACCGGTCCAATTATGGATTAGGAATAGAAAACATCCATTGTAGGAGAATGAATTTTAAGAAAACAAAATCCTCAAGGCAAAGGCAATCGCTTGTTGCAAGACAGCGAACCCCCCAATGATAATTATGAGATGCAAATAAATATTGATAAGCATTTCGAAATAAAGAGCACTCCTCGATACAATTATAGATCGATACATACGACACACAACTCAATTATAGCTATCATATAATTATGCTGAGGTTCAGATTTCTCAGACTTTACAAATAAAATTCAATCTCATCAACCGTTACTGTTTAGTTCACAATTGTTCTGGGAATCCTTCAAACCTACATAATTTATTATCCTTCAAGTGTCAAAGCAAAAAAGAGGTAACACAATATTGTAAAGCTGCTGTTCGATTCTAGCACAGGCAACTTCTTACTCCCTTGAGACAGTGAATACGAGACAAAATTACGAATAATCCAAAAAAACTTGATTAAACTATTGTAGTTACTAGAAAGTGCAACTTATTCTGAACCTCAAAAGAAACAGTGATATCATAGACCCCATAGGAAAATGATTTCCTTAATCATCATAAATATTCTGATCGAGAGTTTAAACCATAGGAAATATGTCTTACAAACAACAAAAGTACAGTTGCACATGACAGATAAGCTAAAATAATAAATATCTGTCCCAGTAACAGGAGCAGACTATAGCTTTCATATAATTGATATCTGCTATAACTGTAGAGCTTGATGATTTAATGGACATATATAAATGTTTTAGTTAAACCAATTACTGTCCTTAAAGTTTGATGGATAGTTTTCCCAAAAGAAATGAATTCGACAATCGTTGTTGGTTTTTAACTCACAAAGGTTAAATCCTATAATTCAAGTCAACTACTTAATCATTCAGTAAAAAGAAGTTCGTTCCGTAAATGTGTCTGGTAGAGCAAACAACCGTTTTGAAATTGAATTTCTAAACTATATGCATGTTTTATCTTGCAAACTTTTCATAATTTGCATAATCAATTATTTGATGTGACAGAAGATTTTTCACTTTCAGTTAAAGACCCGAAAACATGTTATTGACTTCACTAGCAGCAAGGATCCGAAAGTAAAATTGTTTTCTTTACGTCGGTAAATATTCAGTATTAGGTGTTCAAGGGAATATGACTTATCACTCTGTTTATTTCATTTTATTTCGGCACGTATCTAATCTGTTTGGAGTTAAGATGAAAAATCCTTGCGTCTTCTGAATACTATTAGAAGCCCATCGTGATTATTCAAAACATGTTTTCAGTTTTATGAAATACAGACGTTGTTAAAAAGTCTGTGTATCATGAAAACTACAATCAAACTACATTGTAGTTATTAGAACGATACAACGACTTGAAATTAAAAGAAACAAGATTAAATTTTGAACCATTTACACCCAATCTTGTGCTTTTGGTGAAGGAAAGAAAAGAGGAATGGTCATCGCAATGTCAATTGCTATTGCACTATATGATATATTCAATGTGATCAATAGAAACTATGTAATGATGACATAACAACGCATCAAACTCCTGAGTATGTTATTCGGGTGCAGGAAAAGGAAGAAAACTAATCATTGACTCGTAAGCACTTACTCAACTGGATAATATATTTGATGCGATCAATATGAAAACGTGTAATGATCTGACAAAAGAAACACCAGATAGTATTTCCTTCTATGTGATTCCATTTGTCTGTGATGTAGATTCTATTCAGTCAGTATGTAACAGATTGATGTACATTTTACAGTAGGCAATTAATTAGCCAGGTGTTAAAAGTAAAGGTCTTGTTACAAGCGTTTAATATTTTCATTTTTTTATTATATTGTTTGGTTCACATCTGTATAACTTTTAATAATTTTTCTTTAATTTTTTTAAATATTATAGTGAATTTTCCGGGAAAAAAAGTATCGGATAAATCTTATCGCACAGAAGAATAATCAAAACAAAACTTCAGTTCTTCTATAAACTTCAACAAAATGTTCTTAGAAAATTTCATATCAAAATTCAATTTTCGAAATCCTGAATGCTTATTGTGGACTCTGACATTTTACAGACAGATTATCTAAAGTCACATAGCTATATGACAGCTAAAGAACCTTTAAAAGAGAGACTTGCATAAGAAGAAACAATCATCACATCACTATAAACAACCGAAGACATTGTGAAAGGAATTTGGAATACTTCCAGACGAGATATCGGTTACATTTCTCATTACAATTAAATAAACAGGTTTATATTTTATATATACATGTAAGACCACTACCGACATGCCATAATGCATTATGCTTATAATAGTATACTACTTGCAGCCTATGAGATATATTTGAGAGTAACGTCTGTGCCAGGAACATCAACATTGTTCAATGAAATAGCTCTTACCATGTTGTATGAAATAATGCTCTTATTATTACTTTCATTCTTTGTAATGTAACGCATGTTTATTGAATTCATCTCGAGAGTGTAGAGTCCACAGCTTTACATATCTTTCATTGTAAACAAATCAAATCATTTAATATGTTAAGTGACGGTTTCATGAGTGAAGCCCTCTAAGTGTGCTTTGATAAAATTGAGAAGAGTATTAGTTTACAGCTCTTGGCGAAATGAAATTTGTGCTTTAATGCTTACTTCGTGAGTCTATTTTCCTACCATTTATTCGAGAAATGGTCAGCAAATAAAGAAGCATATTGAAAGATTCTTTTCCCTGTACCAGAAACTGACAAAAGGGTGATTATAAACCTATAATTATTTCCTGGAAGTTAAGAAGACGCTTGAAAATATATGCTAGCAATAGACCTGCATGATTCATACAGGGTATAAATATATTATCGCAGTCAGAGTTCTGCAATAAATTGATTAAATTTTACTATCATAAAAAACCTAACCAAGGAACACCCACTCCAAGTCAGAGCTACCTTCAACTGTATATTGCTCCATACAACTTTGCTTTTGCGTTTGCTTGTTAGTGCTGCCAATTAGTTATGTTTATCTTGTTAGATTATTATTCATAGAGCCATATAAATTATATACATGAAAAAGTAAATGAAATAACTAGAAAATATAATGATCTGTATTGACATTCTTCACAAAATGAATGCAAAACCCAAACTGCTTGTTATCTTCATTCTGCTCATTTAGCGTGGGATGACTGCCAATAGATTTGAGTCAAAGTAACGAAGGTAATCCTATATAATTAATGACGTAGAATAAATGTTACCTAATTCAATAAAAATAAAATATAAAACATACCATCTTTACAATATAATTGCCTTTTCTCGTTATTTTCTTTTCACGTGTCCAATAAAGTACTACTAATTTCGTACGTTGGAGAAGTTCTAGATTTTTGATGACGGATTGGGGATAATGTATATGACTATCAATTTCTTTTATTATATGTAACATGTAACATTCAACATTCAACATTCAAATTAATCTTTTCTTAGCAGTATTCAGCCTGATTGCAATTTTTTTAAGGTATAACGTTAGGTTTTAAATATATCAAAACACGTCATCTTCGGAAGGATTTACTTGTAATCGCTTGTCTTTAAATGTAGTTAGTAATGGTGAATTTGTTTCCGATAAAAATACTACATCATTTTCAGGTTTATGTACAATTTATTAGAAAGGAACAACACAATACAGAGAATTCCACGTGTGATTTTGTTTTAAGTCTTTAACATGAACAAGTACAAAAACAAAAAATCCAATTAACATAACATGGTTGTTCTTAAAAAAAGCTCGTATCTCAGTTTTCGTAATTTTTTAGGATGGCTTTTTCACGTATCAAAATTGAAATGATCAAATTTTAATTTTAAACCCTCGTATGATTATTCTTTCTAAAATCGCTATTTCTGTTTATTTGAAATTGCCAATACGAGTAAGAAAAATATACGCACATACGCACATATTCATTCAAGTGAAAATAATGCATTGAGAAAACCTCGTAGATGTTTTTTCATATTGATAATTATAACTAAACATAAATGCTACGACTGCTATAAAAGCTAAGTGTGATAGGTAGAAATAAGTGCATGAAGTACATATAAAGCATAAAATGGAAGTAAAAAGTTTCACTGACAAAATTTAGGACTGTATAAAGTATATTAATATATTTCCTCTCGTGTTTTTCAATCATTTGTCTTTCAGACAAACAAATAGGAACACGCTTTTGATTGTTTCAGAGAATCATTAATCTGTAAGAACCTACGCATGGAAAGCTGATACATGTTAATTTTCCGACTTAAACCAACTAAAGAGAAAGACATCATAAGATGGTTAAATTTCCTCATTCGGTTGTAAAACAAGTCTTAAAAAACTTGGTAATTTTGGCAATATTCAGTAGAACTTTACACTGAAAATGTTAAGGATTGTTTAATAATTAAAACAAGCTTCAAACACTTATAATAATTACATCGAAGACGCAAACTTCGGATTGATAAAAGTGATGATATTGCTATGTACGTCCATATGGCTCGAGTTATGCGATCAAAAGACTTTGAAACTTCAAGTTCATCACAAATCAGAGTACAAACTCAGGTTCCGAAAGATTTTTTTTTAAAAATCATCAATGACAACTTCACTTTGAAAGTTGTTCAGACCATAGCTAAGTCAATGGATGCTACATGAACATTATTGCAAATACTTTGTTATCGTAGAACTCAGGTTCCGAAAAGATTCTTTTTCAAAAATCATCAATGACAACTGTTCAGACCATAGCTAAGTCAAGGGATGCTACATGAGCATTATCGCAATGACTTCTTTTCCTTATAGAATGCCAATGCCAAAATGATCACTGTGAGATATTATAGGATAAAGCGGCCTTCTTGGCCAGATCAAGCTTCACCATTGTAACTGTAGTCTTGACTTTTCACCATGTAATTACGTCGCTGATTTCAATATCCGTATGATGTTTTATAACTACAATGTACTTCTTAAATTGGAAGATAGACAAGATAGAAAGATAGACAAGATAGAAAGATAGACAAACCATTTATAGAAATTTAGTAGGTAAAAGGTGTTGCTTCACTGAATACATTTACTGCTCATGACAGAACAACCAAAATTTATTCATTCATAGATTTATGTTGATTTAATTTTTTTTGATTTACTCGTTACTATTCATTTTTATATCCGGCTCAGAGAACTCGTTCTATCTAAAGATGCACTCGCAATTGGTTTCAATTTAAAGATTATTCAACAGCTACCCTTATGAAACTGTTGATAGTGTACCATATGTTATAATACGGTAGCTAAATTTGATATATTCTGATTGGTCGAAAGCTTCTGGAGCCTAATCGTTTTTTAATATTTTAGTGGCTACAGTACCTACTGTAAAACAATTACACTCAAAACAAAATGGCCGACGTGCCACCGGGTCGATTTTATCACCAGCGATCGAAGCACACATCGTTTGGATAAATAATTCATATTCAAAGACAATAAAAAATATATTGATGCAACCATTGTCTTCTCTTCGTCCTATACATAACGGGTCTGTGACATTTTGATCTCATTTCAAGTTCATTTTCCGTGCATCCCAGCGGAATATCATTTTCTGAATATGAAATACACTGACTAACCAATATCCCAAATTGATATTATGCTTTTTTGCAACTAATGGCTGCTAACAGGACTTTCACAGAATACCACCATGTCTGAGGAAAATCTTAAGACAAGTTTCCTTCTCTATCCTATTTAAGTTTTATTTAAATTTGTTTGTTAATTAAAAAGGACTTTCAAATTGCTTCTCTTTTGTTTTTCATGTGTACGGAGCTGCAGGGGTACAATATTACATGTTCAAACTGAGTTGAGTATAAACAAGAACTATCTTTAAACAAGATGGCCGGCCCGATTTTGAGTTTATTGAAGAGATGGGTAGCTAGATTTGATAGTAAAAATTTCTGTCAAGATTTATCTTTAGGCGCAGTCGCCAAATGTCACAGGGTTAGATAAAGTTAACCTTGACCTGGTGCGAACCCGGGAAACTTTGCTTACAGTACATATGCTCTCCCGACTGCGCTAATCGGCCGATTGCATAAATGCTCCCCAATTGTGATTAAGTTTGCATCAGGAAAACAAACTTAAGTTTTTCTTATCAAATCTGTAACTCGAAATGTATTTACAGTTATTCACTGGTCGAACTGGTATAATTACCCCTCTTCACTCATAATTAACATTAGTTTGGAGGTAACAAAGTATTTTGTTGTTTGGTATAAAAATTTTACGTACTCAAATTATAAAATCATTCACGAAAGACTGCAAACACAAGAGCATTTTATTGATTTTTTCATACTGTATTATTTTAACCTTGCCTTAACGAGTATTTTTTTTCAGTCCAAATATAGTGTACATTCCACTTGTCATTTCATTAGCTGTTGTAAAGTTACCAGCGTCCCGTCAAAATCAATCTTTATACGGTAGCGCCGAAAAAAGTTTTGTAATCACAGCGCCTGAATATTTATCCATCATTACGCTACAAATATGGCCTAAAAAATATTTCTATGACTGTGACAAGGCAGAATTGATGACGAAATAAAAACGAAATGGGACCAGTTTTGCGGAATGCATGTAAGACAAAACATCATACGTTTCTCTGTTTACAGGCCGAACATACTACAAGTCAATGATTTATTTTTCTATTACATGTAAAAACTAGAAACTAAGATCGTTTTTTACGAAGTTAAAAGCTCTCGCGGGTCCGTTGAGTATCGTCTATTTACCATTTATAAGATATAATAATAATGGTAATATTTCGAGGGCAGTTCAGATACTTTTCTTTCTTCCAAATAAATATGTGGTATTATAAAAATGACTGGAATAACGTTTCAGATTTACATGACTTTTCATAATATGTTTATTGTAGTCACTGTATAAAGCCTTGACCGGGTAATCGGTCTCATATAGCCTTTTCAAAAAGATATCAACACTCGCCTGACGGTTCGTGTTTAATCAATTCACATCCCGTCAAGAATCTATATACCTTATACCTTTTTACACGTGGTTTTGTGTTTAGTTGACTTTTTCAATGTTATCGCCAGTAAGATGTCAGTCAAGAAATGTAGCAGGTGTAAACTCAGAATTAGAAATTGTTTCAGTCAATATGGTGTATACATTTTTTTTGTGCTGGTACAATGAAATTAATAATTTCAATGATATGATGTTTCAGTCTCATTTGAGATCGATGATACCTATCATTTCAAAAATCAGGAGCAAATGATCAGGAGGATATAACATGTGTCAATTTACCAGACAATAATGATTATTTCTCAAATTTATACGAGAACTAGATTTTGTAAATATACACTCGCAGTTCATAATAAATCCTCAAACATCGATCTAATGTGAACTAGGTAGATTATCATCATTGACATACATTTCTCAACAAACGCTGAAATTCTATAAATGAGTTAAGGAAAACACAACAAACACTTTGCTTATGGACATTTTCAAGTGAAATGAAATGTTAAAAGCTGGCGGTCATAAATCATGGCTCAATTCCGTCAAACACATTCAGAAAAGGTTTAATATAGAAATTGAAAACATTGACAAAAATTCAACTTATTCTGTTATAAATGATAAAAGTACACTTGGTATGTTAAATCACATTCAACACCTACGAAACTTTAAGGATGATAAACTTTACTTCTTTGCTAAGGTATATGACATATTTCTGTTAAAACCATACCTTAAAATAGTATAAAATAGAACAGTTACAAAGCATTTAACAGCATTAGAAATATCAAGCCATAAATTACAAATTGAAAGAAGCAGATACACAAGACCTAAAGACCACGATCTGAAAGAATGTGCTTGGTTTACAACGCAGTCGCAGATGAAAAGCATTTTCTTCTAGAATGTAATATAATTAATACTAGAGAAGCGTTACCTGATCTGCGAAACATAACAAGCCATAAAATAAATTTTAATAAAGAAAAGATGCAACCCAATTGACAAAACTAATACATGTATAGCAATTGTATGCCATTTTATATCTACAAATTTGATATAGTTTATGTAAACTTTCATAATATTGGTACATATGCTTCTATTTTGTGCTTTTTATACCCCCGAACAGAAAATGATAAGTACCATACCTAGCTGTGCATGGTTCATGTTTCGGGTCACTCGGTCAAAGGTCAAGGTCACGAGTTCTCTCACGTAGTGCCTCTCCAAAGCATATTTTCTTTGTGTTTAGAAAATATGTAAACATGTACATTTTCGAAAGGTCTTTGAATCTAAAATTAACTCCTTTTTTTGTTTGTAATTATGCTTGTTAGGTCCACCATCCTCTAAAGAGGCTATAATCGGTACGACCCGGCATGTCCTCCTGATCATGCCCCTAACTAAAATACCTAATTATTTATTGCCGAGAGTAGATCTTATCGAAGACTTACAGATTGCAGTCATTTTACATAATCTTGCTTTTGATTGGTTCTTATAATGTAGGTCACCACATTGACAAACGAGGTCCTGATTGTGGTTGACCTAGTTTCCTATCCCTAACTTATCAAACTGAATTGACCCATATAATGAGTGACCCCTTTTTATGTACAAATCATTTTGTTTCATTATTCTTTCTACATGTTATACAATCCAGTTAGCAAAAATTTTAAACACATAAACGGGATATAAGACATTGGACTATGGGGTCACCTTATGGGGCACTGGATCATACAACATGTTATTTAAATGAAAAAAATATGAATGTCCTAACTTGAAATTTTAACCAGCAGACTCCGAAATAGGACGCCAAGGTATCACCAGGAGCCATCAGACTGTTGGGTTTCATACCAATGCCAGCAAGAAAAAATATCCGCCGTCTGCCTGCTTGGGCACTTGTCGTAGGTCATTGGCTTGACCTTCAAAGGCGACCAGATCCTCTTCTTCAACCAGTCTTCAGTCCGCCCCTCGACGTCTGCAAGGCTTGGACTCGTCGTGTAGCTTGCGGTCCCATCAACATGGCTTGTGATAGTTAAGAGAGGTGGTGCAAGAGACGACTCCGGAGCGAAAAAATAGAAGGAAGAAACTGCTTTGTTTTTGAAAAAGCTCTCGCGTAGTCGAAATTGGCCTAACCTTACTTGTTTTTGAAATAACAGAGTTACTTAATAAATGTGACCACTACTTACTGAAAAATGAAAACGAATTTGTGGAGATAGTACCAAATGGTGGTCTTCTTGAAAAGCTGAGAGCATCTCAGCATTGCATTGCATGTTAAAGATATTTATAAAGTTGTTGATAATAAAATGAAAAACAAGTGACCAACAGTTCTTATCTTTTAAAGTAACCAAGAAAAATGTATTTACTTATTCATTATGAGCTATTAGACATTTACTTAAAATATTTAGTAGCAATAGGATGTATTTACTTATATTTTGCTCTGAAAGGGAGCAAAAGAAAGAGAAAAAACAATTAATGTGGTGGTATGCAACAATCCTGGTCGAGGAGATAGCTCTGTGACATCCTAGCAATATGTTGGCATAGTTTTCATTTTTAGTGCGCACGAACCGGATGGAGATACTAGCCGATGCCTTTTGTAAATTAGCTTTTAGAGTCTGAGTCGTGTCTTAATAAGTTTTTGCTTATGCTTGGCCTTAATCTGAGCTTCGTTTCTGCAATGACTAAGGGTGTATTAATATTATAGGCTTATACTTTATTTGTGTGTATTAAAATTAACTACAAACCATTAAATGATGCTCCTGATCCCAAAAATAATTAGATTATTAAATCTTAAAACAATTCTCACCTGGCTTAACTTTTTTAACAAGGCTTACAGAAAGAGGTAACCCCCTTTACCTTCAAACTTTCCTATGTTTTTAAACTTTAATGTCTGTTTAAGGGCACCGAGTCTCAGACTTTTTGAAAATATTATTTTTAACAATTCCATGACCATTTTTGTTTTGTTACGTTTGTATAACCTTCTATCACAACAAAAATAAGAGCATAAAATTCATTTGAAGACAGATATCCGAAATCTTTGACACCATTCGGTCAAGTAGGCAACTGTGTATAAAATGCAACGTTTTGGTAAAAGGGTTTACCTCTGGTTGCAATCCTTATTAAAAATAATGATGGGTAACACATTTAATTTCTTTTAGTGCTCTATTTCTTCTTGTAAACCTTTAGAACCATACTTTTTACGTGAAGTGTCCTATAAAAGCGGTTTGATTTCCCACAATACCAACATTGCATGTCATTTCTAATTTTCAGTTATGGTTATGACATTTTAAGAAAAACTGCATCTACATAATTATTATCTTTCAAAAATTGCTTTATTGATTGCATGAATGCAGCGTCGCTGAAATATGATATTTTATTTTCGCCAGTGGTTCAAAAGCGTCATGGACTTTAGTATAAAGAATGCTTAGAAACAGGTCATCGAGGTAGCTACATGTACATGTAAGCCGTCTAGCCTCATATTCATAATTTTGGTGTGTACATGTTCTTTGTTAAACAAAGATTTGACTCATATTCTATAAAACTGCGTAAACGTCAGAACATTCTACGTCGAGGTTCAGGTATTAAGTAGAATATAGGTGCATATAAAGTTCAATTATCGAAATATTTACGACAACGCATTCACAAAATGTAATATTGCAGGGATCATTTCAGATAACTAAAGAAATAGAGGATAATTGTTGGTTTTGGTGCAAAATCACGTTTTAATTTCACCGAATGAGCACCAAAAGTGATATTTTCTTGAGTGGCGCAGCCCCAAATGAAATTAACTACTTTTCGTATTCACGAGTGAAAATAACGTGATATTACGACGATTCCAACAATCTTTCTGTTTATTTTATGGCTAAAACTCTAATTTTGTTGAGTTTGTTTCTACAAAATATTGAAAGTCGCGGGAAACGTCATCAGAAACATAACACAAATGGCGTAATTTAAACGACGTCATCGTCGTATGGTGTCCGGCGTTAATTACGCTCAGTATACTTTTTGACGTTTTTGATGGAAAATGCTAGAAATAGTTGTTTGTCGATATTTCTCTCAAAACGCTTACATTTATATTTTCTATTATATCCCTTCAGTTTTGCATTGTATAACAGAAAAGTGGGCTTTCAATGTACTGTATATGAGTATACTTTTGTTGCTTATCTATGTTTTGAAACCCGTTGCATCTTGTTATCAGATCCTTTTTGTTAAACTGTAATATATAATTTGCCGCCGTACGTCACGTTCCGTTACGCGCTACGTTTAGCGGACGTGACGTTACTTGTTTGTTATTATATACATTCTAGCATAAAATGTGCTGTTTTTGCCCATTTTGCCGGTGTTTTAACAGGAGAAAAACGTGTGTTAACGGGGAGATTCACGCGCCATTATAACCCGTTTTCATTTATGCGCATTACAGGGCCATTGTAAGCAATGGACCTGTCCCCCAAGTCTTACATCATGTACGGCGTCAACAGTGCCGGGCTTAAAAACCGCTGGTGACGTCATAAATATGACGTAAACAACACGGACGTTGTCCCGCGCATTATTGAACGTCGTACCAGTAAGAGCGTTTCATTTTTATTTTTATGATTTTTTATGTTATTTATGCTAGAATAGAGCTAACGAACGTTTTTTCGTGTTACTGCAAAAACTCTCGGGATATGTTGGTGCCCTCGCCCTAACGGGCTCGGGCACCAACCATCCCTCGGGATTCTGCAGATGTTATAACACGAGAAAACGTGCGTTAACCCTACATTGCTATTTACTGCAACTGAAGAAGACGTACAATAAAGTCGAAACATGTTGTGCAAAACAGCGTTGTGATTAATTTTATTTCATCAGTCATGCACTCCTTGGAAAACTAATTCTCAAAACTAGAAATAACATTATTCTTGAACAGAAAAAGGGTCCTAAGAAATGGCGGAGTCAACTATAAGGCGTTTGTAGAGACACATATTAGAACTATAAAAAGGTGCTGCAGTCGCTTCAGCTTCTTTTAACAAAAACAAGTTAAAAGTCCGCAGCCTACAAGTCATAATTATTGCAGCAGTTTTTGTATATTTCATGTAGTTTTACTTTAGAACAGAAAACTTTCTGTTTCCGGCAATTGGATGCGTATTAACGCACTAACAACAAACAACACTGACATCGCTACAACGCATCAATAACAATAAATCTTGTATGGCAGCAATTGTAAATAATAAGAGTTTGCATAACATGTGCAATGTATTACAATATCTGTGTTTTTGTAACATATACATTTTGCATTATCATAGATCTGTGTTTTGTAACATATACACAATAAGAAGAAATGAAGCAACGATTGAAATAGAGTCGTCAGAGTATTGTATGGAACAGAGAAAATTCCATTAGAGAGGAATGAAAGAAAACTGTGGACTGCTGCAGCGCAGAAATCGGTGATGCAAACAAATGAGCCAATTTAGTGGAAGTAGACACTGTGATAATGGAATATGTATGTATGTGATGCAATGAACTCTATATCTGCATTGTGTGGAAAGGAAAACATGAAAGCCTTGATACTCCTAAAATGAATTGCATTAGTAGTGAGTGTTTGCACGTCAGTGGTGTAAATGCAATGAAAGTTCTTGAATCTAGTCAGTTGTTATAAGAAACTTAACTACCTTAATTTTCCGCTGAAATGTAATGTCCTAATGGTATTGGCATTAAATATAAATCACACTTTTAGCTTGAATTAATTATCTGTAGTGAAACGAAAACATCTATTTCTATGAAGTTTCGGTAATTGTCTTCAGGCTTTCCCAATGAAAAGATATAATCAATTTTTACTGCAGCTTTGCTGCTGTTCCTGTGAGAGATGTCGATATTTAGTCAGTTCTTGTGAGTTACTTTATTGCAAATTTTGTTTGAAACCTTATTCGTTAAAGCTGCTAACTCTTCCTCAAGGGAAACTTTTATTGTCTGATATTTTGTCAATAGATAATAGAACAAACACTTTCAAATAATTCTGTCATTTTCGACATTTCTTAAATTTAATGTCAAAAAGAACACATTAGATTTTCGCAAGAAAGTCACTTATATCAACTTATTTTAATCGTTCCCATATGTAGAAAATGTCCAAAGGCATAGCTTAACGTCGATGTAATCGCTATTGACATAATCGTAATAAAGAAACAGTCAAAATGTTTTCTTCCCGCAAGTTCTAAATACTTTGGGTCAAGGAAGATAAAGTTAGCCGAATGTTTCATAAGCATCATTCGATATTAGATTTTCATGAAAATTGAAATGATCTCTTAAGCGTATAAACATCGAGAACTTGATTTATGAAGAACTCGTATGGTTATAAAGGCAGCAGAAACTTTGTCTTTGCGAAATCACGGGTCATCGGAAAGCTTCCAAATGTTGCAGCTATTTAATGTTGTACTACATGTTACCTAAGTATAAATCGTTGTAGTTCCTTTGAGAAAATACTAGGTAATGGAAAGTGTTTAATTGACCCTGTCTGTGGAAACGCAGTTAATTGTGTTGTATACTGTAGAGTAGACAAACGTCCTATGTTATGCTAACTTTTCTCGTTAAAGTTTTACAACAAAAAATCTATCGTCAAAAAGAGAAGGGGGTAAACTATCAAAACACTAACAGAAAAAATAACCACAAAAACACCAACTTAAACAGCATTTAGAAATATATTTCTGACGTAAACAAAAATTGACTTCTACCAGTATTTGTTTCTATTCAACCCGTACTTATGTCCGGGCTAAATTATACACCATCAATGGGCATTCAGAAAAAATGCCAAGTCTTCTGAGATGAACAGAAATTCTGATGTAAAGGTCATTGTATGAATACTGTTTCTATCGAATTATCACTTCTGTTTGGGGATGCTTTTAGTGTGATATCACAGGACAATTCTTCTTGGAACGTATCTAGTCTCAGGACAGTAATGGTCCAATATTCCCCATAACAAGGTTATATTTGCTTTTGTTTCCTTAAGTGCCCATTAGAATACAATAAAATGTTTGTATGTAACTTTCAGAGTGAATTATCATTCTCCGCTTGTAGTGTTTAAAGGAAATATATTTATAAAGCTGTAATACATTCTGTGATGTATTTTTACTGCGCCAAAGTTTTGAAATTAAGACTAATGTTACAGCAGATAGACAGCTAAATTGCATATTTTTACAATCGTTTGGCTTCCCCATCATTGCAACATTACGAGTCATTTCTAACTTTAGTAATGGCTACAATATTTTGAAATTGCAGAAACCAACTTACGTTCTTGCTTTAATGACAATCGACTTTACAATTTGTCTTTTGTTTTGTCCAAATATAATTGTCTTATAGCAGCAGAAATGGCATTAACTTCATCAATCGCCTGAGAATTATGCATTGCTTGTATGCTTAATACCAATAAAAGTGTACATCGCAGACAGAAAACTTCATTTTATGCACGTACTATATAATTATATACTTGCACAAATTGTTGTTACCAATGTTGCTGAAATACGCAACTGTTTCAAATCGTTGTTAACTTTAAGCACACAATTACTTAGAAAAAGGCCATTCGTCGTGATAGATGTTAACGTTCAAGCCCAATCCGTTCATTATTATGGCGGGGCACGTTTTTGTAACCTCTGTTGATATGGTCTCTTAAAACAAGATCAGAAGTTTGGAATCGAAAATGAAATAATAGAAATGTCCATAGCAAAGAGAAAACAAACATATTATGTTTGAAGCACTTTATATAGAAATATTACTTCAACATAATATTATGAAGCAATATGACAGTGTTTGAATAACGTAGCACATTATGTAACAGAAATTATTTCCATAGAAGTCAGCTTAACTTTTGTTTAAATATGTTGAGCTAGAGGAAGCTTGCATTAGGGTTACTTTGAAAAGTAAAACGAGCCAAGGTATTTTATAGCGATAAAACTACTGAAACACACAAGACTCTTTCTTCGTAAGACTTTTTTGTCCGTTATAATTGTGAGCTGTCAGGTGTATTCCCTTTTTATTTTTTGCTGATGTCACTAGTTTTGCTGATTTGAAATATTTCAATTTGAATTTCTAAATATGAAATTATATCTGAGTTGCATACATCTTCTAAAGGTAAATTTAATAGTTAATTTAAAAATGTAACCACTCTCTTCACAAAGATCTTTTGTATTTTATCTGCACGAATTTCCATTTTTCAAACTTTGTTCGGTTAGATACATTAAATTTTTAAAGCAACACTCTGCTTTTGGGATAAACACTAATCTGTTACAACTTCTGTATTTGAGCATGGAAGTATCCTTTTTAATTTCTGTCAACGGATTTTTTACACCATAAAATCCAGGTAATTGGTAAAATTATCAGAAAAGCTTGATATATTAAATCGCTTTAAAGAAATAGGATGGAAATAATGCTGATATGTTTCATAATGAGAAACATTTGCGGGATATGTAAATTCGGCAACTACTAAATCACGCAAGATGAATACACATCAAATAAATATAACTTTAAACGAATAGCTCAGACATTACAAAATTTCAGAAATGCTCTTTTCAAACACATAAAAATGTAAAATGTAAACAAGAGCATCATATTAGCTAATTATTGGCATTTGATATTAGCAGCACAGTGTCGTTTCAATTGCTGTTTTCAAATGCAAAGTGGATTTGTCCATAGAAGATAATTAGCAGGGTAAACGTGTGGTTTACTGAGTACATTCGCTGAAAAAAACATCTATGTTTTTATTTTATTTTTTTGTATGAAACAACCCTAGCTTGCAATGTACTTTAGTTGAGGTACTACAGGTGAAAAAATGATACATTGATTGAATAAAGACTCGGGTAAAAATGAAAACACAAATTTATTTCGCTTAGGTGCCCGATCTCAGCATAGAGCTTTTTCTATTTTCAAATCAAAAACATCCTTATCTTTTTGTAAATTACGGTTTATTAAATTTATCAAAATCAATACTTAGCTCTAGTGGATATTTTAATGCCAGTCAACATTTTTTTTTTTAATTTATTTTATTATTTTTTTTTTTTTAAAAAGATTTTTTTTTTTTTTTTTTTTTTTTTTTTTTTTTATTTTTTTTTTTTTGCAACCAAGAACCAACTGATTGGAAAAATACAGCGATCGCCAAGGGACGGGTGATAAATAAATTAAAGGTTAAATGTGTCAATATCATAGTGTCACCCCTACTTAAAAGGCCAACCATTTCTGACTTATGAGACACCATTTTTGAGCGCAGTTACCTCGCGAATCTTATCTTTTGATAACAAGCAAGTAAGCATACGTGACAATTATATAACTAGCTGACGTTCATCAACCCAGCTAGGATTCGAACCTTTGACCTCCCGCTCCCAAGGCGGATGCCTAAGTTACTAGACAGAGAGAGACGATAAATATGACTACTTATTCTCACACCGGTTAGTGATTAGTATGAGCATTGATTGTGTCTCAATAGCATTAAAAGTACGTTGAGAAAACCTGCATGGCTATCGAGCAAAAACGAATAGAAATAATCCGAGATGAACCTCAAGTTGTCCTGAAATGTGACTGTTCCCACATTACACTGGTGCAGTTTATATTCGATGGATTTTATTCTCAACTTTCTACGGTTAGTAAGTCATGTGTTAGACAAGTACACCAAGTTCTAATACATTCTACAGATTCAACACAGATAAATCACCGGTTGTAATTTAAGAAGTTTACCTATTTATGAAACAGTTTACGACATTCAGATATACCTACCTTTACGTAATTCATGACCTCTAGATTTTGAAGTTATGTAATTTTTTTTTGTTCAAGAGAGAATAAAAAAACAGTAAATCTTTGCTTGAAGCATTGTATTTCCGAGTAAATACAGATGTTAAAAATTAGGCATTTATTAGTCGCCTTAGATTATCTTACTTTGAAAATTCCCAATAGTATTTGTTGTTGGTGTTAGCCGTGCATGATGAATTAAGTTGGTAAGGTATACAGATAAAATCAGAAAAATTGTGGTTTTTTTTTTTTTTTTTTTTTTTTTGTTTTTTTTTTTTTTTTTTTTTTTTTTTTTTTTTTTTTTTTTTTTTTTTGGGGTTTTTTTTTTTGGTTGGGGGGTTTTTTTTGGTTTTTTTTTTTTTTTTTTGGGAATTTTTTTTTAACTTACCTACCTATACTGCACACTGCACTATTAACATTATTTAGTCAGTTTACATAAAATCAGTTGTATTTAAAAATGATTAATGGCATTCTAATATTTAGTTAACTTCTTTCCATGTGGTATTTAGTTTTTCAAGTTATTAATTGTTTCGTTGAATAGAGTTCTTTTTTTAGTGGAATAACAAAAACGAATAAATAATTGTAAATCAGGTTCAACTGCAAAGTATCAGTTGTTGTAAATCTTTTTCGTGGCAATGTATTCTCGAATGAAAGCAGATGTACAAGGAATAAAATATTTACAAGTCTCAGTCTATTCCGAAATAATTCAATCCCGTTTGCTGAATTATGTGTTACCTTACTTACTCAATGATTGTCTGTAATATTCACAAAGCCATCTTTTGACTGAACAGGTCGTATAAGATATTTCAGAAAATATCAATCCATTTATAATGTGTTTATATATCATACTTTACGAGAGACTATTAGATTTCAATCAAAAGTATAATGTTCCGTCTGCAAAGACAACAAACACCTTATCTTTTATCTTGTCTATGAACTGTTCTGAAGACTTTGCAAGGAATTTTATAATTAGCGCCAAATTACCATAACCTTTGAGTAACTTTTTTTTTTTTTGGGGGGTTGTTGTTTTTTTTAAAAAAAAAATTTTTTTTTTTTTTTTTTTTTATATATTTTTTTTTTTTTGGGGGGTTTAAGTAAATAAAGTTGTTTTTTGATTAGAAAATCCTGCATTCAGCCAAGTTTTAAGATTTCAATCTAAAATATGGTTTAATAAATAAAGCTTCGGAGTGGTTTAGTACATTCTGACAACAGCTCCTGAAATTATATTTCTAATAATTTGGAGCCCAAAAACCAAACATATGTCTTGATTTTGTGAAAACTTGTTTGCAATTTAACTCTCCATGTGTCAAAAATGTAAATCTCTAATAACAATTTGAGCAACTAGATTGGCAATTACAGTCATCCGTCTCATAAGGAAAAAACTCCTTTTTGTATGTTGATTGGAAATGAAATTTAAGTAAGATACCTGTGCATGTTCTACATAACTATATTCTTGCATCGTTTTGTTCTTTAATTGACAAAACTTCTGCGTAGTTATACTGTGTTATTGTACTTTCTTTAATATTACCAAGAGTAACTTGTGTCATTACTTTCATTAAAGCAAAACTAATTTCGAGACTAAAACACAGCAGAAATACGTTCGTCACAATATTTACATGTAACTTGACAACGTTGACTAAGCATTTTACTAAGAGAATTTAATTTATTAAAATAAACATTAAGTTATATAGATACAGGGTTTGTCTATATGTGGCGTCACCAATAGCCGAAATATTCCAAGTATGCAAGTGTCAAAATATTATTGATATAGCGTGCTTTGTAATAAAGTGTTTGATGAACAATTAAAACGTCCCTTTAAAAAAACAACAGCAAATTTGGTTCCCGCACAAAATAACATAGAGTATTCCGATGGATCAATTTTCTTCCGACATCGCACCGTTGCGTTTCTTCTCTTAATAAACAGATTAGCGCCATTATTTCTGCCTACCAGACTCACACTAAATCTACATATAACATTGTCACCATAATATTATTTTACAGGTCAATATTACTCGAGTTAAAAAAACTGACAATCATCGAGAAATAACCAAAATAATAAACCCAATTACATTATATAACTTTTTTCTAAGTTTAATTTAAAATGTCCGCGTTTAAAAAATCTCAATGGCAGAGAAGTCTTGTTAAATGAAAAGGAGTTTTGATAACAAATAATTGTATATATAAGTCTAATACACAGTTTTTCTCAAATCTTCACTTCTGTGAGGAGATGCTGTGTAATATTACAGGACAATGATTTTTGGAATTATCTAATCTCGCGTCAATAATGGTCCAATATTTCCCCGTAGCAAGGTTATATTGGCTTTTATTTCCTTCAGTGTTCTTTAGAATACAATAAAAGTGTTTGTATGTAACTTCCACAGAGATTCATCATTCTGGTTGTGTAATGTTTAGCAAAATTCGGTTTCGAACCATAGTATAGTTTGTGAAACATCTATTATGTGCCAGTATTTTTATTTGAAGATTTTATTCTGTCATCTGTCGCGTCAGAAATTTGCATTGTTTCTATGCTGATCATATGAATGACAGAAACTTTTAAGGAAATGAACGTACTACTAATATGTCCTTGCACAAACTGTTCTGCTGATGGCATAAACACAGCACTTCTGAAATGCACTATTTTTGTCAATTGTTCCAATTGCATAAATACAATGAAAGCGGTCATCAAGAAAACTGTTGGTGTTCAGTCTCTCGCCCGTTTATGACTTTGGGATGTAAATGCATCAGTCTATATACTTTTCTTGACGATATATTTGTAAAACAGGGTCAATGTAACATTTGTGTTCCGGCTGTTAACATCATTATAACATGGTATTTAAACAGAAGAATTTTACACCGCTTATCAACAAAAGTAAAAATAAATAATTCATGTTTATTTGCATGTTTTCAATAAGTGATACAGTAACTATGATCTATCAAACAACAAAATGTGTAAAAAAAAAATAGTAACACAATTATCGAAAATGAGTTGCATTTATAAATGCAAACAAAAACTTAAAAACATTTCCCTTATTAAACTCAACAAAAGAACGGTATGATATTCGACAAAAAGTTGTACATTGCAAGTGCTAATAAAACGGAATATTGTAACAGTCGGTTAATCTGCTGGGTCGTATCTTTTAAGTTGGCTGTATAGATCAGGATCACACGGGAGTTGGGGCCTCGAGTGTGATCTTGCACTATGCAGTCAACGAGAAAGATACACCCGCAGACCAACCGACCGTTATAGTATTCCATTTATTATGTACCTTTACCGGACGTCATGTAAACTATTATATAATCATATAATTGCTATAAATTGCTTAAAGTCAACATAACGCGCTCTACCGTGTCACGTTTTATATGACGTCCATGACATCACTTAAATCTTCCGTGTATAAAACAACAGAAATAAAAAGTAAAAGTAATATGTAAATCATCTATCTTGTTTTTTTATGCGAAAAATACATTGTATTCATTTGTCTTCAAATGTGACTTAAAAAGCAATGTGACGACAATGAAACCAAACTAATTTTACTGCAGCAGCTTAGATCTAGTTTTCGACATTTAGGATTTCGAATATTATATGAATATGCATATGTGTACAACCTACACGATGGACAGCTAAGATACGGCTTATTTCATATGATACGGAAAATTTGATATGTAATGTTGTAATGTACTGAACAAATACTAAAAAAGTTCAGATTAAACATTAATAGGTATATAATAACTACGTTTATTACAATTTTGATCAATGAAGCAATCGATATATTTTTTGTTACTACCTGTATTCTATTAGCATACAGAAGACTGGAATTCCGATATGCACTTATTGGCGCCGCCGATGACGGCGGCGGCCTATTATGGAATAGTTTTTCCGGAAGTACATGCTAGGAGCGGTTATTAGAATGCGAAGAAAAATGGTTTTAACTGTATGCTAAAATAATACGAAATAGACATTAAAATATTGATTATACACATTTCCTTCATTAAAACGTAATTGTTTTATTGTAATGTTCCTTTTCATATCTTTTAGAAAAAATACGAAAACGTAAAACAACTTCTCCCTTATCGGTTTTGCAAAATTGTAATATCAACTTTTTTTTACCACGTGCTTTAAAGTCAGTCTCCGTGGTGTAGAGGGTAAGCTGATGACCGCCTAATTTTACGAGTGGAGTTCAAATCCCGGTCAAACCCAATTTTTTAAAATAATTTTTCTTCCGTTTTTTTTTTCAGCTTTAAAACCACCATGATTTTAAATGTTTTCTGCAAATATTCATAAAATTTTTCATTCAAATCAAACCAATAATGATTGCTTATCAAAAAGCTGATTTTAGCTATTTAACGCCACACATGTACATTACTTGAGAACGTATAAAAATTGAGAAGCATTAATTTTGTACGTTTTTGTCAGGCTACATTGCGATATGCAAAAACCGTATAACTAATAAATGTTGAAATAGAAACTATTTTCGGTGCCCTTTGATGCTTTGCATCAATAGTATTCTTGTTCTAATACTGTTTTGTTTCGAAGATGCTTTTATTTTTATATCACAGGACATTGCCTCTTGGAATCAAATCAAATCTCAATCGCAATTAATTATATCTCTGTAACAAGGCTTAATTCACTTTTGTTTCCTTAAGTGCCTTTAGAATCGGTAAAATGTGCTTTTTTCTTTTCGGTGAGAATGAAGCACAGCACAATTTCAGCCTAGCGGAAGCACAATATGCACAGATACTTAGTAATTGAATAAAAGAAGAACTATTTATTGTGTGTCGACTGACTTCGGAATCCTTAATCAAAATCGATAACAATGAGCTCAGTTACTACATGAGTATATTTTTTAAAATGTGAAGAAACAGGAAATGCGACATTCTTTTCATGTCAGAAATTAATTTTAAAGGGGATACTGTGACAGTTTTATAGGGTTGTGAAATGTGTAACACTTCAAATGACAATACTTCCAATGTATATATGTACCAATAATGCAGACACTGGACTTAAAAAAGAGTAAAGAAATGCCACTAGCATGCAAAAAATAAGACTGTTATTACGAGCTGACATTAAGGTTGTAGCATCAAAACATATGCTAAAACATAACAGCATAAGAACGTATAATGTCAACTTAAGCTTGTTTTATAGTAATCCCGCCCAAATGGAATCCGACTTTTAGCCAGTTGGCTCGGAATTTATGAGTTTGTTAGACATAGACACGATAAGAAGAATCTGATAATGCAATGTGAGATATTCAAGTTGTTATGTTTTGTGGTGAACTGTTGCATGAAGACGTCATAAAAACAAGTCTGTCAGGAGGTTGGCACAAAAAGTATTAATTTGTAAACGACGATCTATGTATAAGGCTGTCATTTATATTTGGTTTCAGGTGAAAATTTATTGTATCATTTACAATATTGTAATAACGTATTGCTTCCTTATTTATTTAAGGTTTGGTTGCTCAGCTAATTCTCCCAACACATTTAAATCGGTCTTGAGACACCCCCATAAATGAACCAATCATTTATTTCAGAAAGTGCCAGCAAGTTTCATTAATTGTACCAATTAACATTTTGAGTGAAGTGTTTTCCGCTAACAGTTATTTGCCCAAATTATTTCCTTTTTCATATTATTTGCTTTGAGATTCAGTTTTATCAAATAACTTTATCAATAATAAGTACCATTTCCAAATTACGGATAGAGTGTATCATTAAGGAAAATGTATGATGACAAGGTAGCTTGATATTGAAACAGAAACTGCATGTGCCTGGACAAAGACGAGTCTTGATCATTGATTAAGCACAAGAAAAGATATAAAACTTGCCAAACTTGCAGTATTTGCAAGATAATGAAGAATTATTCCCCAAAAACACCCTAACACAAATTACAAAGAATTCAAAACGTCCTATAATACTGCAGTAAATAAACCAGCGACGTGACAACGTGCTGTCGACAGAGATTTTCTATCAGATTTCTAATGAAATTACATTTTACGGAGAGAAAATCTTGTTTTTGTCTTTCGTTTCTACTCGGTTTAGTTACCGTCCATAAAATATATTTAACAAAGTCTTTTCTGCGATTTATTTGAAAAAGAACTTGATTCTTATTGCATTTTCCATACTTATTGCATTTTCTATTTAATCTTGATTCTGATGAAATGAGAAATGAAGTATTCCTGTAATCATTTTTTGTAGGAAGCATTGAGAAAATTACATGAGGAGACAGTTTCAAAAATTCTGCTGAATCTCTCGGTCATAGTTTCTATGAAGTTAGTTTACATTGTCATATTTTGAAGTTGAATGAATAGAATTACAAAAAGCAGGTAAAACTTTTTTTAATGAAAACTACAATAGGCTTTTAAGTGGCATTCCTGAAGTCTTGATTGCGTCGTACTATGATTCAGTTTGTAACCTCTCTCACTTGAATCACTTCCAATCCGGTAATTTATTATACACCTTAAAATGTTTATCTGCATTTTGTCGTAAGTACTTGTGCAGTAAAATACAACACCCCAAATTTTCAAAATCAAATAAAATTATTATAATAATCATATCTTCGCTATCCATCGAGTTAACTGTACACATGTGATCCGTAACTACAGTCAACTTGATATATAAGCCGACTGTTATGACAGTCAGTTTTTATAATAAGTTTAAGCATTGTATCATACGAACAGAAAATGTCAAATGTGTTTTTTCAGATTTTTTTTTTTTTTCATATTCGACAACCAAGTCAACATGCTATTTATCAGTTATTACAACTGATCCCAGTAAGTGCGAAATAGTTTTAGCAGCTATTTCATGACTTTTAAAGGGAATTCACTATGTTTATTATCGTCGGCGACGTAGACACTGTTCTGCAACGTCCGAACTAAAATGCAGCGCAATGTTACGTACTCTTTGCTATCAGTTGTGCCCTCTTGCTGTATTTATTTAAAATGATGTGAGAGGTCCACATTTAGATATAATGTAAACCTTAAAAATAAAAGGCAAAATTTTATTACTACAGTTTGCAATGACTGATTCGCACATTATTAATATTAAGATTATTACTAAGAAGCATCCATTCAGCAGTCGATCGAAAAATATGCAAAGCTACCACTATTTTTCTGCACTTGAATATATTTCTTTTAACCGCTGAAAAGGGCGACACGATCTTGAATGTAAACCACATTATGTTACATGAATCAAATTTATTAGTTATACATGGTTCTGTTACGTTCTGTATGGTTATGGAATTTGTTACACTTGAAAAAATAACGTATATACATAAATGTGTAAATAATACGAGGATCCTCGTACAAGCATTTGTCGAATAAATGTAGATTTGTCATTAACATGGAAAATGTATGTTACAGCAGATTTATCAGAACTTGGTGCATTATCAACTATTGCAGAATATTCAGATATAAATTATGTTGTTGCGGGGCGTGTTTTAGCCATCAATAACAAAACAGCTGTTGGCAGCCTTAGAACGGATCGCATCAACCTAAGCTTGTATTTTAGCAATCTCAAAAAAACACTCCGGCATTTTTTGTTAGTACATGAAAGCTAAGAGCAGATGTAATTAATAGAAAGAAGTTATAACATGAAGTGTGTGCATAATCTACAAAAAGATGCAAATTATGCCATCTGCTGATAACAATCAAATAATTAGTGATTTTTTATAACATAGACACGATAAGAATACTCAAATAATGCAATGTTATTGTTCAATCTGTTATGCTTCATGGCTAAGTTAGGCACTTCTGCATTTAGACATTTAATACCAGCAATGTCATTCGTGAAAGGAAAAGTCAGAACGTTTTTAATTATAGTTTCATACAAATTCAGGAATAAAAAGACACTGCCTTAAGTTGTAAATAAGAAAGAAAACTGTGATACTGTATCTATCCTATCTTCGTTTTATTTGATTAAAAAAGTGATTGTTTTTTATTTGTCATTTTATGTTTCAAAAATATAAAGCAGGCGTAGCTATATATTTTGGAATTTTTCTGAACTGGTTGATGCCTAAACTTAAAAAATCTATAAGTCATCCCGGAAAACAAACTGCAAAATGTTAAAAGATATGCTACCATGCTTAAAAACAGAGAGTTTAAATGTTACAATTTCAGAAATTAGTTTCGTATTTTTGAGAGTGAATATAATTATTTTTGTATTTACACAGAAATAAGAAAGCTGACGACATAGTTGGTGGAATACGTAACTTACATGCAGGAATGCAATCTCAAAGTAATGAGTCCTTCTCTTTCATTTACTTAGAAAAAAAGATTGATGTATAATGTTTGGCTATATGCCTAGTATATGAAATTATGTATGCTGACTTTGAACATGTAAGACACTATAACATGAAAAAGTAGAGTTCTTAAGCTCATATTTTCTTAGAACATAATCAAAATTGTAGGAGAAACTTATTTCCAAATTATGCTGATTGAACAAAACAGGATCGCAGTGCATAAAACCAATGCAAAAGAACAAGTAACTTAATCTTACGGGAATAAAGTTGAAAATACTGCTTTAAGAGGATTCTCTGCTGAAAATCAAAACTTTAATTGACCCGTTGTTTTTATTTAGGCTAACATCTTTACAAATGTTATTTCTCCTTCTTAAGGATGAACAATTAGGGATAGTGATATTTTTATCATCATCTGAATAAATAATACGCCACTTATCATTTACCCGCCCCCTTTACTAAAATTCATTTTTTTAATGTTTGATCAATGATTTCTTCATGATAAAGCAATAACAAGGTTTTTAAGATATGTTGCCAACAATATAATTAAGAGTTTTGTTTTACAGCGCAAAAATAAAAAATGAGGGTTGATGCGCATATAAGAAAGAAATTCAATAAGAACTGACAAAAAATGTTGTTTTTTATATTTTGACGAACTTTGAAATATTACATCATAGGTCTGTAACAAAGAACTGTAACAGGAACTTGTTATTAATGTGTTTTTCTATCCTTACAATTCTCCTTGTAATAAAGTTTGAATTAAGTGAATGTCTCAAACTGGTTTTGAGAAATGTCATTTTTTGTACCCTTACCCCCATTTTGACGTATGGCAAAATTTGTAAATTTAGTTACGAAATGTGAAGTCAAATTTTTTTTCTTAAATATTTTCAAAACCGTTTGCACTAAAATATTCCTATTGTGTCTAAGTGTTTAATTGCAAAGTTGTTTTGCAGTTAAATTACAATTTTTGAAATATAACAAATGTAAATTTCCGGAAGTGCAAAATTCCAAAACAGCTTGAGTAATATTACGAATAATACTTGATGTATAGCATTATTTTGCAAGTTTGTAAAAACATGCGCTTAGTGTTACTTATTTTACAAAGACTTACATAGTCTTCTTTAAACTATTGCCTGGCTTTCAAAACAATTTCATAGAAATACAATTATTTTCTTCTTGCGTCTATGTAATTAACTTAGGATATATTTCATGGAAATGTTCCGTAAGCGATCCTCTACCCGATTTGCTCAGCAAATGCTGATTCGTTATAAGCTATGGTAGGGATAGGATGAATGTATGACGAAAATATACGTATATGTGACGAACACATGTGAGCAATAAAGGCCAACCATGATCCTCTCCTTTGACTAAAATGTTGGTCATGCAGTATCGAAAAAGTATCCATTTAAAAGTTGTTTATGGACAAAGGTTCGTCGATCTGATGTACAGAAATAAATCACTCAGTTGTACAGCATTCGTGCTTCTTAATAGCAACTTACATTAACTAACGTCTTTCATTTCAGAATTATGACTTGTTTGTATGTTGAATACAAATAAGACTGTACCATTGCAGACATACTGCAGCACATATTCCATCCATTTAGACAAAATGCAGAGGACATAAAGACTAATTTATTTAAATAATTTATATGTTTTCGTCTCAGGCTTTTCAAAATGTCATTGCTTTCAACTGGATTAAATCACACAATTATTACGCCATCCAGCTCATTTTATTGTCATTTCAAACAATTCACAATTTTATACATACTTTTGACGTCTGGATATTAACGAGATCTTTTTGAAACTTAACCGTCGTGTTTATCAAAACTATATATTCTCCATGAGGACTATTGCAATCCTGTTGACAAATGAATAATGAATTAATCAGTTTGTTTTTAATTGTCCTTTCTGTCAAGGAAACAAATGATTCGATTTTCAATTTGAAATAGTACCAGAAAGACTCGCCTTAAACTGTCTTTTCAAGATAATATTGATGGGCTCAGACATTTTTCTACACAGGTTCAAACTCTTAAATTCCTCTTGATATTATCATATAACATATGTTATTGCATATAACATTAATTAAAGTTTTATCAACTCAAAAACATCCCGAAAATGATACTGACTGTCAGATATTTCTCCAGCAAATATCATTTGTTCACAGAATAAAACAAACAATAATTAAGGAAAAGTGGACATTATCTGTTTGATATCAAGTTAAAGTTTATAATGAGCTGTTTGATCATTTACTGTAATGAAAATGTAGGCTGCATATCTTTACACGTTTTCATATTAATGAAGCAGATATATGGTTATAAGGCTAAGTCTTAATAAAATGAGATTTCCAGAGTCTTCAGAAATAATTAGGAATGCTTGTATACACATAAACACTTTCCACAAACTATCCATTCTGAATTGTGTATGGTTTCAGTATAATGCCATGGGGCAATGCTTATTACAATTAAATATAATATCAATGCTATTCGAACCTTAAGGACTTAAATGTTTGTGAGTACCTTTTATAAAGATAAGGAAACTGTGCGAAAATGTTTCGGTCTAATGAGAGCTGACGAAATCAAAATTCATTTATAACACCATATTACACTCAGTAAAGCATCTCTACTGCGACAGATATTCAACTTTTCAAGCATTAGTTACTCCAGATAAAGTCTCACGCAAAATATAAATATTGATCACAATTTCTATTTTGAGCTTTATTTCATACAATGTTTATTAAGACTTATAACTCTTTTAGCACGACAGAGTAACAGGCTAATACTATTAACTATGTCAGAAATAAGTTATTATTTCAGGCATATAGTTTTTTAGCAATGACTGATTTCACAAAAATATATTTTGATAAATAGAAGTACAAAGTAAAATCATAAGTAAAAAACTCATACGTTCTCTTCGTAAATATTTCTATAGCTTTCAAAAGGAAGAATAGTTTGGATTTAGCTAACACAAATATGACTGATAAAGCATGACTTGTTGATAGTCTTTTGTCTTTTCAACAGTCTATATCTGTAAATGGCTTCTGCTTCTGTCTTGCATATCTTGTCCTGTTGTAAACATAGTCAAAAAGTTGCGAAATATCCTTCTATGGTTTCAGATATGTCTTTATTGAACGGTGGTTACATATACACTAAAAAAATCTCAAACAGGGGTGAGAACAATACATAGTTTCAAATGTATCTGAGCTGTTTTGAGTCATAATCTATCACGTTTACAAAAGCTCAATTTCCCAGGAGTCCATTAAGTGCACATGAGAACGGTTGAGAAATGAAAGTTACAATTTATTATGACAACAACTCACTTCGTCAGGACTCGAAACACCCAGATCCCGTTTCCTATATAAAAACTGTAAAAACCTTTATGAAGATAATCCATTGCCAGACACCGTTTCAAATGAAATACTTTTTGACATTCTGGTATTAACTTAAGTCTCCAAAAGTAATTGAAGTAAAAGAAACGTACAATTGTTCGATCATTCGGATCATACACAAAAAGATATTTCCAAAATGAATGATTCAAGCATCAAGCATTTAAAATATCATTATTATATGTAGTAATCGGAACAAGGATATCAAGTTAAAAGTGAACATTTACATGTAGCATTTATATTACCAAGAAAGATATCTTAACGATTGACATTGACCGGTATTCAGAAAATATTCTTACACTTCTTCTTTTAATCGAAAATACATGTTATAGATAGAGCACCGTAATGATATTGCTATAAATAAGAAACGATTTCTGCGACACTTTTTGTAAAAAAAAAAACGATATATAAATACGAAACATAGTCATAAGTTTATAAGTCAACGTTGTTTGAGAGTAAAAAGAACACAAGTGAGGTGTATCATTCTACTGGTAATTTTATTATGCTATATATGAGAACATTTAAAGTTGACATGGGACTTTATGTTGTAACCAAATGGGACTCGGAGCAAGCGTATTTTGTATAGGAAACATAAGGCCTACCCTATGTATTTGACTGCCGTTTGACTGAAATAACTGCATGTATTAGATTTTCCTCAAAAACTAAATTGAATGAGGTGAAAGAAAATACTGGATATATACACCTGGAAAAAAGTTACTAGTAAGCACCCCTGAAAGTTATATAGTGACTTTAAAAAAATGTATCATAAAATCACATGTACAGCGAGTGTAAGCAGATTGTCTAAAAAAGATCCGAGGTGCATCTGAAGGCAGAATAGTCAGGGTCAGGTTGGTCACCCAAGCATAGTGAAGGTTTACTCTGCTACTGAACGTATAAAGTACGGTTGCCATCTGAAGAATCAAAACTGCATTTTTTACTCTTATTCACCACCTAAAATCTTCCTGTGACGTATACACTTCCATTCTTAAATGTGTTTTTGATTTCGGATAAAACGGCACCCGTTGATTGCTCAACTGTATCACCCGAAAAGCCCAACATAATATTACAGTTTTGCCGTTTTATGTTTGCTGTGTTTGCAGGGTTGCTGTTACAGAAAACATTCTTCTTCCCTAGCTCAATTGGACGGTATTTTTATGATAAAGCTTCGTTTGATAAGTCACTCTAAAATTTCAGGGGTGTTTAACTTTTTTCTTTGTGTATATTTTAGAGAAATATTTGGTATTTCTATCGTAGTTATACCTCAAATGATTGCAGAAAATTATATTTCCCAAGCGTAATCAAGGATACAATTGGTTGCCTTAATAGCGATTTATCGTACTATAAGAAGTGTTTACATCGAAACAGAACGTTTTCATTTTGAAAGCAGAACAGCTGTCAGTATTTCTAGGTTGTGTATGAGAGTCCTATATTAATTTTGTAGATGGCAAATGTAAGTCAGTGCTATAAATTTAATTTCTTAGACGTTCACAGGGATGCAGAAGGTTCTGAAGTAATATCGGAGTGAGCTATAGTGTTATTAAGGGTTTCAACTAGAAAGATGCCGGCTTTCTTTCATAATATGAACACATCAGCGGAATTACATAATAATATTTTCACTCGGCAATTTGAACAGATGCTCTGTATCAGCTAACGGTTTACAAGAGTATATATGTTTTATGTTATAGCATCAGCACACTAGCCCGCAATATCATACAGTAGACCCCAGTCACGAAATAAAAATGATTTTAACAAATGTTTTAGAAAGGTATTATAGTGGAACTGCAAAATGTTTTTGCTTTAAATATCAGATGTCTTTGTTTTATAGTCATACTATGGACCGATTTATTATTACAAAACGATATTAAGTTTATTCATCGGGTTCACATAATATATTGGTTATAATTAATTCAGCGTCTTCGTCTTCTTGTTATGAAGATAATATAGCCCTTATACACAAAAAGATGATTCGAAATATAATAACAGCATCGAAACGGGGCAGTACCTGCTTTGTATAATACATACTACTCGATATGAACATTGCGATTCAGGGTTTGTTATATCAATAATACGGACGAGCTATTATTTTAACACTCGAGAGTTATAGGGTTCCACTCCTTAACAAGCATTTAAGTTAATAGTCTGAACATTGTCAAATTTGGCACACATAACAATAGGACCATGATGGCCTTATTTCGTTCATTTGAGTACCATTGTCATCTACTCCAAGGTCAGAACAAGAAGATTTTTAAAGTTTACCTATTAGTCTTCTTGAAAACAAGTCACCCCCTAGTTGAGGTCAAATTTGATGGTATGATTCGGACAAACATTGTAGATGTTTACTAGACAATGTTGCATACCAAATGCCTAAGCTCTGTGCCTTGTGGTTTTATAGTCTTTCCTATAGATTATCACTAGACAATGCTACATACGAAGTATTTGAGCTATACGCCTTACGGATTTTTGAAAGAGAAGATTTTTTAAAAATATTTACATATATATTAACCATAGGGCGCAGGGAATTTAGACCCCAGGTTATAATTTGTACGCACTTGGTAGAGATCCAGTAAAAAATGCTACACACCAAATATCTAAGCTCTTGGACATGTGGTTATAACGAGTCACATGACACATTAAATTGTAGTTTCAGCTTATTTGATCGGTCGCCTCTTAAACTATGGGGTTTCAGCTTATTTGATTGGTCGTCTCTTAAACTATGGGTTTAACAGACTTTAAAATACGGTTTAAGACTTTAAACCACGGGTTAAGAATTAATGTGCAAACGGCACCTGAAACTATGGTTTTAAGAGGTGTTGAACTATGGGTTTAACAGTTAAACCTATAGTTTAAAGGATTAATGTGCATTTCGCTTGCCATGCATGAAGCTCAGATGAAATGTGTCATAAATTTTGTATTTTTGAAAATTACTCACTAACAAGATCAAGAAAACAAAATGTAAGCTAAATATAAGATAAAAGTCCCAAATGACGTGATTATGTTTTCCGGCGCTAATGACTGCAATCACATTATCGTTTACGGGTATAGAGAAAAACAGTTTTCAATCTCACAAAGTATTATCTTTTCTTTTAAACAATAATATTCAAGATGAAGCGAAAAAATACTGCAATGTTACTACGGTGAAAATTTCTAATTCAAATATTTGCACTCTACAACTTAAACATCGTTGTAGATTAAAACGTGTAAGACTACTAGTCGTTGATAAATTTGTCCGTGCGTCTGAATGAATTTATCATTGAATTCCTATTGACATCATCCTGCATCTTACATATTTCATCTGCAGAAAAGACGCGTATATCATGCTGTATTTTCTGTAGAATATCTATCGGAGAGCTCATGTAGAGAACTATTAGTATTATTGAATCTTGATTCACCATTCTAACGTATATGATTTTGCATTAGAAATAACATGGAGTATTCTTTTTATGAAATAAAAAAGTTTGCATTATCGGTGTTGCTTCAGTGATAAGTGTGTAATTTTGTCTTCTTACATTTGCCATATAAAGTGAAGCAATTAAAGTACACATGAAATTGTATCTAATTAAATATCCACGAAATTATATGCCTACGATATGCCTACGATTTTATATGTTTTAGCCTTATGTAAAGCCACTTTTTATATTTAAACCCTACTGCTCAATTGAGGAGTGTTTCTCCGAATGAAAAAAAACTCCGAATTACAGAACAGATACACCTTCAAAACATGCTTAATTCTTAACAACCAAGCATTTTGTACTTATTCTGTATTTATGTAAAAAATGAGGGAATCAGTGCAACTAGTCGTTTTGAGCTCATCCGTAAAACTGTTAGATATTTGCCTTAGTTACCTTAGTTACCTGAAAACAGTTCAAACTAATCAGAGCATGCGCTGCTCACTATTTACCTTATCATACGTAGAATATCAGGAAAGCTATAAAGACAGTTTAAAATACTACACTAAAGAAAAACGTTGAAGCAAAAAGATACAAAATCGATCAAACAATTTATCTCTCATACATCTGTTACAACAGGCAGAAATTAAACCCTGTTTACTGGGTCAGATCAATGCAATCTCGTGGAAATCTAAGATAATATATTAACTTTTAAACATTACATATAAATAAAAGATGGTGCGCTGAAACACAGCCTTTAAATTCTGATACCTTTTGTGTTTTCAGATCTAGCCTATCGGGAAACAACAGGATCGTTTTAATCATCAAAGGACTACTGCAGTATAAATGATATCTGAATAATTCACAAAGATAAACAGTAATTATTATATTCACAGTCATTATCTTATATGTTTTATGTAAGTATATGTCAGAAAACTAACATAGTTTTTAATCACAGGGATACATACATACATACATACATGTATGTCTTAGGTGCTTTGATTTAACTCTCCGGAAAAGCCATTAGCAATATTAACATCACCGCGAGAGGAGAGCTGTGGAGTTTTGATGCTGAAACAATTGCGATCGGCTTGTTTGGTGAAGGGTTTTATAGTAGTTACACTAAACTGATCGCTGTAGGAGAGAAAAGACGCAATAGCTTTGCTGGGAAAATATTAGATATTCTTACATATATATTGTTTATCCTCAGTATTGCAAGGTGACGCTAGCGTAGACAGGGAAAGAATATGTTATTAATATTAAGGTTATCAAATATACTTAAAAGCATTAGTGGTTGAATTTCTTGTTGAAATAATCAATGGAATACATTAATGAATAATTATATATGCAACTGATGTAAAGAATATAAAAAATAACAATGTTTAACCTTGTGCTTCGCGTTCAATGGATAAATGTTTGAATAAAACAATTTATTTGAGATATATATTACATTGAAATTTGTTTTTATGTGTATGCCGACAAACAGATGTGTTAATTAATTTTTTGATGGTATTATTGTGTGAAAATTTATTTTGTAACGTTAACACTGTCAAACACTGGTTTTCACATTTAACCGTGAAATCGACAAACATTTATAAGAATGTAGGATGTAATGGTAATACATGTATATTCCTTGGTTGAAGTACAAACGTAACAACGAAACATGAGTAGAAGAGCAAGTTTATTAAATAAACAGAATCCGGAAGTGAAAAAGCAGAAAGGGGTTCGATTCCCGGATGAGCTGGTGTTTCTAGATAACATCAAAGAAAATGACATACATGCTTTGAATCATATGTTAAGAAGAGCAAGTTTACAAGTCGACATAAGTGGAATCAATGACGTCGGTGAGTAATTAGAAAGTAATTGGAGTGATTAGAAAGTAAATGAAGTAATTAGAGGAGCGACAATTACTAGTATAATATCGAAACTTAGCTGCAATAACGTTGTTTAGTTTAAATGCATCGTTCGGGGACTTACATTCTTACACTATCATTCATATACAGCTACTGTCGATGATTAATTTATAGAATAATAGATGCATTACTTTATCGTTTTCGTAATTACGATTAGTGTACCAGAAGACATAAGTGTAATGAGTAATAACCGAAGGTAACTAGACTTTATTATAGAAGAATGTCACTCTTGTTTACAAGACTTTATATTCCTAATTGTATATAATGATTTAAACATTTAGCTTATTTTGAAGGTAAAGTAGTATCATATATTACATATCGCTGTTCGATGTCGAAAAAAATACCTGATCAAATATGTGCAAGTAATGAATGATTTAAAGTTTTAGCTTAATTTGGAAGTAAAGTAGTATCATATATTACATATCGCTGTTCGGTGTCGAAAACGAATACCTGCTCAAATAAGTGCAACTGTAACGTTAAGCCATATTGGGAGACCAGAAAAATCCAAAGTTTCAACATTCCTACGCAAAAAGGAACATTTCGTCTGTAAGATACATGGTATCATGTACAATATGATTTTAGCAAAGGCTCAAACATCCAAGAAGCCGTTACTTACTCTTACGCATCGCTACTTACTGGCAGAGTTTCAACTATTTCTATCATAAGACAATGTCTCTAATTTTTAATTATTTTTATTGGAATCAGAATCTAATAAGAATTGTTTTTTCAACTGAAATTCAAGAAAATCTCCTTATATTCTCATAACGGCCACATTCTTTTAAAAATGTGTGCGTTATATTCAAAAGTCGGTAATCTCAAGGTAAGCTACCTGATTAAGGTAGATAGGTGTGTTGAAGTTTTGCAAAAATTAATTATCCTATATATGCCTACTGTAGTGATTGTTATGAGTTTCATACATACTGATTATTTTGTAGGGTTAACGCCTTTACACCAAGCCGTATTGGATGGCAATATTGGTGCTGTAACACTTCTTGTTGCACATGGTGCAGACATCAACAAGCAAGACGACGATTCCTGGACACCGCTACACGCTGCTTGTGCGGAGGGCTACGCAGATATTGTCGAGTAAGTATTTGGGCCTAACTTGTGCGGATGGCGTTGCAGAAATACTTGCATATGTTTCTTGACAATAATCACACTGAGGACATTAAACATATTTTTGCGTTAATATCTTGTATGGAAGTCTAAGATCTATTTGTAAGAATCTGTACCCTACTTGTCTGCAGTACACTGCATGCATGGTTTTTTTGTAAGTGTCTGTGTAGTACTTGTACGAAGGGTTCGGATCAAATGTTGCATTAGTATCTCGGCACTACTTGAGCGGAGGACACTGCATATGTGGCTGCATGCCTTGGTACTACCTGTGCGGAGGGCTTCCCAGAAAATGTTGCAGTAGTATCTGGGCCCTGCTTGAGCGTGGGACACTGCATATGTTGTTGCATGTTTTGGTACTACCTGTGCGGCGGAGGGCTAAGCAGAAATTGTTGCGTAAGTATCTGGGTCATAATCGTACGGAGTGCACTGCACATTTTCTTGCGTTAGTATCTGGGTACGACTATGCAGATGACTGCTCAAAAGTTGTTGCGTAAGTATCTGGACAATAACTGTGCAAGGACACTGAGGATAATGTTGCGTAAGCTTCTGGGCTGTAGTTGTGCAGAGGAGACAGAAGATAGCCGTGATTGTGTGGAGAGCTATGCATATACATTTTTGGCATGATAAGTGTCTAATATCGCTGATATGTCTTAACATGATTTATGCAGATATTGAGACAAAACACGATTATCAGTATACACAGGTTGTTATATTACAAATAAATCTGTATTTTAAGACAAGAACCTTCTTAAACATATGTTAAATTAAATGTGTTACTACCTTTTGACCTTGTTCAAAACAGTATATTGCGATCTTGATTTGGAAGTGAAAAGGGCAGTAATTCGTTCGAAGTTAAAAGGGAGATAAGATAAGCAACTACCAGGCAGATTGTGTATATATGATAAACATAATGATTGTGTGTAATGTGAAACGAGAAATATTGCGTCAGTAGATGCTGATTGAGAATAATATATGCTTTACGTCGAGGAGATGTTATCAAAATGTGATGCGTATTAATGAATTTCTGCTGTCACATAACAGACATGCTAACTCTGATGATAAAAGTGTGGTATGGAACGATAAGGAGACACGAGCTTTAGCTCGATCATTTCATTTCTGCATCATCAGTATTTTCCTTATAAACTAGAATTATGTCACAAATCTACAGAAATTTTCTGTTTTAATTTGTTGAGATATTTTATTTGTTTTCGATACACATGCCATTGAAAGGAACGTATATCCGTTGCCAGCTAGTATACAGTATAAAGTCAAACCCGTCTTTTATGCAGAAGGCCAATGTGCTATCAAAGGTGGCCATATACAGTAGATAGATACTAAATACTGGTATGTCAAGTTTGGCAAATGGTTTGTCTGAATACAACATGATTGACTGTATAAGGCATTTTGCCGCTTAATAAAGGTTACTTCCAACACAAGTTGTGATAGCATAATGTTATAAACGGAGCTAAGGCGTCCATGCTGGTCTGAAACATTTTAATGTATTTGAAGCATCTCGACTGCACGCGGCCATAGTCTTTATTGAAACCTGGATATGTATGTTCACGGTAAAGGTTCGAATCTTGGCTTCCGTCTTTAAAATTTATAAATCTATCTCGAATTAGCTCGTATGATATTACAATTTAATGCCACAGAGATATCTGCTTCTTGTTTGTTCAAGGTTCCTATTGGAGAAAGGTGCAGACAAGTCGATCCTAACAGTCGAAGGTGAAAGACCTCTTGATCTCGTCGAACCGTCCGATTTCGAAACGATTCGCGTAATGCTTGGAAGTGTTCAGCAAACGGACAGCGACCAATCGGATGACGAAACTTTGGAACAAAGTGGTGTAGCATCTTCAGTATCTGGATGACCCAGTATTGACCTTCCTTTTGGCAAAGATTATTTGTTTCCAATTTCATTATATTTGCGTTTGAACAATCTGTATACAGTGATACCATTAAACCGTTGTGTCCACATGCATTGCTAACCGACAACCAGTATCGCTGCGTCTTATGAAGTAGAATTGGTACACATGCGTTCAGTGGTGTGCCACTGATGCGAGTGTGTTATAATTTATCATTTACATACTTTCTAATAAACTACTGTGCAATGTTATAGAACCAGATATCCAAGGATGGCTAACTTAAGGACCGATTATTACATCATTCTTTATCAAGATGCAAGACCAGCCTCCAAGGTTGAAAGTTCAATGTCCTACAACACTTTTGACGGAGTGTATGCAACTTTGAAAGGGCGTTTCTCATATTAACTTCAGCGTTTCCTTAACCAGCATATATAGACTATATTTGTACAAATTTTAGATTTGCTTGAAGACACAATGTGAAAAATATATTGTCGTGTTGATCATGTTGAGAGTATTCTTTGAAATAATATTGAAATTTAAAAAAGAAACTCTTATATTTTTAATCAGTTTCGTGTTTAACCGTCCTAGTGGTGCGACTATATTATAACTCTTCTAAAACTCATTGATGTTACAGTCTCAGATCTATGTTAAGAAGGAAAGACGATGTTTCAAGTCACAGAGAGAGTGAGCATTCCTTTAACTTGAATACTGCCTGCACATATTTAATTTGAAATATTGTTGAGAAATTATTTTTTATCAAATGGACATGAACCAGACTCGCGTTAAATATATATATCAATGACATGATTAACTGACAAAATTAAATTTTGTTTTCCACCCACGGATCATTGTGTTCAATAAAAGTGCTCTCAAAACTGTTTCAGTGAATTGGACTTTTACTTTTAGATAATTTTGTTATGTGTTTTATCCCAATATTTTAGTATTTTGGACTAAATAAGCGTTCAAAAGATGACGCGTGTTGAATTCATTAAAGACATAAATTGAGAATAAGAATCTTCGAAATAATAGGTAAAACTTTTTAAAATATTATAAAGAATTGTATGTCGCAATTTAAGTATATATGTTTATTTATATCAGCATTCTCGTACAGGTAAGAGATATTCTGCTTTTGACATGTTATCAGACAGTAACGACAGAAAGACATCGATATACTGTATGACTATAGTATTAAGCTATTTACTACGGAGGTTAGATTTTAATTATTTCATTGTGTCACTTAGAGAGAAGGGTTCTGAGAGAACAAATCCCACCTGAATAGTAATCAACTTACAATATTGCAACATTTTTATACTTCTTTCTAACTTTAATGGGAGATTTCTGTAAATCAACTTCTTCTCGCAGATGCAGACAGAAACATCTTAATCCCACTTATATGCTATGTACAAACATAAGAACACTTTAAAATAACCTACCTTTGATTAAAAAACAAAACGATAAACATATTTATACGAAATACTTCTAATCCTCGCATATGTTTATTCAATGCTTCGGTCAAATACAGTCAAGTAGTTGAAGTGTAGTTCATTAGTTAAACTATGACACGTGGAATAATATTAAAAGTTACTGTGATTTCGTGTTAATCAATAGTTTTTATCAAGAAGCAGGCGTATTGGTCTCAGCGCTAAGACTTTTAACACTCTCCACTGACCAAGATAGCGATTTCCTAGTAAGCTATATATATTTTCTCATTTCAGTCTTTATTGCCAATACACTGTCTGTTAATTATACGAATATTTATTGTCAATGGGAGGAATGTATTTAAGTAATGTCTATGATATTTTGTTGATGTTACCATTCTTAGTGTGAAAATATCCCACTTAATTATTAAAACACTATAACCTTCTCGAAATAGCTTTAGTCTGTTGAAAATATCTTTGGCGAAATTATAGTGTTGTTATCGTAATTTTTCACAAAATTTCTTAATATGCCTTCACAATGCTATACTCGTATGAATTCTGCAATCTACCATCACTACAAACTGTGCACAGATACTCCGATCTTTTCATTTTTAACATGTACTAAGTCCCATTGTCTATAACACAAAACAAGAGTATGCAATCATCCATCATATGCCAGTCACGTTTATTATTAAATAAATTGGTTATGTTTGCTTTAAGAGGCATTAAAACCACATGCAATAAACATGAGGAGACATTTAATAAAATGAAAACACATGGCCATCGAGGAGAATTAAGATCAACATCATTTAATGAACCATTATTTACAACAATACTTATAGAATGTATCACTCTGGTTCATTATAATAAAAAGCTGTGGTAAAGAAACCGTTGTAGATTTATGAAATCCAGTCGAGTTACATTACACGCTGTTCGCGTTTTCAGGTGTAGACGGTTATTAACATTCTGCTGAAGAAGTTGAAAAAAATACAAATATAACAAACCCCGTGCATGACATGTATTTAACGATTGTTTTGTTTCACATAGTAGCTCCATGAAATTATCATTAAACGTTACTTTGATATTGACATGAGCGCGCCTCGGCTTCTGAGCACAATTCAATATCATTGTTCGAGGACAAATTACCAGGCAACAATCAAATCACCTTTTGACTTCTCTCTTGATACAAGTATATTTATTCCGACAACATTATAAGCGAAGTTACATAAACTTTTCAAGTTTAGAGCAAAAACTAGTTTATATAGCATACAAAGTTATGTTACCGATGTTTATTTAGGGACCATTGGTTCCGTATGAGCATTGCCCTTAGCTTGCATTGACATAGAATTACAGAAGTCTTGAACTGTCATAGAAATTAAATTCAGTTATTAGTACAAAGAATATTTTAAGCTTGCATAATACTAAATGAGTCTGTTTGAGAAATGTCATCCTGACGAGGCATTTAACATAACCATTTTTAGAAATGTAGGCATCCGATAATCCATTATGGCTTCCAATGAATACATTTCAATCTCACACAATGCTTTTTAATTAATACTATTTTAACTCGATTTTTATCTTGCCTAAGGACAATAACACTACCAATGGTTGGGGTCGAGAAACTCTCCGATCCAGAGGTGAATACACTAACGCTATAATAATAATAATAATAATAATAATAATAATAATAATAATAAATTCTTTATTTCAAGAAGGTGACATATTAAGGTCATACAAGAAGAAATGAAAGTATATGTAAACACCTTATTTACAACATGGCCTTCTTTAAACAAATTAAGAGACAAAACACTGAAACTGTCCAGTTCACACAATCATTCACTCATTGACAAACACTAAAAATAAATTTATTATAAGTATTGTATAATTAAAGCGTATGATAATTGATTAATTTTAATACAACAAAAACAATAATGCATGTAATAAATGACAATTGAATAAAGACCATTTATTCACAAGTTAATTTCATTTTCATACGGATTGAATGTTCATTTATAGCATTCTAACATTTCTTAATAAAATTTCTTTATAAATTAACCAAATAATACGTGATGCAACAAGTACTGTTTATATCTGCATTTAAAGGGATTTAATGTTTGAGCTGAGTGTATGTAGTACTGTATCAATGCGGTTCTAACAATGCTTACTCAGTATATCCAAAAGCATTGCAATAACGAACACTGTTCACACCGGAATAGCATATAAAAGTACAGATTGAAACATACGAGACATCTGTCAATTATGTCTATTAACTATTTCAGCTTTATTACCGATAGCCCAGACACTACAAAGTCTCATCAGCCACTGCTGCTTATTTCACAATTGTTCTGGGAGTCCTTTAAGTCGTCATATTTAAACATTTAAACAACAGCATTGGAAATAGGTGCTAGCGCTGAACACATGCAACAAGCTATTTTCCTGCGGCAGTGCATACATTACAAATTACAAATACTAGCACCATAAAAATTCCTCCTGTCAATCAAATTAAGCAAATTAATATAATCACGATCCTCCACGAAACTGCAAATTAAACGAAACCTTCCACACGGACTAGATAAAGAAATTGCGAGAAGCCCCATCCGAAATTGATTCCTTAATCAGCAAAAAATATTCTGATCGAAAGTTCTATTTTACAATCAGTCGCCAGAAACAACAAGATTAGACGACACACATTTGTTGAGATTGACTTGACATTATAAAACATTAAAACCCGTATGAACAAGTTCATGAGCTGTTTAGAATTCTATGATATTAATGAAAACATTATCAGAAGACTTTAAAAGATTGATATCGCATGAACAATGATAAAATGGAATTCTACTGCAATAGCACGATTAGATCAAGGTGGTCTGTTACACATCTACTAGACACGACTACAGGGCCGTGTTTGGTTTGTTTGGCATAAGAAATAGCATCTACATGATTTTATGCACTTTAAAAGATTGACCGCGTTTAATCGGAACTATTCACTCTCCAAACAGTGGTGAAAGTATGGTAATGGCCAATGATTAGCTGCAAGTTCCTGTAGAAACACATATGTTTTATCGTTTAAACTTTTGCTGGTAGAGGAAATCCACTATTTGCGTACGGGCTGTCACTTGGGTAGAACATCCGACTTTCTGTAAGTTAGTGCTAGCTTCGACGAAAGTGGAAGAAGTCGGTGACCATGAAAAGTTGTGACGGGCCTATAATTCTAAGTCAACGACATTAACCACTAGCATCTGGTCACGCCGACAATTGCTTGTTTGCATGAATTTTCTGCAAAACTTCACTTGCAGATGTAGACTCCTTACATCGAGCAAATTATATTCTCGAAACATAGTAGTGCTAAACGTAAATGATAAAAAATACAATTCAAAGAAGAACCATAACGAAAAACGGCTCATTGTTAAGCAATTAATCAATATAGGGCTTATCTGTAATTAACACCACCCATTAATTGTAGGGCAACTTACATCATTTTATGGTTTACAGAAGATATATTATAAACCGCTGTTTGATAATGGCTAGGAATCACACTGATTTTAGGTTAAGTTATCATGCAAAGATTCTGTTATTTATTCGAGGTTATTTAGTTTGACATATTATAGGGTAGTCCTTAATAACCACTTGTTAGTACCAACCGGCTTATTGTTATGGTTCAATTAATTGCCAGAAGCATTAAAAGTTTAAAGCAATCTTGTATTGTATTGTAAATTAAAAAGGTGCTTACATCTGTTATGACAGAAGATATTTATTCGGTACAACAGAATCACTGACAGCTGATATACAGGCTAGTCAATATTCTTAGTTCCATTAGAGTAATGGTCAATGCAGATCTTTTAATCGATAAATGTCACAAAAAAGCTAGAAGATATTAGGGCAGTCGTCTTTTTATTAAATGTAGTCCATCTTACTAAAATTTAAAGACTTATTAATAGCAGTAAACATATGACCTATGATATTTCAATATCACTCTACAATTAGCATGATTAGTATGAATACCAAACGTGAAATTACACAAGTCAAAATGAATCAATTGTTACTGTTTAAGAGTCATGAGTTAATACAAAAACTGAATGCAAAATCTATCCAACTATTGTTGACATTATTCATTTCAAAACATACTAAAAGAACACAGCTAAAACTTTCGCTCAAGTCGTTATTGATATCCGATAGGGAAATTATGCCAGTTTAAAAATGCGTTTTTAGCTATAAGATGCACTCAATCATGCAAATCAGAATCTGATCGCGAAGACATAATTAATTTGCAAACACGTGTGTACAAAGATTAAAGGGACATACCCTATACTGTAACTGATGTCAAACTAAATAACTTCAAAACATAAATAATATAATCTTTGAATGAATTATAACTTAACCTAATCATTTCAGCTATGCATTCCAGTCAGTATCGAAATAATCAGCGTTTGAAAATATTCTGCTGTACCGTAAACCATTCAATAACCTTTCTAACGCAGTACCGATGTAGCGTTTTGGTGACGTCGTTTAAATTTGCGACTGTTTAATATCGTTTATATAGTCGCAAAATGGGAAGGGGTTTTTTTTTTTTGTTTTTAGAAATTTTGGTTAGAAAAGGGTTAACTATTTAGTGATTTTGACGTTTGCGACCGTTTATACGGTTTTTATAGTCGCAAACAGTTTTAACAGCTCCGGCTAACGCCGTCGCCGTTAAAAATATTTGCGACCATTAAAAATCGTATATACAGTCGCAAATATTAAAATTACAGGACAGTAATTCCTATAATGTAGAGTTGTTGGGTGGATGCGATATACTACTCAATGCCTCTATATTGATTAATTGTGATAAAATGAGGCATTTTTCGCCATAGGCCATTCTTTGAAATTGTATTTATTTTTTTCATTTATTTTACGTTCATTGAACACATAATCTGTGTTTCGAGAACACGATCGGCTAGATGTAGGGAGTGCCACTTTAATGATTGTTCGGAAACAATCCCAAGCGTTCCTACAGTCAATGTGTCTTAAAAATAGATAGAAATGAAACAGTTACAAACTTTTATATTCCTCAACACTGCAACAACAATACTCAGTGTTTGGGGTTTGGGATTTTTTCAATTTCTGTGCAAGGTTTCATAGAGCTAGCACTTGCAAGAACTTTCCAGCTGTTTGATTGGTTAATGATCCGTAAAAAAATTGATATTGACGAACAAAGTAGGTAATATGCATTTAAAATTTCCTTTCATTGTACTATATGTCATGTCAAATACGTTGGGTGCGTGTTCATGTTCGCTAGGAATAGTTCAATAAATCCACGTCCAGATTTCAGACATCATTTAGTAACGTCATTTAGCGGCAATGAGGTACAAATTTACCATGAAGGTGTATAATTTGTTATAGTTAGCTACATAAAGGACTAAAATCTTCCCTTTCATAGAATGTCCTCATAAATTTGGCATTTTGACTGAGAAACAAGTTTGAAACATTAATCTGAAATAAAGATCAAAGGTCATCGCCCCTGATTTTGAATAATTTTCCCTTGCACACAGCATTTTGTTATATTTTCTGATTTTTAGAAAACTGCAGTAGTCACGGACAGCAGAAAAATTAGTCAAAAATATGAATCCTTATGTTTAAGAAAAGAAAGGGTATTAAAATTCTTAATTGATTTATGACAAAGTGAACGTGGATAAATTATCCGCCTTCATATAATTTTACCCGTGTCTGATATCAATCTAGGCGGGTAATCTATCCCTATATACCACGTCAAAAACAAATAACAAAATGTATATATAATACTGTTTTGGAACTAATTACGAAGAGCAGCAATTGCATTGTCTTTTTACTTCTAAACGAAAAATAATGTCCTGTGAAAAACAACTGAATACCTGATACCTATCAGAGAATAAATTCTACATACATATTTCACACGGATCATTTCAACATTCACAAATACAAAATAAAAAAAAAGAAATCACCAAACAAAACCACTAAAAGTCAAACCTACAGAAAAATAAGTATGACTTGCATACACGGTACACACTAATGATGTATAGTCGTATTGTACAAGGAAACGTTATGTGAAACATTAGGGAAACAAACATCGAACATGCCCCAATGCAAACACATAGTAAAGCAATAGGTTCACTCCGATTATACCGCATTGGAACTATTTGTTACATGAATTGTTGGTAAATAAATTGGCATTTTACCACAGAAAAGGCCTCTCCTCCTAAATACGTATGGTTCTAATGTAGTTGAACTGACATATGTAATCTGTTTATGGATAAATACCACGCACGTTGTCAATAAGTTTATATATTGTCTAAATGAAAGCTTTTAATAGTTATTACAGTAACATTTTACTGACTTCATGAAGCAATGCTTTGCGTGTAATCTTTAATCTATCATTAATAGTACAGGCAGTGCTTAAATAAAAATGGTTTGACCTAAATATTTGGAGAAAAACTTTACAGACAGAAAAAGGAAAATTCTCCTGAACTATATGATTTTGAACATCTGGACAACATTACAAGACTGTAGTGTTTAGTAAATTTGAAATTCATAAAATAACATTAAGGTATACTAATGAAACGGAAACATCAACAAACATTGATCGAAGAAAAAAACAAGGTTCGACATCATTTACTAGACCGGTCCACTGATAGATTAAAGATGCAACCATCCATTGCACGAGAAATAAAATATTCATGGCCAAGGCAATAGTTTATTGAAATATAGCAAACCCATTATACCAAAGGCCCCAATAAAAATTATGAGATGCAAATATATATCGATAAGCGACTTGAAATAATGAACACTGCTCATAACACCACAGCAGATATAATTATAGATTGATCCATACGACGCAAAAGTCAATTAAAGCTATCATATAATTGAGCTGATGCTCAGATATCTCAGACATTACAAATAAAATTCAATCTCAACAACCGATACCGCTTAGTTCACAATTGTTCTTGGAATCCGTCAAACCGTTATAGAATTCTTCAAAGTGCCATATCGAAAAAAGCAAACATACTTTAGTAAAGATGCTGCTCGCATCTAACACAGGCAACTTCTTACTCTCCTGAGACAGCGAAGACGAGACAAAATTAAACTCTTTTAATTACTAGAAAGTGCAAATTATACAGAACCATCCAAGGAAACAATAATATTAAATTCCCCATCCGAAAATGATTTCTTAATCATCATAAATATTCTCATCGAAAGTTTCAGCCAAAGGAAATATGTCTTACAAGTCAGAAAAGGCTACCAACAAAGTTACAGATGACAATAAAGCTAAAATAATGATATTCTGTCCCAATAACATTATACTGTAGTTTTCATATACTTGATATCTGCTATTACTGCATAACTTTAAACACTGAATGTCATGTATATATTTACATGTTTTAGAAACAATGTTTGCCAAAACCAGAGATTAATGAAATTGTTTAATGACATACTATACTCACGACACAAAATAACCACTCCATTATTTTATTTATTTTACAACCCACGGAAGAACTCTAAGCATCTTATGATGTCTTTCTCTTTATTTGGTTAAGATCGGAAAATTACCATTTTTCCAGACATAAGTGCTTAAAGATTTATGATTCTCTGAAACAATCAAAAGCCCCAATTTCTTTGTATGGAATACAAATCATTTAAAAACATGAGAGAAAATAGCTGAATATTCAGCTTACAGCGTTAAAATCTTCAGTGAACTTCTTTGCTTCATATATACAACATACATGTCTCTGTACTTACCATGTTTATATTCCTAAGCGGTCTTAGCATTTACATCTACTTATATCAAAATGTGTTTTCGCTAAAGAATGTGGGATATGGGTCTTTCTAAATACATTATTTTCAATTCATTGAACATCAGATATCTTAATATGGGTCTATTTTTCTTACAGTTACATATGTATAAAATTGTTCAAAGTTACATGTCACTCCATATATGATGAAGAAAATCGAAAGTCATATACATTATCCGTGAAAAAACAATCTAGATCTTTCCGACATACTTTTTTATTTGAACTGAATTTTATAAAGGTCCGTCCATGAGAGCAAATGTACTAGCTGTTTACGTATGAACATTGAAAGTTTCATATAGGCCACGTGGAAAGAAAATAATGAGAAAACAATCATCTTGTTTAGATGGTATGTTTCATATTTATTTCATAATTATTTAGAGGACATTTATTCTACCTCAGTAATTATATAGGATTACCTTCATTAGTCTTACCTTCATTACTTTTTATTACTTGGATTCAAAGATGTTGGCAGAAATCCCACGCTAAATGAGCCGCATAAAGATACATAGCTTTCTTGGTTTTCATTTATATACGACGAAGCCTTTCATTTTCGGTATATTATCTAGATATTTACCTAACATTTTCTTGTAAATATTTCATATTGCTTGCAATGTAAGAATCCAACAGGATTAACATTACGAATTTGCCGATGAAAAGCAGTATACACCCGAAAGAAGCTCTGACAAAAACTTTAAGCTATTATGACTACTCATAGTCCGTTGTTCACCTATCCACCATTTTCTCTGAAGCGATGAAACTTAGCTTTGATGCCCCTTAGTTAGGTCTCTATATAATTGTAAAAATTATTCCACTTATTGTAACACTCTGAATGTCGTGTTTAATTTAAACCCTACATGAATCATGCAGGTCTATAACTAGTATATGTTTGCCATTCAGGAAAGCGAATTATTTCTATGGTGTCTCTTCTGTCCCTATCTGGTATGGGGAAACGAATCTTTCAATACGATTCTTTATTTGCCCACCGTTGGTGGAAAAAATTGAGTATTATTATTTGAAGCGCTCTTGAAAATAGCTTGAAATCACAAATTTCATGTAGTCAAGAGTTGTCAATTTTCAAACTTCTCAATATTGTCGAAACACATTTGGAGGGGTTTACACAAGTCTTCAGCACTAAACATATCAGAAGGATCTTTTTACAATGTTAAAGTGTTGGGGTTATTTTGTCGTACTGCTTAAACACGAATTTAAGATTCATAAATAGATTTCTACAGACCATAGGGTGTATTTCTTCTAAACCAAAGCTTTTATAGATATATCTTTAATTTTTGTTCTAGCGACATGGAAATCTCCGTAGTTTAAGCATGTTAGACCCTAAATCGTGTTGACAGACGTCATTTATTTTACTTTCAAGTAAATAAGTTTGTAGCTCAAAGCGATATTGACAGTACCACAGGACTATAAATCAAGTGGCATATATAAAACACCTTTGGTGAGATATTGATGCATATAGCGTACCAAAGGCAAGACACGCTAACATACAAGTGGACTCTTACTAAACACTCTCGGGATGAATTCAGTAAACATGCGTGACATTACAAAGAATGCCAGTAAAATTAAAAGTCTTATTTTTTATATAACATGGTAAGAGCTATGTCTTGGAACAATGTTGATGTTCCTGGCACAGACATCACTTTAAATTACATAATTAGGCAAGAAATATGCATAATGCATTACTGCATTTCGAGAGTTGTCTTCTATATGAAATAAAACCTGTTTATGTAATTGTAATGATAAATGTAACCGATATCATGTCTGGAAGCATTCCAAATTCCTTTCACAATGTATTTGATGTTTTTATTTCGGTTGTTTACAATGATGTGATGAATGTAACTTTTTTCTAAAGGTTCTTTTGCTATCATACAGCGATCTATCAAATATTGTGCGCCTTTCCTTAAGTCCTCTGTTAAATGTCAGAGTCCAAACTGGATATCAACATATCAAAATATCAAAATTTCTTAGAAAATTTGATAGAAGTTTATTGAATTACTCAAGTTTTCTTCTAATCATTCTTCTATGGGATAGGATTTGTCAGACACTTTTTTCCGAAAGCTCTGGTGCAAGTATTTTTATGAAATACCCTTTAAGTGTGAAGACTTCTTGAAATATTGAAAAATCATAAAAAGTTTGCGAGATGTGAATCAAACAAGATATTAAAACTTGAAGCTCCCAAGCTTAGGGGGCTTCCACGGGTATCGTGTTTTTATCATTTATAAATTATCACAGCAATATATTCGACAGCAATTAGATAGTTGTCCTTTTTTCCTCGTATAACCTGTTTAAAATGATATACTAGTAAATCATCGGCATGCCGGCTCAGGTTATATCAGTTCATATCCCGTCAAGAATCTTAATAATTCATAAAAATGATATGAAAAGTCATGCAAATCTTAATCGTTCTTCAAATCCTTTTTCTGCGTGGTTTTACGAAGATTTAAAATTGGTAATTCAACTTACTAAAAGATTATTTCGTATAGTATCATTTGTCATCAATAATGACAAAGATTTAATCAACATCTTTTTCGTTAACTGATTGTAGCAAATAATGGTTAAATAGCGAACAGTTCTTTATATACATGTAATTATGCTGTATATTTATACATAAGACAGTCCACTGAATGCAATAAATATTGCATACATTTATGCAATTTATAAATAATTGGAACAGTTTTAAATTGAACTAATATTCGCAATGGAAGCCAGGCTTCGTTCCTCACTTAACAGAAAACATTTTACACTCTGTTTGGCAACTTATTGTTATAAATGGTTGTAATGCTCTATCTTCTATTAAATGTTTTCGAGCTCTTGAGCCAATCGAATACCTTTCTGTGCAGTCCATAATATTCTTAAGTGACATTGTTATTAAATGCGATGAAGTAAAAACAGTTAAAAGTCTGTCCTAGTGAGCAGTATATGAAATCTACCTTGATTTCTGCCGAAATTACTGAATAGTCCACATGTTAAGTAGTCTTGTTATTATCTGTATAGTTTTTTCTGTCGTGGGGGGGGGGGTCATACCTTTAGTTTTATTAAAAAACAAATAACCATCGGAGAGCATGCACATTTCGATACACACTGGTCAGACACGCGCAACTGCACCTGATGTCATGCTACTTTCAGTTTCATCTGATGAAACGTCAGCATGAAAGCTGGATTTTACAGGGATTACTTACAACGGTCACCATGTCTGAATGGGCTTGATGTTTTCCTACTCCATATAGGACTTTTTTAAAGTTTGTTAAATGTTCATCTCATCAACACAATATGCAGAACCCATTTTAATCAAAAAGGTTTTTTGTGTTTTTGTGTCCGCTCCAGGGCTTTTCAAAAGGGATCAAGTCTATCTCAGCAAGACAATGTGTAGAGACTATATTCCAACCCCTTTGGCCCACGGTCAAGGGCAGGCCAGTCGCACTTAGGATTAATTGTTTTTTGTGTCTGTTCTATATCTCTTAAATTCATGTTACATGGATTGAATGTACATTCCATCAAATTGATGTATAGAACCTATGCTGGAACCCCTTTGATCCAACGTCAACGAAAGGGTCGTTTGTTTTCTTAGTATTCTCCTTAACCTCATGAAAGATTGTTGAGAAACTTTGATCAAAATTTTTATCACATCAAGGCGACGTAGAGAACCCATGTCAGCAGTAAAATGCCATTGTTTTAATGTATGTTTTATATCTCCGAAACCCAGGGAAGGATTTTCATGAAAGTTGGTACAAAATTTACTTACATTAAGACATGAATTGTTTTGTTGAATTGGTTTAGAATTTGAAAAATCCTTTTAAAATGTGCTATGTTTGCACACAACAGAAAAGATTAAAACGTTTTTATCAGACGCCATCCTAATTTTACATGATTTATCCTATAAAAGCATTTTACTTTCCCATCATGGCAACATTGCATGTCATTTCTAATTTTAAGTCATTGTTATGATATTTTGGGAGTGTAGGACCTACTCTAATGACAATCGGTTTTAAAATTTATTTGATCTTTTGTCAAAACATATTTGTCGTATAACTGCTGGAGTGGCATTTTGTTTGTCCAGCCGCGTCAGAATTATGCATTACTTGTATGTTTTCTACAAATTAAACGGCAGATCGCAGACAAAAGAGCGTCAACTAATGCGCGTACTACATAATTATATTCTTGCAAAAATTGCTTTATCGATCGCATGAATGCAGCGCCGCTGAAATATGTATTTTGATTTCGTCAGCTGTTCCAAGGGCATGGACATAAACCGTAAAAATACTTAAAAACTGGTCAACAGGGTGGATGTAAGCCGCCTAGCCTCATGTCCGTTCAAAACTTTGGTGTGTTCACGTTTTGTTTTTTGTAAAAAAGGGTTTGACTCGATCATTTTAAAAATACCTTAATGTAGACTCAAGATGCGCAAAATATATGTGACAACGCATTCACAAACGCATTCACAAAGGGGAGCGGTGGTGTAGAGGTTTAGGTGTCTGACGCTCATCCCGGAGGTTACGGGTTCGAGCCCACCAAGGTCACGACCGTACCTCCTCATATGACACCAGTACTGGTTTTTCCAGGCAGCGGACTCGAGAGTGACTGGATAAGCTCAAAGCTTTCTTCACAATCGAGCTAAAATAAATTAGTATAAACTATAAACTAAAGTGTAATTTGCAGGGAACATTACCCAATATATCTATCGACATTATTGATTAGTCCTCACGCTCTGTAGTGTTAATTATTTGCTTTCAAAAGAGCCTACGAGTTAAATCTATTTAAATTCATCTAATATCATAGAAGCTGCCTGCAAAACTAATATTCAACTAAGAAGGAAAATGCGGATGCATTGCTACACACATGAATATGCACCTTTAAATTATAACAAAATATTCTGTTTTCTTCTCTCAGCAAAAATATTAAGGCAAAAGACGTCCCGAAAGCAACCATTGTGGATTATTGAGAGATATCGAGAGACCGTGTTGATACTTCTCAGTATTAGTAGTCGAAAGAAACAACAATTTTTCTTTCTGCAATAGGGCGATATATTTTCAGTGGATACTTTAAGATAATTTGTAATAGGCGTTTGTTTCGTATCGCAGCATGTAGTCGTTAGCGTTATAGTAATTTTATAGTACACTCCTCCCTTTCCTGTGCTTCTCATACAATTAGCTTCCATAGAGTTTCGAAATTTTGTTCATAAAATTCAAAATAACATGAACTAATAAACTGATGAATCCGACACAAAAGACATACATACATAAATCCAATGACAAGGTGCCGGTGTTACATGTACCGGGTATCACATTGCGTGTTTTATTTCATCAGCCATACACTCATTGTAATTTAAACTCAAAATAAAATAAAATTCATCTTACATAGATAGTAAGAAACTAAAAGCAATTTTGACATGTTCACTCTTCTAAAATCTGTTCCTCAATTGACCCCCACAACTCCACTACAGTGTTCCAGCTTTGTCATCTAAAGAAAGGGTGGAGATGACTATAAGTTGGTCAAAAAAGGTCATATATAAAACACTATAAAAATTGCTGCAGTCGCTCAACTCCTTTTAACTTATAACTCTATGGGCAACAAGAAAACAACAAAAGTCCACAGCTTACAAAACATGATTATTCGTTGCATCATTTTTTTGTGTTAGTTCAAGCAACAAACTTTCTGTTTCCTGTAATTGGATGCGTAGTAACACACTAACAACAAAAGCCACTGACATCGATACGATCAATCTTGTATGGCAGCACCTGGAGAGTGTTGGTATGCTGCTCCGAAGAGATGAGAATAATTGGAAGGAATTATAAGAGTTTGCATAATAGCATGTGCAATGTATTACAATATCTGTGTTTTTGTAACATATACATTTTGCATTATCATAGATCTGTGTTTTTGTAACACATACACAATAAGAAGAAATGAAGCAACGATTGAAATAGAGTCGTCAGAGTATTGTATGGAACACAGAAATTTCTATTAGAGAGGATTCCCATATTGAAATGAAAGAAAATTGTAGATTGTTACAGCGCAGAAATCGGTGATGCAAACCAATGAGCCAATTTAGTGGAAATAGACATTGTGATAATGGAGTACACATCTTATAGGTTGAAAAGAAATTAACTCTGTTTGCACGTCAGTAGTATATATAAAATAGACGTTCTGGGATCTAGTTGTTATAAGAAACGAAAATATCTTAATTTTCCACTGAAAAATGTTGTAATGGTATCAACTTTAAACATTAATTTCATTTTTTAGCTTGAATAAATTATCTGTAGTGAAACGAATTGTTTTATTTCTATGTAAGTTCTGTAATTTTCCGCAACTTTCCCAATGCGAAGACATAATCAATTTTTACTGCAGCTTTGCTGTTGTTCTTGTTAGAGAAGTCTAAATTTAGTCAGTTCTTGTCAGTAACTTTATTGCAAATTATATTTGAAACCCTATTTGTTAAAACTGCTAACTATTTCCAATGGGAAACTTTTGTTCTCTGATAATTTGTCAACAAATTATTAGAATAAACACATTCAAATAATTTTGTCATTTTCGACGATGCTAAAATCTAATGTCAAGAAGAACAAAATTAACGCTTGAAATTTGATTCTTCTCACTTACTAATTTTGGAATTTCAATATAATATTCAATTCAAATATAACAAAACATGTACTACATAAGTTTAATACCGCCAACACGTATCTATTTTGTACACCTTGACATTAAACCCTCATCACCAAGCAATTGTTCCTTTGTTTTGTACTTTAAGAACGGTTCTTCACAGAGAAAATAAATACATTAATAGATGTTTTACCACTGCTACCATGCCAGTGTAGCATGAGATCTTCTTTCCTGTTTAAAACCTATATTAGTAAATGAAAACAAATGTTTTGCTTTTGTGACTACTGGCTAGAAATCCATCTGTTGTTGTGTCCACATATAATTGCATAATTGCAGCTTGAGCAACTAGAGTGGCAATTATAATCACCATTCTCATAAGAATAAAATAGAGCAGGATAATTCCACCGTCAAAAAGACTTGGGTACGATTACGAAACACTAACAGAAAAAAATAACCAAAAGAAAAACCTCAATAGTATTTAGAAAATATACTTCTGACGTAAACAAAAATTGACTTCCAACAGCTTTGTTCCTATTCAACCCGTGCTTATGTACATTTGTACAAAAATGTCCGGGCTAAATTATTTATCATCAATGAGCATTCAGAAAAAAATTGCCGAGTCTTCTGAGATAAACAAAAACTATATTGTAAAACTAATTGTACGAATACTGTTTCTATCGAATTATCACTTCTGTTTGGAGATGCTTTTAGTGTGATATCACAGGGCAATTCTTCATGGAACGTATCTAATATCAGGACAATAATGGTCCAATATTCCCTATAACAAAGTTATATTTGCTTTTGTTTTCTTAAGTGCCCTTAAGAGTACAATAAAAATGTTTGTATGTAACTTTCAGAGTGAATTATCAGTCTCCGTTTGTAATGTTTAAGGAAATCTATTTAAACAGCCATAACGCATTCTGTGATGTAGTTCTACTGCGCCAAAGTTTTGAAATTAAGACTTATGTTGCAACAGATAGACAGATAAATTGCATATACTTTTTAAGCGTTCGTCTTCCCCATCATGGCAACATTACGTGTCATTCCTAACTTTTAGTTATTGTTATGATATTTTAAAAATGCAGAAACCAACTTACTTTCTTGCTTTTATGACGATCGACTTTACAATTTATCTTTTGTTTTGTCCAAATATAATTGTCTTATAGCAGCAGAAATGTCACCAACTTCATCAGTCGCCTCAGAATCATGCATGTCTTGTATGCTTAATACCAATAAAAGTGTAATCCATCTTCAACATAATTTTATAAAACAATGCTACAGTGTTTGATAAACGTAGCACACTATTGGACCAGATATTATTTCCATATGAGTCAAATGATTAACTGAGCGGAATAACTTTAATTTGTTAACAAAGCTAAGCTTGATGAAACATGGGTTCGGACTATTAAAAAAAACGGACAAAGATATTTGTCAGCGAGAAAACTATGGAAACATAAGAATCACCTTTCATTAGAGAATATTCTTTCTTCGTTATTATTCTTTCTTGTTCTTTTATATATTCCCTATCTTACTTTTGCTAATGCCACTAGTTTTGCTGATGTTAATATTTCAATTTCAAACTCTAAGTATAAAATTCTATCTGTACTGCACACATCTTGATAAGGTGACATTAATATTTTACTATTACTGATAATGTAACTAATCTCCTCACAAAGAATTATTTCTTTGTTCAACAAAGTTGTATATGAACGAATTTCGATTGTTCAAATTTGGTGGTGCTTAGTTATATGCATTATAGTGTTTACATCAAAAATCTGCTTTTGGAGTTAACTCTAATCTGTTTCAATTTCTGTAGTATATCATGGAAGTATTCTTTTTAAATATATGTCGACGAACTCTTTAACACTGCAAAATCCAAGTATTTTGGGAAGTATACAGATAAGACCGATATAGAGAGTTACTTGAAAGTATTAGACAGACTTTTTGTAAACGGAAATCACGATAAAAAGCTGATATGTATCAAAATAAATACATTTCTAGGATATTTAAATGCGGCATCTAAAAATCACTCTTGATGAAAGCAGATAAAATGAATATGACAGATTGCTTATAGCTCTGACAATTACAAAATAACGAAAACTCAAAATTTCAAGAAGGCTCTTTTCTTACACATACAAACTGAAAATATAAACAAATAAATATCATATTACCTAATTAACTATCTAATCAATCTGAGCAGCCAAGTGGTGTTTCTAATTTACAATTCAAAGAAAAAGCGGATTTTGTCCACAGTAGAATTTTAACAGAGTAAAGGTGTAGCTTTACTTAATACATTCGCTGAGAGAAAACATCCACGTTTTGACTGATTTATTTATTTATTATTTGATTATTTGATTGATTCATTGATTCATTGATTCGTTCATTCATTCATTCATGTATTCATTTAATTATTCATTTATTTATTTATTTGATTGTTTGGTTTTTTTATTTATTTATTCATTTTTTTTAATGATATTTGTGGGAAGCAACCCTAGCTGCCAAGATACTTCAGTTGGGGTACAGCATGTGAAATAATTAAACATTGATTTAAAAAGACTAGGGTAAAACTGAAGGAATAAAAAGAGTACGAATCAAAATGTGCCGAACTAAAGCACACCCCTCAAGATAAATCTCCTACACCCGTTGTCACCCCCACCCCAACTGCTAAGAAACCCCAAGAAACACCAAAAGTAGATACTCCAAAACCCCCAACACCCAAAAGAACACTCAATACGAAAGAAATAATTAACATAAAACAAGAACGGTGTACTTATCCCCTACACCCACCTCACAGACAAATTAAAAGAGAACCAAATTGGGGAGGGAATTATGGGTTCCGTACAAGACAACATATTGGCCCAATGTATTACAGATTCCGAGGGAGCCACACACAATACCAAACTTAAGGGATATCACAAATTCAAATCACCCACACCCCCATATCATGTACCCAGGCCCAAATGGACAAATGGCAATTCACTGTCCGCAAACATATGCAGACCATAGATTAATTAATAATTAACCAAAAACAACTCCGAATAATTCTTTAATGGATCACAAAACAGCTGAGGTAAATACTGAGTCCGTCAGGCCCTGCCTCAGCATCATATCATGGAATATTCGGGGTATGAGATCTGAATCATATAGTAAAGTAATGAATTACAAAACTTTCTCATAGACCAAAAGAGAACCTATAGATGTTATTTGTTTACAAGAAAACTCATTTGGCAGAAAAACATAATCCTTTCAAATTCAAGGATTATCAAAAACCAGTTATGTTTTACAACAAAAGAAACCCCCACCTCAGGGGATTATGTATATATGTCCGCAACGGACTTTCATACTTAACAAAACAAACGGACTATAATACTGTTAATCAAAACATTGCAATAGAGATCATTGGCAAAGATAGTAACGTATCGATTTATAATTATTACACAAACAGTAAAAGAAAAACAACAACATAAAAGTCTTTAGGAATATCTTCAAAAACTTAGGACAGTCTAATGTAATAGTAGGAGACTTTAACTTAAAACATCCACTTTGGAACCCCGAAAATGATTTTAGGCGCGATGCTGGGGCAGAGGATCTGATAGACTTTATGAATGAGTCAGATCTCAATTGCATCAATGATGGCCAATGCACCCGTCTCGCCGAGCAGGCAAACCAGACAGACTCAGCCCTGGATCTGTCTATAGTCTCCTCAGGTCTGCACCATAGGGCAACGTTCCTTGTAGTCGACAATAGCTTCAGTAGTGACCATCTTCCTGTAATAACAATAATAGAAACACCAATAAGGTTTGAAAATGCAATAATAAAATGAAAAATGGCTCATAGACAAGGCATCCACTGCCCAGTGGATGGAATTTCACCATTTATGCATTACAGAATTGAATTATAAGATTAAAAGAACAAACAGTTGAACAAAATTTCAAAAGAATTTTTAGATATACTCAATAGTATTTTAGAAAAAACAATTCCAAAATCCAAACCAAAAATTGTAAAAACTAGAGTCAAAAAAGTATGGTGGACACAGGAATGCCACGAAGCCATACGAAGTAGAGAAATTAGGCGCAAAATTCATAAAAAGGAAAAAACTCCCATAACTCTCATACTATTCAAAATGGCCCGAGCAAGAGCAGTAAGAGTAGTAAAAAAAGCGAAGCAAGACAGTTGGCGCAATTTCTGCTCAACTATAACAAGCAATACCTCATCTAAAGAAGTTTGGAATTTTGTAAACAAAGTAAAAGGCAGCGTACCAAAAAGCAATCCAGTTTTTAAAATAGGCCAGCAAATTATCACTGAGCCAAAAAGAAAAAAGCTAACGCATTAGTCCAACAGTATGCTGAAGCCAGTAGTAATAACGGATACACTAGAGAATTTTTATCAAACAAAAGAATTATTAACAGAGCAGTTAATGAACATATCAATAATAGGAATAATGACAACTCCCAAGAATACAACCAAGAATTTACTATATTCGAATTTAATAAAGCTTTGTCGAACTGCAAGGACGGTGCACCGGGAGAAGATCTGATACATTACAAAAATACTTAAAAAATTACCACAGGAAAGTAGAAATACATTATTACAAATATTTAATCAATCGTGGGTAGAGGGCACCACACCAGAAAGCTGGAATCATGCAGTTATCATTCCATTACTAAAACCTAATAAAGACAAAAATGAACCTGCCTCGTACAGACCAATTTCTTTAACATCAACGTTTACAAAATTAATGCAAAAAATGATAAAACCCAGACTGTGCGCATATTTGGAAAAAAACAATATAATGTCTAAATACCAATCAGGATGCAGAACACATCATTCATGTGACGACAATATCACACGATTAGAGTCAGATGGCAAAATAGCACAGGCAGAACATAAATATCTCATAGCTATATTTTTAGACCTTAGTAATGCTTTTGATAAAATGTGGAACGAAGGAGCACTCTTGCAACTCCATAACTCTGGTATACAAGGACGCATGATAAAATGGTTAAGGTGCTTTCTACAAAACAGACAGATTAAGGTAAAATACAATGGAGCTCTCTCAGAGGTAGTGGAAACAGTAAATGGGTGCCCCCAGGGAGCGGTATTATCTCCCATAATTTTCAGCCTCATGATGAATACCTTTGAAACACAAATTAATGGATTAAACAGAGAAAAACCAACTATAAATGCTAAAATATCTCAATTTGTAGATGATTCAGCCACATGGCTAACCTCATATAGTCCGGTACAGGCAGTTAAAAAAAGCTCAAACTGTTTTGAATACAATAGAAAAAATGGAGCAAATCATGGGGCTTCATAATTAACCCAGCTAAAACTCAAGTTTTATTAATACATAGACAGTCCGTAAAACCTCCGGAAAGAGCCACCAACTTTCCGAAATTAACGTTATGTGGTACGAACCTCACATACAATGAACACGCAAAATTCCTGGGAATGTATTTTGACAAAACACTTTCTTGGAAAAGCATATAGAATATATGACAAAAAGATGTCTTAAAAGATCTCAATATCATAAGAGCAGTAAAGGGAAAATCTTGGGGTACAGACAAAAAATGCCTTCTAAACATTTACAAGGCCCTCATCCTTAGCAAAATCAATTATGGCAGCATAGTATACGCCTCCGCAAAAGAATCACAACTAAAAAAGGTTCAAAAGAATACAAAATAGGGCACTAAAAACCATACTAGGATGTCCGAGGCATACCTCTACTCTCCCATTACATACCGAAACAGCTATGATCCCACTACCTCTACAGAGAGAACTTCAAGCACTAAAATATTGGGCCAGAAGCTCCAGACTGGGCCCAAACTTACCTATCAATGACGATATATGCGACCACCCGGCATATTTTTACAAAATCAAAAAGTAACAAAAATTTAAAAGAAACCTTACACACAACACATCAGAACTCTAATTACAGAATACGGCCTAGGCGATACCCAAATTCAAGAACCGTGCTATGAACAACTAATCAATATTGAAATGCCTGAGATCAATTTAGATCTAGTAGGAAAAATTAACAAATCTGAAAACGCTGAAAGAAACAAAAATGATTGCAAATCTAAACATTATTCGACACTTTAGAGACTTTACCCAAATTTATACAGATGGAAGTAAGGACCCGTCAAAACAAATAGCAGGGGCGGGCATAGTAGTTATAGGAGAAGACGGAACAATCTTACACAACAAGAGTTTAAAGCTTCAACATCAAGTTTCAATATTTACATGCGAATTAGCAGCAATAGATTATGCGATAACTTACTGTAAAAGAAAATCATATTACAAAATCAGTCATTATTAGTGATAGCCTTAGTTCCTTAATGGCAATAAAATCAGGACAATCTCACAGACAAGAAATGATCTTTAATATACTAAAAACAATCACAGATATAAAACATAGAGGGGACGAAATTCAGTTAATGTGGGTACCAAGTCATGTGGGCATAAACGGAAATGAATTAGCAGACGACAAAGCAAAATACGGCAGCACTTCCGGTACAGAAATTCATATTAAGCTCAGCGTACCGGAAGTCTACAGCATCATAAAAGATAAAAAGTAAAAAACAAAAATATCTACAGCAATGGGAAACTTACTGCTCAACACATAACATAGAAATTAATATTAAACCGCCTAGCAAATTACAAACGTACCATCATGATAGAAAAATAGACACAATGTATACTAGACTTAAAACTAAAAAAGTAGCTATCTTAAAAGGGGACCGATACATAGAAGACAAAAACTGCCAACACTGTAACGAAATAGAAAATTTTGGCCATCTAAGTTTCACTGCCCATTATATTCGGAAGAAAGGAAAATATTTGAAACAAAACTTTTGAAATTAGAACTAATAACTATTACGGAAAAAACTCTGTTAGATCCACCAAAAAGAAATAGCACAAGATATTCGCCTGGCCGTATTCGAATTTATCAAAAATATAGGATACAATGAAAAAATATAGATTAGGACCGATTGCTCGGCAAAACACCAGAACAAACATACACACTACTGAAAACACAAACGTCATAGGTGACTTTTACGGAGTGTTAATGCCACCCGGCAATCACTCGAACCCACACACCCACACGGTCGTACCAAAAGACCAAGGTGAAGTATGATGTAGTACACGGACTGCGCAAGTGTAGATCGACTAAAAACCGTATCTTACCCTTTATTTGGGACTCCCACCTTAACGAAATAATGCGTAACTCGCAATGGGGGAAAACGGTACTTGGACTCTGCAGGAGCATGGTGCGCGGAATGCATGGTGCTAGCCCTGAGCTCTATGACCCTATATACAGAACACAGCACACAACTCACACAACTCTATATTTGATAAAAAGTACATAGGGGTAGATATGGCAAGTCTATTATAGATTGTAGATATGTTATTTCGTAGATTAGATTAGAATAGGCAAGCCAGTATCGCATTTTAGTGACATAAAACAAATATTTCCACACTAAGAAACCCCTAACACACTCTCTGTAAACCAGGGGTGTCCTGTAATTTACCTTTAAGTAGTTTAGTACACTTTATTATACATGTATATATGTTAACAAGAATGAGCTTCCGGTACAGAAAGGTCAAGGACATCAAACCCCCACCTCAGGTGAATCTTTGAGACAAAACACATATCGGAAACACTGAATTCATATACCTCCGGAAAACATGAAAATTTTATAACAAAAAACTTTAGAACTAGATAAGGGCTACCCAACACCCTAGCCATAACTATAAAGCACGATTTAGTAAAAGATTTGAAATGAAAATAGAAAAGATTGAAAACATTAGACAATTTTATTACAGATAATTTATTCCGCGATTTTCAAAAATTTTGTAGCATAAAAAGACAATTTATAAAAGGATACAAAAACATTGACAGTTTATATTTCGACCAAATTATATTTAGAATAACAAGGACCAAAAGATATAACACAAAAAAACGTAAGAAAAAAGCTTTATTTAAACAAAATCGACAAAAAATCCTTTTTTCTCTATCTAAATATATAAAAAACACATGTATAGAATAATTACTACAAATACCTACCACGTGACAAACCCGGTATAAGCCGACATCTTGACATGTGACGGAAGCTCAGTAGATTAGATAGTTATTAGTCATTTTATAGAAATATGTGAAATTAACAAATTTTTACTTTTCAGCGGTTCTAGTGTCTGAGTAAGAAATTTGATACCTACATAGGAAAAAATAGTGTCTGTGGCGACATACCATTATAACCCACGCATATACAAACCCCTGGTGATTACAAAAACAAACATACAACTAATAAATGTCCAAAATAATCACCAGGACAATGACTGGAAAAACGTAGAAAATAGAAATAATCACAATTAATGACTGCTTAAACAAGAAAATGCATACTTAATGCCCATATAAAAAGTCATAACTAACCAAAAACAGTGATTGATCCTATAACTAGATACCCCAGACATTGCAGAAAATGCATAAAACACTACTTATTTCCTAAATGGAAGCAGTAATCTACTGTCAAAAAATAGCCGGATCCAAAAAAGCCAAACGCGCACCTGTTATAACTCCATCCGGTTCGTGCGCACTAAAAGTCGCATAGGTCACCCAAAACCAACAAGTAGGTCAGGTCAAGTAGTACGAACAGCAATGTTAATCTTGAAAAGCATATCTAACTTTCGCAATTATATTTTCGAACCAATAAAAGATGTGTAATATAAGATCAAAACTACATTAAGAACAATCTTACTCAGGCACGAAAAACCCAATCACTCACAACAAAAGAAGATGTGAAAAGTACTGGTTAGTCAACCAGGATCAGGAATAGTAGTTCACCAGCATCTGTCCGAGGACCGAAACGCCGATCATGCAAATCATGATCTACACTTACTTCTTTTATTATTTATAAGTAAAAAAAAAAACAGATTAACAGATTAAAATTAAAATTTCCTTCTGAAACAATTAAAAAGAATTTCTCACCAAAATTCCACAAAATTTTAATAAAATTTCTATTTTACGAACTCATGATCTACAGCAACATTCATATATTTAAAGACAAATTTTGGCATTTTATCTAATTTATGATACAAATGATTCAAATAATTACATTAATGACTGTGCTTTTTCAACAGTAGTAGACCGAACTGGCGGCCATTAGCACCCTGCTGATTGGTTAATCATTTTTGTCTCTCCTGGCTCCGATTTTTGCTTCTAGCTCCGGTAGTAAACAACCAACTAGTACAAGTCTCTTTATAATTTTCTATTGTACACCATTATAATTAAAAGAAGTAAAGTTAACAAGTAGCCTGTGCGGTTGCTGGCTTATTTGGGTTTTAAGGGGTTTTTATATTTTCAAAATTTCAGAGTAGAAACATAAGTCAAACTTTCATGCATACTTTTTAACTTGTTCAAATAAGTAAAACCATCTTTTCGGACAACATTTTATTCTATCATTCAGGACAATTAAATTTTTATCATCACAAAAAAGCTAAGCAAAATAAAAATAGGACAACACTTTATTAAAGGGGATTTTACTTTACAAAACAAACACATATAACATCTAGTATCAAAATTTTCTAAAAACTGTTAGGCTACCACGATCCAGACATACAAACTAGGTCAATCACACTTAGATCTCATTGGTCGCCGTGATTGGCCTACTATTTGGTAACCAATCAAATACAACCTTTGGCTATACTGGCTGGAAATTGCAGTCAGGTAAATTCTCCTATTTTCTGGCTTCAAAATTTTATTTTTTAGGCATGACGGGAGACATGCCGGGGTCTCATCCAAATATCAAGCTAACATAAGTGCTCTTTTGGACGGACCTTGATAAAATTCTCATCAAATCAAAAATGAAGGAATAAACTGAATATTTGTCTAATGTGCTCGATCACACCGTTTCATATCAGCAAAGAGCTTTTTATTTATTTTCCCATTTAAATATTTTGTAATTTAAAGTTTATAAAATTTAATAAAATTCAAAATAAAGCTCTTTTGTTGTTGACGTTGTAGAATTTTGTTGTAAGAGTACACATAAAAGCTCAGAAAACTGTTTTTGCATTCCAGCTAAACAAATGGGTACCATTATGAATGAAGCCGCACTGATTAATAACACACTTTTCCTTAGTTATGTGAAAATATAATTATCCTGAGATGTAACTATAGCAATTTTCTCATGTTTTTGTTTATTTCAGTGGATTATTATTTTGGAATTGTCTTTATTTATCACCATAGTAGTAAGTCATCGGCTAGGTGATTTCATGTGTAGCACGAATATCTGATTGTTCTGTACACTAGCCTATCTAGAGTGACATAAACACATTGCATTGTTAAATTGTAATATTGACCACGCACATTTAATCAATTGTAGTATATTAATTTATACAAATTTATACATTTTCCATTGCAAATCAAGTTCCTACAATTTATATTAATCGCTCTCGAGACTATCTTCAGATTGAATCAACCTCAAATAGCGGGAAAGTGAATCTACTATGTTCATGAGTTGTGGATAAGGAAATCTCACCCAAGGGTTGAGATACGTCCCAAAAACGAGGCTCTGCCGAGTTTATTTTGACGAATCTCAACCCTTATCCATAACTTAATGGACATGGTAGATTTATTTTTTCACCGTTTTCATCTCCTTTTCATCGCAGGGACAAGAGTGGGTTTTTTATCGTTACATTATTCTACTCTATTCGGTGTATTGCACAGTAACACTTACTTGAGCCGATACACTAATTCTCCGCTACACAAAACAATTCACACATATTTCAGTGTGAAAGAGGCACTCCCTACATCTAGTAGGTTATATTCTCGAAACATAGATTAAGCGTTCAATGAACGTAAAATGATAAATAAATACTATTTACAAGAACCTATGGCGCAAAATGCCTCATTTTACCACAATTAATCAATATAGAGGCTTTTTGTAATAAATCGCATCCACCCATTAATTGTACAACAACAACTCTACATAGACTACTGAATGGTTAACGGTACTGCAGTATATTTTAAACCGCTGATTTTATCGATAATGACTGGGAATGCATAGCTGAAACTTTTAGGTTAAGTTAACATACTTCCAAAAATTATATAATTTATGTTTTAGAGCTTATTTAGTCGACATCAGTTATAGGGTATGTCCCTTTAAAATCTCCATTTTATGGGAAAAAAACTTCAAATCAATATTATAAAAGAAGCAACAGTCTAATCAAATAGCTATGTTTCAAATAAATTCTTTTAAATTGGAATTTGTGAACTGACATGAGTCATTGATGATTTTTTTTGTGTATTCAAATTCCAATATCAATGTTTGGATTTACTTTGGAATTGAAGATACCACTATTAATAGCAATTAACTTGACCCTATAGTATTGCATACATATCATATCACACAAGTAAGAAGAAATAAGTGTGAAAATCAGATTTTTCCTCGAATTTTACTTCAAAACTGCTATAGCAGATGGATAGGAAATGATTTAACTAAGAAATGGAATATCCACAACGCTATGTTTATTTCAAAAATAAAAATTTCACAGTCATTTTTTTACTTTTATGTGATGTGCTGGCTGCTTATAATATTTACGTAAAAATAGTCCGGCAGTGATGAGAGAAAAGCGGTGAAGGATAAAGTTATCTATCACCTGTAAATGTATATATGTGTCTCATAGGTGAGAAAAAGGTATCTCTGTCTTGCCTAAGGACGCTGCCACTGTTTGGCACTTGTGAGGATCGAACATGGGACCCTCCAATTCTGGGGTGAACGTGCTACCACTGCACCAAGGTGGGTCCGTAGCTTTATGGAACCATAGTCGTATTTTAAACGATTGTAGTGAAATAGTTTATGACATTCTAATACTTCAACCTTTACTGCATAAATTCTTTCCATTTGACTTTTTGTTTTTCGCGTAATTTACTCTTTCGTTGAAAAGAGTACATTATATTTCGGAATACCACATCATAAACCAGAGCTAATAACTTGTTTATTTAAACTGCAAAGTATCAGTTGTTCAGACGTTGTAAGTAAACCTTTTTCGTGGCATTTAATTCTCGAATGAAAGCAGATGTACAAGGAATAAAATATTTACAAGTCTCCGTCTATTCCGAAATAATTCAATCCCGTTTGCTGTTACATTACCTACTCAATAATTTTCTGTAATATTCCCAAAACCGTCATTTCACTTAACAGATCGTAGAAGATACTTCAGAAAATATCAAGCCATTTAAAACGCATTTAAATATTATAATTTACCATTCTAGTGTAACAAACTGTTCTTTTTGCCATTTTTGCAGATGTTAAATAAGAGGATAACGTCTTTCAGAAAGAAGAGCGTTAACGTTGCCTTAACTTATTCTATTTTAGGGGATGTTTTTGTCATAAAAATGTTTACGCGCGCATTTTGTTCATGTAGTAACATCTGTAAAATCTAGAGGGATGATTGGTGACCATATGCTAAGAAAAGAAAAGAGCTACCATCTCTGACGATATGAAGGAATTGTCTTTCCACTTTGATTTGGTTTCCTTACCACGCCACCTCCCCTTGCAGCAAACCATAGAATGAAACAATGACCTCTGTGTCACCATTGTGGGTGGTTGAAAATATTTTGAGAACGACCGCGAAAGTAATAATGCACGACAGAGCAGAAATTGGTGGTGCAATTCAATAAAGCTATTAAATTGAAACATACGGTGTGATAATGGATAACGCCTCGTGTTTTACAGTAATCCAAACGCACTGCTTAACATACGCATTGCAGTTTGGGAAAGCCTTGGTAATCTTGTGATGGATGACATAAGTAATGTCCGCACTTCCTTGGTAATGGACGTTTTTGTCGAGCCCGCTTGCGGTGAGCTCGATATTGTTGTCACTTTTGGCGGTTCGGTGTATGTGCGTGCGTCCGTGCGTCCGTCCGTGTGTCAGTGCGTCCGTGCGCACGCATGTTGGATACCTTAGGTGGTAGGAGGTGTGGTCTAAAACAACAGAAATCAATTGTCTTCATTCCGTCTTTTGTCCCTTAAGTGGTCATTCTTTTGTTACTTAAGTGGTCACTCTATTGTTCGAGAACAATGGAAATACCACCTAATAACACCTACGCAGGGGTGTCCGTCCGTCCGTCCGATTTTGTCCGGACCATATCTTATTTCATGCATGGAGGGATTTTGATGTTACTTGGCACAAATGTTCACCATCATGAGACGGAGTGTCATGCGCAAGAACCAGGTCCCTAGGTCTAAGGTCAAGGTCACACTTTGAGGTAAAAGGTCAAATTCAAGAATGACTTTGTCCGGAGCATATCTTTTTCATGCTTGGAGGGATTTTAATTTAACTTGGCACAAATGTTCAGCATCCCTTTGTTGTTACTATAAATAGCTTATATTGTAACTTTTTTATTACTGGCCGTAGAGAAAAATCGAGACCACTTTTCTGTGGTACAACATGCATGTTACATCCAATATTTAGGTGTATTTTGACCCATCTCTTCTTGGTAAGGAGTTAGCCTTTTTGACATATGGCGGGCTCGACATGTTGCACGTGGGCATCTAGTTAATACAGTTGTCATAACAGGCTATAAATCGAAAACTCCAACTGTCACGTGAAATTGTATCTGTTTCTGAATGGAACTTTTATAACAATTTTGACCTGAATTTAATGTCTGTATCGAAACGTATAATTCCATTTTTATAAAAATTCAGTAATTTTCAATGATATTTACAAATTTGGAAGAATTATTTGATTTTACTAACTTACTAACTGCTCTTCTTTAATAATAAGCCAAAAAGCAATTTTCAAAAAGTTGTTATATTTGAAGCGAGGCATTTAAGAGCGAGATAAATTAGAATTCAAACAAACTTGCAGAGACAACGAGCATATTATCATTTTGATCATATTATCTTGTCAATTAACTTTTCTGAACATTTTGAAAGGAGTTTTATATTTCACCCCAAATTTTAACAACTTTTGAGAAATGTTTAACAAAGTTTTGTTTGCAGCCAAATCTGTCATAGCTATTCGCACTTCCTCTCGGGAACCACATGTTGGCTGGTATTTCAATAACAGTTGCAGAATATTTCAAAACAAACAACATCAAATATTCCCTTTCCATCCCGGTAACACTTTGAATAAATTTTAAAATATGTCAGTTAGGGCATTAAAGCTGAAAATAAATGAGGGAATTAGTTCGATTAAGGGACTTGAAATCTGCATTCAGCTAAAGTTTAATGGTTTGTACATTGATATGGTTCCACAAACTTCGAAGCGCTTGAAACATTTTGACATATATTCCTCAAGTTACATTTCTAATATTTTGCTACAATTTTCACAGATCTAGTTTGGAAGACACTTCGGCTGACATGTCAGCGTGGTATGTGAACCGATTTCCAGGTTCAAATTTCATTTTAAAATAATCTGAGAGCGCATAAACCAAACAGATGGCTTGCTTTTGGGACAACTTGTTTGCACTTTATCTCTACGGGTGTCCAAAATATATATCTTTAATAACAGCTTGAGCAACTAGATTGGCAGTTACAGTGATCCGTCTCGTAAGGAAACAACTCCTTTTTGCTTGTTGATTGGAAATGAAATTGAAGGATCGAAGACAAAATATGCAGCCAGTGAGCGTTCTACATAATTATATTTTTGCATCTTTTTGTTCTTTTAATGACAAAACTGCTGCGTTATACTATGTGATTTTATTGTCGTTAATTTTTCCAAGTCACTAATTTCACTTCTTTCATTAAATCAAAACTATTTAATAACATAAATACCCACACAACAATCTCATGCATTGCTTAACCTCAGCATATACAATTAAGAGTGTATTTTGTTAAGATCTTTATAAACGTACGTCAGAAGATTTTGTAAGAGAGTAAAACAAAACAGAATTTTCATTAGTCAAAATATTTACATATTACTTGACAACACTGACAAAGCATTTAAAAGTAATCCTTTGAACAGTGGCAATTTGATTTGTTAACAAATCGTTTAGTTATGTAGATAGAGCGTTTGTCTTTGTGGAGTCACCCACAGTTGCTGAGAACATACGAATGTTTCCAGTAGTGTCTTAAATGTGTAAATATGTGATATATATTTCAGGAATACACCTGTAGTAAATACACCTGTAGTTCTACATAACCACTTTCTAAAAACAGTTAATTATTGTCCTGGCAAAATAGGTAGTAATTTGGAATATTTTATTTATGGTTATGATACTTCGAACTTATAACAGCTGGAATGACATTAACTATCATCAGTCTCGTCTGAATTGTGCATTGTTTGTATGCTGTTTACAAAGAAAACAACACAATTCAGCAAATATACTTACTACATTATTTTGTTCTTGCACAAAGTATTCTACTAATGGGTTGCTTTGGTAATAAAAATATGAATATTGCTGAAACAATGAATTTTTTAATTAAACGTTCTGTATCAGGTAAAATGTTTCGGTATGGCTTTCTGAGCTTTTGTCTATGGTGACGTCTCTTAATGAATAATTAAGTTTCTCATAAAACAAGGGCTTCTTGTTCCGTAAATATGGATTCATTTCTCCATGTTAAGGTAAAACTGGATATATAACAGATCTTACTTGTTTCAATGTAAAAGTCATATATCATGAAAAAGGAAAACAACAACAAGAATGGCAATACTTTAACAAAAGTAGACTACAAAAATCGGTTTTATTCCATTCAAAAGTTGAAACGTGTTGTTTTAAGTAAATAATCCACATTAAAAACATCCACTTTACCTAATGAAGAGTATATGTGTTCTGTGTGCTACTAGTGAAAACATTTAGGTTTACGTATTTTCTGTACATAATACCAAAGATACAAATCTATTAAAATGTTGGCGAGTGAAAATTTAGCATAACCCTGGCGCCACCTACATAAAAAGTTTACATTGTTTATGAACAAAGGTAAAAATATTATTCATATTTGTTGCATGTTTTCAACACGTTATACTATGCTTTAGCAAACTACAAAGTGAGAATAAAATCAATAGTTACACATTTATGAAAATGTAAGTTGCATTTATTTGCAAACAAGAATTCAAAAATATTTCATTGTTAAACTGAACAAAATAATGGTATGATATCTGACAAACGCTGTACATTGCATGTGCTAATAACTACGTTTTATAACAATTTTTATCAATGAAGCAAATATATTTTTGTTAATATTCACAGAGCATTCAGAAAAGTTTCTAAGATAAACAGGGATTCCGACATGCAATTACCCTATTTTCTTCTGTTTCGAAAATGCTTTTAGTGTAATATTACAGGACAATGATTATTGGAATCAAATCCAATCTCAATCGCAGTTAATTATTTCTCTGTAACTATGCGTAGTCCGCTTTTGTTTCCTTAAGTGTCTTTAAAATCCGTAAAATGTGTTTGTTTTTTTACTTAAAGTGAAAGTGAAACATGATAGAATTTCAGCTTAGTGGAGACAAGACATGCAAAGATAATTATTAATTCAATAATGTAGAAACTGTTGTTCACAGTAACTGAATTAAAGCAATGTCGCATTGAAATGAAATTTGATACTTATTTGGGTGCTGATCACAAGAGCTTGACCCCTCCGCCGAGACCAGTTAAAAACGATTGTCTTTTATCGGTGAACAGGAATTACAATTAATAAACAGACCAAAAAGAAACATCAATTTGAAAACTGTTCAATGACAAGGTTTCCAAATCGTCACATCTTTTGACAGGTGTTCTCATCATTTATGTGTTGCCTTTTACTATGAACTTGTCTAACACGTTACCTTTACATATAAGATGAAGTGTGTAATATTGAATAGTATTCTTCTGTGTGTAAGTCTGACTACTGGTGAGTGTTGTGTTCGATGGAGTTTAGGGATTACTTGATATATATCTTTAAGACACTTTATTCTTAATGACAACTTTCTGAACTGTTCATAAATTGTTCAGAGTTGGAGTAGCGAGATCGGTTGATCTACTGAGCATACATGAGACTGATCGAAAAAAACGAGTTATCAGTTTTATGGCTTGATTCAAATTATCTCTAGTTTCAAACGGAACGAAAACAGAAACCTTAAAGCAACATTTTGTAAATACAATTTAAATCACCTAGGAATCGTGAAGAACATTTAATTTAAGAGATAACGGTGGATACGGGACTCATCCGCATAAAAAGCGATTAATTTATTTAATCATTGTTCCTTCACTGCAATGTATCCCCTTAAAATAATGCAAAATAGATGGTACGTCCCTTCTGTCTCCGTTAAGGATATCTTTATACCTACATATAGCATGTCAAATGAATTAAAATGTACGAATAATAATTCGCTATATTTTAACATGAGCATATTTCTAAAGAAATGGAGAGAAAAAAAACAGGAAATAGTACAATATTATCATGTCAGATATTATTCTGTGACTGTTTCATAGGGTTATGAAGTTCATAAAACTTGAAATCATAATATTTAAAATATATATCTACCAATAACGCTGACATTGGACCATAAAATTGTAACAATGACATTAGAATGCAATCAAAGGACTGAAAGTGGTGGAGCATCGATTGTCTCTGAACGACACAGTCCGTACATACATGTGTAAATATCAGGACAACACAGACTGTACACATACATGTGTGAATATCAGAATGTTAAGGGGTAATTTTTGACCCCCTATATCAGACTTTGGGGGTCATTTAGAAATTCATCTCAAAAGTCAACTTTGTCCACAAAGCGAATTTTTTATAAGTGCATTTAACCATAGACATTAAACTTTGATATTATACAGCATATTGAAACCCCTTTCAACAGTGACAGTGTGATCGAAATTACTACAAAATGATCATTAAAATCACTCAGAAAGACGTTTTTGTTTCTTCTGTTAAGGTTCGTCGACCATCTCTCGTTATGCGTCTACGATACCATGATAACGGTATCATACGAACCAATACATACAAACACGCAATGGTACAAATGCGGATCGATCAGAAATCAGACGACAACGACGACGGAATAGGGTCAAAATTCCAAAAAATAACATAAGCATGTATTATTCAGCAGATTTCCTAGATAAAACAGCGTATAATTTATCTGTTCTGCACAATATTACAGAACATTCTATTTAGCTATTATTACGAGCTGGCTTTAAGGTTATAGCATCAAACATATTTAAAACTAAACAACATTACAACTAATAGCATCAACGTAAGCTTGATTTTTAGGAATCTTGCTAAAATAAAGTCCGAATTCTTGTATCAGTGTGCTCGGAACAGATGTTAATAATGGAAAGTACGTAATAGTTATTAGTTTATACGAATTTATTTTAGTTCGATTGCGAAGAAAGCTCCGTAGCTTATTTAAACGCTCTCGAACACTCATTCCAGATGTCATCACATTCGCGAGAGAGAGGCAGCGAGTTTTTCATCGCTGCTACCCATTTACAGCTGGGTAGACTAAGGCACTAGTGGTTTCAGTGTCTTTTCCCAAGGACACACCTCGTACTCCGGCTGGGATTCGAACCCGGTACGTCCCGTTCCGGAGGCGAACGCCCTAACCACTGAGCTAGTAATAGTTATTACGTAATCAATCTACACATTGCATCATCTTCTAATAACAATGAAATAATTTATGATTTTTTTAAACATAGACACGATAAGAATATGTGAGATATTGAAGTTGCTATGTTTGTTTATGGCTTTGTTGTGACATTTTGCATGAAGACGTCAATTTTAACTGGGAGGTTGATACAAAACTGTATTAGTTTGTAAACGACTCTGTATGTACAAGGCAGTCATTTACATGTGGTTTCGGGTCTAAGTTGAATATATCATACACAGTGTTGTAATAGTATATTGTTTACATATTCGTTTTAGGTTCGATTGCAAAACAAATTCTCCCCGCAAATTTTAATCGCCCATAAATTATTCAATTATTTTAATTGTAGAAAGTGTCGGCAATTTTCATTAGTCGTACCAATTTACAGTTTGAGTGAGGTGTTTTTGCAAACAGTTATTTGCCTAAATTATGTCCTTCACCATATTATTTGCCATGAGATTCAGTTTAATGAAATATCTTTACTCATCTCCAATTACGGATAGAGTGTATCATTAAAATTTATTATGACAAGGTGGCTTGGTATTGAAACAGAAACTGCATTTGCATGCTTGCACGTTTATTAAGCTCAAAAAAAGATATAATACTCGACAAACGTGCAGTGTTCGTGAGGTAATGAACAATTATTCACCAAAAACACCTTAAAACAAATTACTTCCTAATTCGGTAAATAAAGCCGCAACGTAAATAAACGTGCTTTTAAGTATAGGTTAGTGTTCATTATGATGCATTTACGAAAATAAATTGGTCGCGCGGCATGCGCCGCGCCAGACCAATTTATTTTCGTAAAAACATCAGAATGAACACTAACCTATACTTAGTGTTTGAAATTATTTCTTTTGTAAATCAGCATTGTTCCCCCATTTACTGACTCTGTATCTAACTATTGACTTACCTAAGTTAAAGTGCAGCGAATACTGCGCTGCAATTGGACAAAAAATAATTTCAAACACTAACAGAGATTTTCTATCAGAGCCCTAGTGAAATTACATTTAAGTTTTTGTTTTTGTCACTCATTTCTTCTCAGTTCTTCTAAACCATAAGAACTGTTTAACAACGTCTTTTCTGCGATTCATTCGAATAAAGCACTTGATTCTTATTGCATTTTCCATTCTTATTGCGTTTTCTATTTGATCTTATAGACACTTTAAGCATGTGAAGTAGTTTATTTTGGCATTCTCTAAACAGACAGGCATATTTTATGTAGGGTTGTTTACAATTTCAAAGACCGTTCCACACGGACGGGGCCAATTTCTTAATTTTATTTGACTTCTACCTTGCTTGGTACCTATAACACAAATAAGAATACCTTTGTATATAATTGTACATTTCTTGAAAAGTAAACTGAAATCCGAACAAAAGATATGAGTATATAAAAGACTCCCCATTTATATACTAGTTCTATTTACGTAAATGAAAAATTTATCATTAAATTGTGGCCATAAATTGTGACCCTGCGCTAAATAAAGGTTTATACGTTGATTAATCTCAAGAATTTTTTTTACAGTATCCACAATCTAACGAATAATTATTCATTCGCCTACAACGTCCAAACATAAATGATTAAGAATGCAAAACTTCCTTCTATTTTAATCGCACAAAAGTAAAGTTAAAACCGCAATCAAGCGAACATTTAATATCAGCGGTTTATTTGACTGGACATTGTTCTGGCATGTAATGAAGTAGAAGTAGCATCACTACCTGTAAATCGTCCCGGAAAATAAATTATAAAAAGCTAACAGATATGCTACGACGACTAAAAGCAGAAAGTTCAAAATTTTAATGTTACAACTTTCGAAATTAATTTTGTATTTTTAGAGTGAATATAAATGTTTTAAATGTGTGGCTATATCCCTAGTATACGTTATTATGTATGCTGACTTTGAACATGTAAGACACGATAAAATGAAGATTTCTTTCATGGAAAACTAAGAAAATAGTAGGAGTAAAATAATTTCCAGATTAAGTTGATTAGACAAAACAGGGTCGCAATACATAAAACCAATAATGCAAAATAACAAGTTATTCATGACAGGGTAGGGATGAGACAATTTCCATAAATGTATGAAAAAAACACTACAATAGAACACATGTGATCAATAAAGGACAAACACTGCTTATGAACAATGGTTCGTCCTCCTGATGCACAGAAATAAACCACTCAGACGTACGACCTTCGTGTTTCTTAAATAACAAATAACTTGACATTAGCAAACGTCTGTCATTTCGAATTTTGCTTTCTTTGTAAGCTGAATAAAAATAAGACTATACACGTGTAGACAGATTGCAGCAGAATTACGCACTATTTAAACAAAATTGTTCAGCATAAAATATAATTGTAATGTGTCAATGAGCTTTCTACTCAGACTTTTCAAAATGTCTTTGCTTTTAACTGGTTAAAATCACACACTTTTTTTCTAAGTTATAAATAACTTAGATGTTTTACTCCATCCAGCTCCTTTAAATGGCGTTTCCAAAAATTCACAATTCTTATAAATATTAACGAGATATTTATGAAACCTGACTATATTGTTCATTTTCTGTAAAGCTATATATTCTCTATGAAGACTATTGCAGCCCTATTGAGGAATGAAAAGTGAACTAATCAGTTTGTTTATAATTGTCCTTGTCTGTCAAGGACACACATAATTCGATTTTCAAATCAAACAGTATCGGGAAGACTCGTCATAAACTGTATGTTAACGTGCACTGTTTAATAATAAACGAAAAACGGATCTCCAAGATTTAGCAAAAAAACAACCACAAAAGTTTTGGAAAGAAGTTCGAAATATCAAATCAAAAAAGTCAAAACAGGGTGATATAAGCAAAGATACTTTTTTGGATCATTTTAAGAATCTTTTTGCAGAGACGAATGCTTTTAGTAATGAAGATGTAGAGTCTGAATTATTTGAGAGTAATTTAGAAGAAAATGTTGTCAATCAGTTAGATGTGGAATTTACTAACATAGAGGTAGAACGAGCTATATCATCTTTAAAAAGAAACAAGAGCGGAGGGGCTGACATGTTAGTAGGGGAAATATTTTTAGAATGTAAAGATATATTAACTCCTGTTCTTTGTAAACTTTTCAATTTTATGTTTACAAATAGTCAATATCCTGAATTATGGACAAAAGGCATTATTATACCGATACCAAAGAAGGGTAATCTTAATAATGTTAACAACTGTAGAGGTATAACCCTTACAAGTGTATTCTCTAAAATATTTTCTATACTGCTAGATACGCGCCTTCGTACTTGGGCAGAATCAAATAATTTATTGTCCGATTATCAATATGGATTTAGAAAAAACAAAAGTACAATTGATTGTACATTTGTTTTAACTTCGCTTATAGACAAGATAATCAACAAAGAGAAAAAGAAATTATACTGTGCTTTTGTTGACTTTCGTAAAGCCTTTGATGTTGTGTACAGAAATGGTATCTGGTTAAAATTGGTAAGATATGGGGCTAGTACTAAAATTGTAAAAATGTTACAAGTTATATATGAAAGTGTTAAAACCTGTGTTCGAGTGAAAGGTTCCTTTACTGATTATTTTAAATGCAGTGCGGGTGTAAAACAGGGAGAACCATTGTCTCCTCTGTTGTTTATCTTTTTTATCAATGATATGTACAATTACATGTATGATGACAGTGAAGATGCTATCACGTTAGACGATTTAAAATTATTCATGTTATTATTTGCTGATGACACAGCATTGTTTTCACAAACTAAAGAAGGGTTGCAAAAATTACTTGATAAACTATACACTTATTGTCAACAATGGGGAGTTTCAGTTAATCCTGATAAAACAGTCATTATGATATGTAAAAAGGGAAATAAACAAGAAGATGCTGAATTTAAATATAATAATGAGATACTTAAAATTGTTGATACGTTCACTTATTTGGGTGTCACAATTGCTGCAAACGGTAGTTTCTATCAAACACAAAAAACTTTGTCTAAACAGGCCTTAAAGGCGCTGTATGCATTAAATTCATTATTTGATGCACTGCCTCTAGAAATATTGGAAAAGGTGAAACTTTTTGACAGTATGATAATGCCTATACTAACTTACGGCTCCGAAATTTGGGGATTTCATAACTCACCTGATATTGAGCTAGTACATAAAAAGTTTCTAAAACAAGTGTTATGTGTTCGCCAACAGACCTCAAATGCTACAGTTTATGGCGAACTTGGTAGAGTACCTTTATTTGTGTTGCGTAAAGTACGTATTATTAAGTTCTGGTATAAAATTATGAAGCAACCAAATTCATTGTTATACAAAGTATTAATGATGAAAGATGCACGTAGTGAGTATACTAATAAATGGGCTATTAATGTTAAGCGTCTTTTAGAAGAGTTAGGATTTGCATTTTTATGGAATAATCAAGATGTAAATTTAATGCAATTGAATAGTGTTATTCAACGTATATATGACCAGTATTTCCAGAAATGGTTTTCGGAAATAAATAATTCGTCTAGGTTGGATACTTACTGTACAATAAAGGATTGTTTTGAAACAGAAAAATACTTAAACTGTGTCAAGAATGTAAATTATAGAATAGCTTTAACACGTTTTAGATGTTCAGCTCATAGACTAATGATTGAAGAAGGTAGAGCTAGAAAAATTGATAGAAATGATAGAATTTGCACAAAGTGTAATATGAATGTAATAGAAACAGAGTATCATTTTCTTTTGGTTTGTCCGTGTTATAGAGATCTAAGGCAATTGTGTTTACCAAAATACTATTGTTCTTGGCCAAATGTTCAAAAATTTAAACGTATAATGAAATGTAAAAAACAAAATGTTATTAATAAGTTGTCAAAATTTATATATTTAGCAAGTAAGCGGAGTATACTGCAATAATAATAGAATTGCTATATGGCATAAAGTTATTAATTGTATACAAACTTCATTTACAATTCTTTTTTGAGTATGCCGATATCATATGTATCACTCTTGCCATACTATACCATTGTTTACATACTTTTCTCATGACAATATACTATGGTACTTGCATTATGTATGTATAAGGGATACTGTAACCACACCATTATGTTTAGTGGCGATGGACATGTAAAATGTTTATGCCATGATTGAATAAATCTTGAAATCTTGAAATCTTGTATTTTCAAGATGGACTTAGACATTCTACAGGTCAAAACTCTTAAATGCCTTCTAATATTATCATATTACAAAAGAAATTGCATATAACATTTACCAACGCAAACTTCTCCCGACAATTAAATTGACTTCCATGAATTTGTACAGAAAGTATCATTTGTTCATTCAATAAAAACAAACAATAGTCAAGGAAACATGGAATTGATATTTAATTAAAGTTAATGATGAGATTTCTGATCATTAATTGTAATGAAAATGAAGCCTACATGTCTTTACATTTTTCTATATCAATATACATATTGGACTAAATACTAATTAAAACGAGTTTTCGGGAATAGATCCCATGTCTTCTAAAGTAATAAGGAGCTTTTCTTGCATTAATTGCATCAGATAAAGTTCTACGCAAAATGTAAATATTTATCACAATTTCTATTTTGAGCTTTATTTCATGCAGTGTGTAATAAAAAAGTATAAACTAGTTGGTCACAATAGAGAAGCAGGTCTAATACTATAATGTTATTAATCAAGTGATTTCATATTGGCCTTGTTATTTGTCCGAGGGTGGTCGTATTTGGCCCAAGGCCGAAGGCCGAGGACCAATACGACTGCCCGAGGACAAATAACAAGGCCAATATGAAATCACTTGATTAATGATAATTTTATTATTCAACTTTACAATATTGGCTAAATAAACAAGAATATAAAGAGAATCTAACATGTTCATGACTTGTGGATAAGGAAATCCCACCCAAGGGTTGAGATACGTCACAAAAATGAGGCTCTGCCCAGTTTTTTTGGACGTATCTCAACCCGAGGGTGGGATTTCCTTATCCACAACTCAATGGACATGGTAGATTTATTTTCTCACCGTTTGAATCGCATATTCACACAAGTAATAAGAAATAATTATACAGAAGGGGGATGAAAAAATGAAAATCAACTTTTTCTCGAATTTTACTTCAAAACTGTTATTGATGGATAGAAAATGATCTAAGAAAATGAATACCCATAACCCTATGTTTATTTCGAAAATAAAAATTTTACAGTCATTTTTCGATATCAGCATGAGTCTAAAAACAAAATGGCGTCGTTTAAAAATCTAACGGAAGTGACTTCTCCGTATTGGCCCTCTCTTTTAAACCAATCAGAATGCTTGAATTCCATATTGGCCCTGTAAAAAGCCCAATTGTGTTATTAATGTAAAGTAATTTATTTAATGTCCATTGCTTGCATCTTATATTAATCTGTATGTATTAATCATGTGTATTCTTCGTAAATAATTCCATGGATTTCACACTTATTTGGCAAAACTAGTTTGGAGTTAGCTAAGACAAATATGGCTGAAAAAGCGATAGTCCTCTTTTGACTCTTCAATAAGTGGCTTCTGCTTCTGTCTTGCAATTAGTACAGTGCTTGTCGTGTGGTAAACATGATCAAAGAGTTGCGATATCTCCTTAATAATAATTAATGGTTTCAAATATGTCTTTATTTAAATGTGGTTACATGTGCACTAAATAAGACTCAAACAGGGACGAGTACCATATATAGTTTCATTTGTGTCTGATCTGCTTCATCACGTTTACAAAACCTCAATTTTCCAGGAGTCCACTCAGTGAGAACGGTAGAGAAATGAAAGTAACTATGTTCACTTCGCGTTCACCTTTTCATCTGGACTCGATACACCCAGATCCCGTTTCCTATATAAAAACTATAAATAATCAACCGCCAGACACCGTCTCAAATGAAATACTTTTTGAGGTTCTGGTATTAACTTAGGTCTCCAAAAGTAATGGAAGTATAAGAAACGTATAATTGTTTGATTATTCGGATACTGCACAGAAAGACAATCTCGAAATAAAAGAAGTCTATTCTTGAGAAGGTCTTCGCTGAGATTCAGTTGTAAGTTATATACTACAGTAACGATATAAGTAAAGTTTCGAGTATTTTATTTTTGCATGTGTATATATTAAATTGAATATTTTATAATAAATAAAAGTGAACGAGTTTGGGCAAGTAAAAAAGTTTAAAGACAGAGTGATACAGCTCCTGTACATATAGCTATAGTCGTAAAGGATATAACTTGATTGTTGTTGCTTCTAACGTAGACAGATATTGTGTAGGAGTTGATCACGTACAAAAGCTATCTATCGCGCATTGTTTTGCATGAACCGCAAGATTGCATTCCTACCTGATGCCATTTTACTTATTCTTGAGCATTTGCAACTAAACACATGTTAACTGCAGTGTAACAAATCATACTTATGTTTGATAACTAACAGGATAAAAAAACAGATGCTGGGAATTTTCTCACATAACAATCGAAACAGCTGTACTTTTGCAGTAGACAATCTTGGGAAACGGATGTACAGTTGTATTTGGCATTCTAATGTAAGGTGTAAATGGTCAAGAAAACACGACACAAAGGTGCATGTAAAATTGAAAGTAACCTGATGGTCGATCCAGCATTGAAAAAAGTACAATTTTTATATGGAGTACTCTGGACCAGGCTATCACGTTGAAAGTACACAATTACATATAGCACTTCTTTTACCAAGACAGATATCTTCAAGGACTCATTGACGGTTATTTGTACAAAAAAGATTCTTAGCTTTGTTTAATCGAAAGTACTTGTTATAAATACAGCATCGTAATTTTTCAATGATATTGCTAAAAATAAGAAACGGTGTATCATTCTATAAGAAAATTTATTATTAAAAAATAAATATACATGTATGAGTACATTTAAATTTGCCATGAGACTTAAGTTGTAACCAAGTGAGACTCGGAGCCAACGAATTTTGTATAGGAAACATAAAGCCTACCCTATGTATTTGCCTGCCGTTTGACTGAAATAACTGCATGTATTAAGTTTTCCTCATAAACTCAATCGTCGAATGGCAGATCGCGATAAAAGGTGAAAGAAAATACTGGATATACCTAAGAGAAATATTTGGTATTTATTTCTAAAGTCTTTTACCATAGTTATACCTAAAATGATAGCAGAAAATAATATTTGTCAAGCGTTGTCAAGAATATAACTGGTTGTCGTCTGACCTGATAGAAATTATCGTACTGTGAGAAGTATTTATATCAAATCAGAATATTTATGTTCTGAAAGCAGAACAGCTGTCAGTATTTCTAGGTAGTGTTAGAGTGTCCTCTATTCTACATAGTAAATATAAGTCAGTGGTATAAGACGTTGGCAGGTATGCAGAAGGTTCTAAATTAATATCGGAGTGAGCTATAGTGTTATTAAGCATTTCAACTATAGAGATTCCGGCTTTCTTACAAAATATCAACACATCAGCGGAATTACATAAAAAATATTCTTACTCTACGATTTGAACAGATGGTAGAGATGCAAGATTTCTTACAAAATATCAACACATCAACGCAATTTCATAAACAATTTCTCACTTTATTTTTAACAGATGCTCTGTAACAGTTAACGGTTTACAAGAGTTTATACGGTTTATGTTATAGCATTAGCACACATCGAACCAAATACCAGCCTTCGATAGCATACAATAGACTCCTGTCACAAAATAAAAATGATTCTAATAAATGTAGTATCTTTTCGTTTTCAATCATGGTGGAAGTGCAAAATCTTCTTTTATAATGTGTTTTCATTAAAATGATGTACATGTATATTATCTTTGTGTTATGGTCAAAATACTGACCCGTTATGCCAAACGATATCAAGTATTTTCATATATACACTATATATCACACTATGGAATGTCAGCATACCATACTACTGGAATGTCAACATATCACACTAATGGAATGTCAATATATCACACAAATGGAATGTCAACATATCACACTAAGGGGATGTAAACAAATCACACTATGGAATGTAAAATTACCACACTTTGAAATGTCAACATACCACACTATGGAAAGTTTACCTATCACTTTAATGGATGTCAACATACCAAACGAATGAATTGTCAACATATCACACTATGGAATGTAAACTTGCCGCACTATTTAATGTCAACATACCACACTATGGAATGTCAACATATCATTTTAATGCAGTGTCAACATATCACACTATAGAATGTCAATATATCAGAGTAATGGGATATCAACATATAACACAATGGAATGTCAACAAATCATACTAATGGAATGTCAAATTACCACACTATGGAATGTCAACATATAACACAATGGAATGTCAACAAATCACACTACTGGAATGTCAACATACCACAATAATTGAATGTCAACATATCACACTACTGGAATATCAACATATCAGACTATGGAATGTAAACATACCACACTATGGAATCTCAACATTCACTTTAATGGAATGTCAACATATCACACTAGGGATGTCAATTATCACACTAAGGTAATGTCAACATATCACACAATGGAATGTCAACAAATCACACTAATGGAATTGCAACATATCACACAAATGGAATATCAACATATCACACTACTGGATTGTCAACATACTACACTAATGAAATGTCAACAAACAACACTCCTAGAATGTCAACATACCACATAAATGGAATGTCAACAAATCACACTAATGGAATGTCAACATACCAAACGAATGGATTGTCAACATATCACACTACTGGAATGTCAACATATCAGACTATGGAATGTAAACATACCACACTATTGAATGTCAACATACCACACTATGGAATCTCAACATTCACTTTAATGGAATGTCAACATATCACACTAGGGATGTCAATTATCACACTAAGGGAATGTCAACATATCACACAATGCAATAATTTGAATATTTTTAATGCACTTTATGAAATATTATAAGCCAGCTGGTAAACAATCGTAAATTGATTACAGAATTGCATTTTGAAAAGTTTGGAAACGTACATCCCTACCGGACTTTCTTATTGTGTTAACACTATTTTAATGTATGAAACATGCCTGAACATTGCACCTCTACTTCTTAATTACAAGCACCAAGACAAAAGTGTAAATTATGTTAAATCCAATATGTTCCATGATGAATTCTGCGATTCTGCGATACTGGTAACAATTTATTTAGGCGCCAGAGAAATTAGCAAGAGTATTGCGTTAGTTCCAAATTTCTTATTAAAAAATATAGATATTTATACTGTTAAAAATCACAAACTGAGAGAAATATGCGTGGATGTACGTAAATATTTTCATTGCAAATTTGCAAAACATCTATCATTGTACGGGTAGGAAAAAGTTTGCAAGCACAGATGTGTATCTTCTCTACGTTAAGAACACGCATTTTTAAACTATTTGGCGTTTTGTCTCTCTGGGTAATGAAAGATGTTGCTATGGAAAGTTAAATAGGAAGGATGTAAACAGATTGTGTAATGGCACAGAAAATATCTGCAGTAAATGAAACAGCAAGTTATTAATTATTCAAAAGATAACCTAAATTAGCCTATAACTGTAGTTTATGTTTTGTCAGACAATTGATTGTCGTTATATACCCATGATATATCAAGCTTTAATGCACACCGCCTACGTAGTTCTTTGCGTCCCAGTTACCGAGATATCTAAACCAACCCGGACTCGAAAATAGCAGGATTATAACTTGCCTTTGCATTCGATGTATGGATACAGTAATTTGTTCAACGGTTTTGCAGCGCCTTCTCTCTTACATTTGTTTATGAGCAAGGATTAATTAAAATTCTGTTTTAAACATTTACTGTTTTTTATGAGAAGAAATGGGTGATAATTGCATTTCCTTCACTTTATACAAAGGTATAAATACACTACATGTACTTTAGTATTCGGTGGGATTAAAATTGGCGAAAGGGGTAGTTACCGCAAAAGACCGACAACGCCCAAGAAACAACCTGCAGTTGAAAACTTGACTGTTCTTGTTATTTCTAAGAGCTGATCCAGTTACGTTACCTAATCTTTGATATGTCATTTTTAACGAAACCTTTCATGACCTGCTCTTCTCTGTTCAAAGGTATATGATATCAATACAATACACTTGTAACGAATAAGTCAGCATGATTTGGTATTTTGGTTCATCTATGATTCCCGAAATTTTTGTATCAGCATATCTTGCTTTAAAAAATAGCTATACATGTAATAAATAAGGTGCTACAACAATCAAAGATGTAATAAAGTTTGGTTTACGATGACTAGTCGTGCTTTGCCAACAACAAACATTGTCTAGTTGATGAAAGACAAGTTATAAGGCACCATATAAGATGTCATAAAGTGTAGCAGTCGCTATTAATGCCCTTTTAAAGTAGTGCGTGAGTAAAAAGCGACTTTTAGTTTTGCTGATGTTAAGACACAATACTTGCGTATTTGCAATAAGCCGAAACATAAAAGTTACCGGGTATTACGATCTCTGTCACCTAATTCAATAAGAGGGAGACAAAGACGTCATCCTAAAAAGCGTTCGTATATATCGGTATTAGTGAATGAACATCATCATACAAAAGCAAGATGTATCCATCTTAACAATGTTTATGTCATAAAGCTCTCATGCGAACTTCGGTAATGAGTTTCGTTCATCAAACAGTTCTCACAAACACGGAGTATGAATATGAAAAAAAAATCTTGTTTCTTTCCTGAGTTGTATGCAATATGAACTATCCGTTTTAGATTTTAGTTAATAATAACCAGTTTCAAAATTCTTATAAATTCAGAGATAAAATGGGCATGTAAATAACAAACAATACACCTTCAAGATTGAAATCTTATCTGTACTATAAATACAGTTTTCTTAAACATTTGCGACTGAACAGATGTTCACTACAAAATATCATGAACAAGATATCTGTTCAGTCGCAAATGTTTAAGAAACGTCAGTTAGGATAAGTTGATAGTAAATACAACGAAACCATTAATCCCTGTATGTAGAGCAATATTGTTAGTTTAGCCTTTAATATCACCAAAGAAATGTGAAAAGATAATTTTACACCGCGATGATAATCACAGTTGTTGGTAAATATGAATAAGATATTTGCCGCCACACCTTCTCTCGGTTTTTTAGTTGTATTTTGAGAAACGAAGACCTGCACCAGTGTGCTCGCATGAAAGAAACGCTTACTTTTGGAGCAAATTAGTCTATAAACACCTATCTAGACTGGGTCAATATATAATAATTATATACTTTATACTATAACCACGATTTCAATAATATCGTGATATATTCCATATGGCGCCACCTTCAATTACATATCAGTCCCTTTTGTTCCTGGTTAAAACTGAGTTTTGAAATAGAAAGTACGAGTTGACTACAATTACAGTTTATCTCAACAGTATCTCAATTTTTCACAAAGAAGAGAGACGCATATTTTCGATCTAGTACTTCAGTCTCCATGCATCTTTTACGCACCTCGTATGCTGCGGCCCGCAATAATTTCAGGATTCTGTCTATATGTGAGAGTAGAAAAGAATAGTGCGAAAAGAAAAGATGCATAGACCTCATGACTGAAAAAAATGTGTTCAAAGCTGTAAATATTTGCTCACGTTGAAATAAAAACAACTCTTCTTTATCACTAATCTTGTCGGTAACTGTGTGGGTTTTTTTTTTAATTCATTTATAGGATTTAGAACATGAACAAATTAGTCTTTTCAACTAGGTGCTCGATGTGACTGCAGAAAGTTTTATTTCTAAGACGTTGTCATGGACTGAAGGGCTAACATGCTTTAATTATTTTCTTAAGCGTGTGTTACAAAAGCATACATCAGATCAGCAAAACTATACCTAAAACATGAAGCACTGCGCTGCGACAGTTCTCCCTCTGCGAAGCAGCCTTCTGGAATTTGCTACGTTTGCAGTCTAATGTTTCTTATTTCCCTGAAGTTTGAAAGCCGTATAGAGCAACAGAACAAATATCTCAAACTTATCCTAAAACTGCAGCTGACCTTGTTCTATCGTTCAAACCTGCTTTTCGAGTGCATCATTGAGTAAAACTTACACGCAAATTATAAAATTTCTAATACTAAAAGTTACATAAGCATAAGAAATAACTGCAAGAAATATTACGAATAAAAACGCAAATTAACTGGACAGAATAAACACATGACTGCATAGAGTTAGACACAAAACTACAAATAAAGTAAGGTACATAAATGAAGACAATTCTACACATGTTTTAACAGCATCGTCGCATACAGTTTCTTAGTTTGCTTCCATACACCTTAACTCAGGCTTGAGTAATCGTACCGGATATCTACTCGGAAATCTCCGGCAGGTTTCGGAGAACTATTTCCGTAGAAATCGACGGTGATGATCAGAGTAACCCGGAGGTTTGAGAAGCTCTCAAAACCTAAGAAAGTGTTACTTTTTAAAGGTGACGACTGGGATGGCACACTTGTCTTGTGATAATGTGTATATCGCATTATCAAAACGGAATATTCATCCCACGAATGCACAGGCAATACAAATAGCGAGACGGCATTTGTTGTAAATAATTGTCAATATTAGGACTTCAATCCTCTCCCATAACGGAAAGCTTCTCAGTGTAATTACTGTTATTATGAAAATGTATAACTTGCATAAGGCATCCTTTAGGATATTTTACTCACAACTGTATAAATGTATGACTGGCAGTCAAATAAGAGTTTTCAAACACTAACCAAATATTCGTATCACAGATTTTCAAAAGGAGCGCATCACTTCCGATTAAAGACATAAGGCGGCTATTGTGTGATTTTCGTAAACTGTAATATGTTTTTAAATACATTGCTTGCTGGGACTATACCATCAATGAGGCGTATTTTGAGCGTAAAAAGCTGTAATTGTTTATAAGTACATATTCGTCAGGTAGGTTTTTTATTATGAAATAATATTATGAAATAATATCGGGCAAGAGTTCAGGACTGTCGGCTGTATGTCTACATGTTAGTGTATTTTCAAAACTTTGACTTATAGCGTACTTTTTCAAATATCTAAAATTTTGTATAAAATGCAAGACTAGATAGTGCAGTGTTAAAATAGAGCAACACGGTGAAATTAGAAAACAACTAAGTATATAACATATAAACGCTATTTCAGGTTTTCTTTTCGGCGACGTCGTCAAATGCCATAGACAGAAACCTTGTTACTAGGAGAAAAAGGAAGAATATTGTGCTAATAAGTGCTATTATAATGTTGCGTGCTAACATTCCGTACTAATGGCAATTTTGGATTGAAGGTGAATAAATCTATATGCCATATACTGAAAATTGAAATGGTCTAAAGGATTTCGGGATTATATGGCAAAATTACTAGCTATATTTATTTTAATAGCGTTTCTCGTTTTACTGGGAAAGTTCCGATTAGGAAAGTAATGTAAGCTTATTGTGATCCTCATTGGCGCTGTGCGGAAGCACAGCGTCAGTATTGAATAGGTTTTAATTTTGTACCATGGGGTTGCATAATCGAATAGGGAGCAGCCAACATTATTATTGTAATTAAAAACTATGTATTATGTTTGAACAAACTCCCTATAATGAAAAAATAAATAGTTTTAACTGATTACAAAAAATACTATACCAGATGCATACGTCTTCGACCGTTAATTCAAAACGTTTGACATATTCATAGGATATTTAATAACTTTTCCACAAACTTGAAGGTTACGGTTTTTTTATTGCTTTGTTTACGGACCCTACGGCCAGATTCATCAAAGTTCAGAAAAAACGTCTCGATAGTTGTTTTGCTATCTCTAAACATTTTGAAGTTTAAATACATATGTTGTCAACGTGAATAATTAATGAAAACCCATTTTAATTACTACATACTAAAGTAAAATGTAGGCATTATAAATAAGACCGTTCACCTAACTATGCGATACATGGGGTCTCAATGAAAGTTATGTAAAGCATCGCTAACAACTGACCAATAGTAAAGACAAAATTAATCACGTGGGTTTCGTCTGCGTCGAAAAGCGTCTACTGACCACGAGCTGTAGCCTTGTTTAATGGGCGTCATCGTACCATTATGGCCTCAGACCACAGTTATTTGCCCTTGGTTGACCACAATAAGGAAGCAGTTATAGGTAAAATAGTGCTTGTGTTTGATGCTGGATATTTTTAATTTTTTGAATGAAATATATAGGATAAAGGGTATTTATTGGCAGAGAAGACCTAAAATAGCATGCAAATGACAATTTTATTGAAGTTTTTATGTCAGAAAATATTACTTGACTGCTTGTTTACAGTAGTGATTTTGCATGGTTCCGACCATTTTCAGAAATTATTCATACTCATGAACTTTGACCTGAAATGGTGAAAAAAAATGCCGGTCAACCTATAGTTTACTGGAGCTTAAAATGTTGCACTTGGATGATATTATTCAGAACAGGTTAGTTTTATTTGATCGGAATGTCAGAGAAATTGCCAGCTGGCATAATGTTTATATAGAACATATAGTAAAAATAACTGTGGTCTGAGGCCTGATATAGCGGGAAGTTTGAACAGTGATAATTCTGTTTGAAATTGAACAACTTGTTTATTTTTAAAGATATCTTTATGAAACTTGGTCATAGTGCAGACAGATGCTGTAAGAACATGTGAATTGCAGAAATTGTATATAATTATGAATTTTCTTTATATTATTTCATATTATATAATAAAAATATGTAATATTTTTCTGAAAACTGGGAAATGGCTACTTTCACTTTAGCATGTCATTTAAAATTAGCCCAGAGGTAATTTATGGTATCAAGTGCAGCTAAGTTTATATCTGGGGGTTTAAATTGATGGATATTTGAAAGAAAAAATACAGAAAAACATTTGAAATATCAATTCCAGAAATCCAGAGATGCCGCATTTGGGCAGGGCTGTCACAGTTAGCAGTTGGTGGGATGTGTGGTATTAATCAAAGACCAACTTTCTAGATGCAACACTGCACATAACACTTACCGGTAAGCTGGGATACTTTGTCTGCCACCTTATTTGATTATTGGGCCCAGTTGAATAGATTAAGTTTGACTTATGTCATGTGCCGCAGAATTTGATTGCGGAGCATTTGATCTTTGTACCTGATATTGCCCACACTGAGGGGCTGAAATGTCTGAGCCGGAGGAAATTTTCAGTCCAGAGGGTCTTTTTAGGCTGTCTTCTGCTTGGTTGTAAGTATTCGCAAAGTACTAGACATGTATTTGAGATAGCAAAGGCAGTATTCCTCTACTTTATGATAGGTGTCCGGGAAGACCAGCAAGTCTGGTCAAGGTAATTTTCAGTGTTTATTTACAATTTTGCATTAAATTGTTTACTGTTTTCTGTTACATGCACCCATTCATGTTTTGAGGTGTAAATATGTAGTATCTGGTGACTTTTTATTGTTCAATGACAGTGTTTTTATTGTGAAATCAGTCGGTTCACATGTACTGAGCTTGTGAATTTATCATACAGGCAGCCGCAGTAACTGGAAACTTGTGGAATTTGACTGAAAACACTGTTTCAATACAAGTGAAGACCTCAGTAAATGTTTTTAGTTGACAGTTCATTAATTTTTATTCATAAATGACATAAAAAATGATAATATTTTCAAAATTTAGACTTAGAGTAACATTACAAAGCATCTGGTGTAGCACATAAGGAATTTGAAGTCAGCCGCAGTGATTGAAGACATAATTCAGTGCCAGATATTGATTTGTACACTGTTTTGGTTAATCTATTTCACTTTTATACAATTAAAAATTATTTATAGGATTTTTCTGCATGATTGTACAGTTCATTTGTGTTGTAATACTAAAATACAGTTCAAGGGAGGTAATTTCATCTACATTTGTAATGACTATGATCTGTATTATGACCCATGGATATTGATTGACTAGGGTCAAGTAAGTCCAAACCAGTGAATTGACTTGGTAGAATGTGTTTTCTTGTATTGCAGATGTCTTTAAGTGTTCAAGTCCTTTGACAGCAGGTTGTGCTTAATATTTATCAGTATTTTGCAGGGTTTGTTTTTATATTCCTCATTTTCTTTGAATTTGACCGAAGGAATGAGATGCTTCTTCGGAGAGATGAACTTCCATGTACTGGCAATTGTTTGCTCTCTCCACTACACCATTGTTATGCGGATGAATTGTGGATGTAAGGCTGTAATTTGCATTATCTGTAAAGTAATTATTTCTTCACAGATAGATGTTGATGGACCTGTTCTCGGCATTGCATTCCTGCATGCTTGTGCCAATATTCAGTTTCTCTGTTGCAGTTGCACTCATATTTATCTTTACAATATCAAATATTTACTGTTTTTCACTCTCTTCCAGGTACTGGTTAGTGGTACAGTGTCTGACAAGGAATAAGGAGCAGTAACATCAGCTTTTTGTGACTGACTGCGGCACACTGGTACTAGCAACAATTACACTTGGAGCTGTCCCCTAAAAACAGCTTAGTGTGGTGTCAAAGACACAAGGTACTTGTGTGTAATAAGTCATGACATAGCTTGACTAAGGCTACTGAGACCTAGTATCAACTGGACTGGGGCTATTAAGACTTCATTCAGTGGTTCCTGACTGGAATTTGGATGTATTCCTGTTTGTGTCCCCTGTCATAGCCATGCGGTAGACGTGAATAGTGCCAAAAGGAGCTATTTCCTGAGGATAATGAGTAACAGGACCTTTATTTCTACTCAAAATGGCATCACTGCAGTAGCAGAAGTTCTCTTGAAACAAAACTTTGAGATTTAAGGCTTTAGATCACCAGCAGCCTAACTTGTGAATGATGCATATGTAGCCGCTTTGATAATTTGGCTGTCTCAAATACTGTATAGAGGCATTTTCTATTGCCCATATCTATAGAACTAGTGGTACTAGAAATATAAATGAGCAATCATTTTAATTGTTAGATCATAGCCTTTCAGAAAAGTATAAATTTGACACTTTTGAACTTTTAAAGAATGATATAATACAATGATACTATTACATAACGTGTCATTTTTACCATGTATTGGGTCAAAAAATAAAATTTCCAAAAATATTGCATCCAGCTAAGATTTGAAAGCATTTTCTAGTAGACTTTGATAAACTGAACAGATTACTTTTTACCAGATGAAAAAATTCCTACAAATAAAAAAGTTATTGCAGTTTAACTTTTTGAATTTCTTAGTTCGGTCAAGCCGCAGTCTGGCTTGAGAGCTGAATATACTTGTATTAGATAAAAGGCTCTAACTTCATCAATACTCATGATTAAGACCTCAAACTTTGCACACTTGTTCAGAATACTCAAGAGGTCATGTCTGATAATTTTTATTGAGTTAAAACAAAAAATCTTGGTTAAATAGGCCTCAGACCACAGTTATTTGCCCTTGGTTGACCACAATAAGGAAGCAGTTATAGGTAAAATAGTGCTTGTGTTTGATGCTGGATATTTTTAATTTTTTGAATGAAATATATAGGATAAAGGGTATTTATTGGCAGAGAAGACCTAAAATAGCATGCAAATGACAATTTTATTGAAGTTTTTATGTCAGAAAATATTACTTGACTGCTTGTTTACAGTAGTGATTTTGCATGGTTCCGACCATTTTCAGAAATTATTCATACTCATGAACTTTGACCTGAAATGGTGAAAAAAATGCCGGTCAACCTATAGTTTACTGGAGCTTAAAATGTTGCACTTGGATGATATTATTCAGAACAGGTTAGTTTTATTTGATCGGAATGTCAGAGAAATTGCCAGCTGGCATAATGTTTATATAGAACATATAGTAAAAATAACTGTGGTCTGAGGCCTTATACGGAAGGTTGTTTTATGATTCGTTCATTTTTTGGTTAAACTGTAGTAAATGTGGTTTTTTACTTATTATGATAACATTTACATATAACATAATGTATTTGTTTTTTCCCGTTGATAGGTTGTTTACTGATATTCTAAAATGACTCTGATTCCTTTAAATCATGTTTCAAAAACATGCGCAGCGCCTTTGATGCTTTGCATCAAAATTTGTCTTGTTTTAGTAGTAATGCTTATTTACTGCATCAGTAGTGCATCAGTGACTCTGCTGAGATTAAAATGCGATTTTGTAAATACTACCAGCAGTGCGGGAACATGTAGGTCGTCCTGTGTGAAAAGTAACATATAAATATGTTCAAATATTATAATAACAAATTACTAATCAACCATCAGAATCACTTTGGACAAGGCAGTTTTGTAACTTCTTTGTCACCTACTCACCCAGATTAGACTCCATGTCACGTGACTCAAGATTTAATCAATACAGTGGCATCCTCTTGTATTTGTTCTAGCTTTATGGAAACCGTAAATATGTAGATATTTATTTTGTTGCCTTGTCTTTATACATGTGTTTGGATACATACTATTGATATGTTTCTGTATCTCTTCTTATAAGATGAGATGAGGGAAACTTCAACAACAACACGTGTAGCTCTTCTTGAAATCCACAGTTTAGTCTTATCCATTTAGAATATGGTATAAACATTGTACAATGTTATATGCGTAATTAGTCCTATTGGTGTATATATTGAAATGCACTACATAGGGTTGTTTATATTTGCATCATTAAAGTGAATAGGGGCCGGAATTGAACTTGGTTGCGTGGTACTGGATGGACATGTATGGGAAGGAGTTTGCTGCTATAAAAACAGAATTGAGTTTGCCTACAAAAATGAATGCATATATTCCTTACCAGATCTAGCCGCCTAACACAACTGCTCCATGTTTTATTCATCTAATATCTTTAAGATGGTAATGTCAAGCAGTTGACAACTAACAATCCTTACTGTTTTGAAGACTGCAGTGAAAAGACGGCCACATTGATACGGTGTCATGAGAGAGTTGTTGCGTATGTAATAAGAATCAGCCATATATTCATGTAATTTCTCTTTCACGGCAAGTTATACTGCTTCATAATTGTCTCCTATCTGAACAAAATGTTTATTATGGAAAAGTTTGCATGTTAACTGCACGTGAGTACAGCCGATGCTCTTTTAGCAGTCTCCGTGTACTTTATGAAATTGGATAAGGCAACTGGGGAATTCCTTATAACTAATTCTAGAAATGCATGGTTATAATTTTGAAAATGTTCCTCCTGGACTTTCTAATTATGTTAATACTCTTTTACTGTATAAATTATACCGGTGCATTGTACTACTACTCTACTGATTTTAAGCACTCAGACAAAATATACATGTATGGTAAAACTAATGAGCCTGCTGCCATTGACCATTAACTAAAACACTCAACGTGGTAATATTCTATAATACCGATATATAATCACAGAAATTCTCAATATTTATACGTAAATACGTTAGTTAATACGTTAGTACGATAAATGAAATGAAATAAATGTATTTATACATGAAGTTATATTCTCAAACTTCGTCTGATTCAAAGAGAGCAATAAATGTCTTTTTTAAAGTTCGAAGGGCGTGTGCGAAAATCTTGAGAAGCATAGTTATGAAAAGTATGTCAGATAAAACCAATTAATTAATTCTTAACTAGAGCTTACACATTACTAAGCTTTTATGTTTTAGTTATCTTGCTAATTTAAGGTGATGCTAATGGCGTGTAAAATTGGAAGGATGTAAACGAATTGTTTAATAACCAAGAAAATATCTGAAGTAACTGAAACACTGGTCTATTAATTATTCAAAAGATTACCTAAATGAGTCTAATACTGTAGTCTGCACTCTGTCAGACGATTGATTTTCGTTATGGATACAACAAGTCCTACGAAGAAAATAGTTCTTACAGTGCCAGACAATCTGATTTTGTTACAGCTGACTTCTGACCGAGATTATTATCTAGTTTGCCATGAGCTCGCGGTTCAGAAAGAAATATTCCATCACCGAGGGCAACCGTTTTGGAAACAACACCCTACCGAGTTCACGCAAAACAGTAACATGCGGTGACGGATCCATATTTTTATCTGAACAAACTGTCTCATGATAGAAACTTTTTTTACATAGAATCTGTCTTGACCTTAATACTTGTAATAGCTTTCTAAATGCAAACTTATCAAAATAATGCATTATCATATCAAAACAAACGGTACTCAGATGTTGTGATTCGTTCGGGAATGTGACGTACAATGTTTAAAAGTTTACGTCACAAGTAATTTGCTCCTTGAGATACCAAACCCATTTTTCTGGCATGGATAAAATCACTGGAAATGTAGATCCGATATGGGAGAATAATAGTTTATGTCATGAGCACGCGGTCAAGATCGAAATATTCGTCACTGAGAGTAATTGTTTTATAACGATAAAATACAGGGAGACATTTATTATTTCTTTAATCAAACGATTTTCTTTTTCAACATGTCTGAAGTTCGAATTTTAGCCTCTAAGATGGCATACTTGGCAGTGTTTATGCGACACATCGGAAACAAATTAATTAATAAAAATAAGGACTGTACTTGTAGGGAAGGACATTTTAAGCAGCCTATTCATCGTTTAGTTTAGTTATATCATCCCTAAATACAGGTGGAAACAACTATTTGTTCACCAGTTTCACAGGTCGTCTTCCTTGCTGTATGTGTACATTTCTGTAAAATTAACATTTACTCAGAACAATTCGAGACCACGCGATAACAGTGTTTAACTGAATATTCAAGCTTAGCGTAAACCATCTTTGATATGTCACCGCTTCTAACGATAGCCATTTTGATATGTCACCGCTTCTAACGATAGCTACTTTGATATGTCACCGCTTCTAACGATAGCTACTTTGATATGTCACCGCTTCTAACGATAGCTACTTTGATATGTCACCGCTTCTAACGATAGCTACCGTTACCTCTGCTATGTACAAAACTACCTGTACATGTATGTGATATAAAGTAATTGCTTCAGTTGGGCTTCCTTGATCGTCTGCTTGTCTTTTGTTTTAAGTCTGTGTTGTCGTTTGAGATCTAACTACTTTAATTATTGGGACTTTAACTTCAAATATGCTAAATTCCACGATTTACATCAAACAGAATTGTGACGAATGTGCCAGCATCATTTGGTAGTTTCAGAAAAGTACACTGCTATTCACGCATTGGAATTTCTTGCATTGTATATATATAACATATAAAGTGTCCACAACAATCAAAGATGCCATAAAGTTTGGTTTACGATGATTAGTTGTGCTTTGCCTATAGCAAACATTGTCTGGTTGATAATAGACAAGTCTAATAGCACAATATAAGGTGTCAGAGACACTAGTTATGCGCTTAATGTATTGTCATTTAAGGCGATACGTGTATAAAATATCGAATTTATCATTGCAGATTTGGAGGGATTTGTGTTTGTGTTTGCTTTGAGCCCATAAAATAAAATAGCACTGGTGGTTGTCTTTATTTCATTTTCATGTGTTACAACATTCCTTCTCGGGTACTAAATTGCATCTAAGGGAGACAAATACTTCGTCATTAAAAGTTTTTGTGTATATGAGTTAATGGCGGTTTCCAGATAGCCAAAAACATCATTGTACTATTTTATGACAAAAACATGTATCAGATCTTATAAATAGATGCCATAGCTCATCGAGGCAAAATCAAAACTTTCGAGTGCACTTCGGAAAGGAAAGTACGTCAAACGAAGTTGTAATAAATACGGTGTATTGTTGCATGCTAACCTTACTCTTTCCCAAGCTCAATTCTGACCTTTTTTATGTTGAATGCGTGCTGTCAGTACCATTTTTTCTCTCAAATATTTGGTTTTGATGTGGCCAGTAATCGAAACAACGATCTCCTATATTCCTTACATATTATACTTGTCTGAACTATTGTCTATTGTGAACTTTTATAAACGTCATTCTAAGCTTGAAAGTTAATACTTTTTTGTTGTAACTTCAGCACCGAAGCATCTTCTAGTTTTGGTTCTTAGTCACTGCACTCACTCTCAATGTCCTCTACCACTGTTTGAAATAACATCCTAAATGCCTTACATAGTTTCGAGTTATGCTCTGGACAAGCATATTACATAAAGGGAGATAATTCGAAAATGTGGTAGGCTAGAGTAATGGTTCTTTTTCATTGCACTTACTCTGAATGTCTTCTATCATTGTGTGAAGTATCAACTCGATCAACTATATCTATATACACGTATATATATTCATTGCTCTTTTTATAACAACTTTGCCATGTCATTGGTCTCTATATCATCATAGGACTTTGCCACCTGTTGTTTTCGTGAGAAACATGAACACAAGAGGGCCATGATTGCCCTATATTGCTCACCTGTAAACTGCCTTTAATTAAAAGTTCAGAGAAAAAGGCCACATTTGCATTAAACTCCGACATACAGATATTGTCAAAATATATCATTTCAAACTCAGGTGTGGCAAATTCTAACCCAAAGAGTACTATTTGAACACACATGCTAGTGGGCCACTACGAAATGCTACCACCAACTAATAGAAAAACAAAAACAATATCAAACAGGGAATGCCACGTACCAAAAACGCAGCCTCCCCAAAACGAGCCCCACAGCACCCAGAAGTGCACACCACCAACACACACACACACACACACACACACACACACATACACACTAAGAACACTACAAATGCCACATGCAAAGTATCAAAATTCTTGACATTGTGGCGTTTAAAGAAATGATTTTTTCCTATCGTTGTCATAGCAACCATAGTTCTGCATGGAGTAAAATTGTTTAGAAAGTTTTGGTAAAGCTTTATTCAGGAACATCCCTGCCACGTTTCATCAACTTCGAAACACTTGTTTCAAAGAAGATGTCGTTTAAATAAAATGGTGGACGGACGAACTGTGAGTGATCACAATAGCTCACTCTGGCCAGGTGAGCTAATAAAGTGATAAAGACCTCTTACAATCGTAGTACTAGCTACGAACTTGGCAAGAAGTATACAAATATGAAGCCTTGCTGCATTGTTATCCCCACGGACTTCTAGAGATTTCATGTAGCACTTTAAAGCATCATTAGGTCTTTCCTCTTGTTCTAAACACTGCCCAAGTAGATTCAATGACGTTTCTCTGTGACCAAGGTCTGGTTGTCTTTCAATCTGCCACCAAAGATTATGTAGAGCTCGTCGTTGTTCTGACTCAATGTGTAGACGGCTAAATGTCTTATACTGTAGAAAAAAGAGAAAAGTTAACGAATCTGCAATTGCACCGTCCATCCATCGATCTCGACTGGTTCTGAGATTCAGTTCTATTTTAGTTGATCTGTAGAATTCGTACTGTAGTTCACGTGGAACGCAGTTTATTTCACAAGGAAAAAATCTTACACACAATGCTATAATGTGCCTGGTCCTTCCTTCATTGAAGTCACTAGAGCTTCTGATAAATCTGTAATTTACATTTGACCGTTTACACGGGTAGCAACAACACAACTGCTCGACAATATCAGTGTCATAGCGTCCTTCAACATCTCTAAGAATATCAGCTGTTTTTTTATATCTCCTGAGCAATACAACATTGAAGCAAGTTTTAGTCTGCTCGATGACACATCTGATTTACTACCAGCGGACATCGAGTTAAGTGCGTGAGAGGACACAATGTTGTTAGTGCGAATATTATTTGATGCCATCAGAGACCCAATTAAAGTAAAGTAATGAGGTGCTATAAGACAACAGGCAGTCTTCTCGAACTTGTTACCTTCATTGTAATATCGTATCAGGTTTATCATAGCCTTGCCCAATACAAACACATTCATTTTCGAATTGATATCCAAATCGACCAACTGCCGGACAATTTGTGTTACACTATTTATCAACAGACTGCCGGTAATTAAATAACGGTTCGCATCCGACGATGCTAGATGGCTGTCTAGAGGTGAACCACTAAGTTTCCTTCGCAAACGAAGGCCAAGGTCGTCAATCTGTATTCCAAAGAGTTTAGTGTTACTGCACTTAATCAACTTTGACAGACTTTTAACCAAATTTTGTCTCAATTTTTTTGAGTATTTTCCAGCCATCAGGTTATTCTCGCGGATAATGAAATGTGGACAATTTCCACTCAGTACGCAGTTATAAAGCATCAGTAAACAGTACGATAAACAGCCTATGATATTGGACTCCGTCCATATAGATCGATCTTTATTCTTTACGCAGTGAAACAAAACTGTTTTGCACATAAAACTTGTAATAGAACTTCCATAGTAAGTAGTTACATATGTTTTAATTATCATTTTCATCAAAATGTAACACCTAATTTGTGTAATATTTAAGTTGAACATGAGACATCTTTCAGCAAGCGAGGTCGAATGCCTCCATTCGGAATCTTTATTTTCACTAACACTGCTGCCAACACCAACAACAAAACATCTACTTTTCCTCGCATATTCAACCATGGCTTGTGTTGGCCAATTTCCCGTTCTTTCCTGTTGTAACCACTCTCTTGCTGATCTTGGCCATGACTTCAAAGGAAAAGCAAACACATAGTCGTGATCAAGAAAGCCTGGTTCAGGATGTGGCATCGCTGACGGTCCTTGACGTCTAAAAATATTTTTATGAAGAACAGAAGGAATAAATGAGTTTTTCATCAATACTCTACCATGTTTATCTTTTACCGAAAAGTTGAAGGTTTCCTCAGTTTCAGGCACCGGTTCGTTGTGTCTTAATATTTGCAGATGACAATACCCAGGTGGTGTGTCGTCATCTTCGATCATCTTCAAATTATATAAACTTGGAGTCCATTCATTCCATTCTTGTATGACTTGGTACTCGTCTGCACACAAAAGGCAATCTCTGTCGGAGTTAAGTCCTAATGTTGTTGAACCTTCGCTACGGCTGCCAAATAGGTACTCGCTAGTCATCTCGCCTTTTAATCTTTGTCCAATTGTTCCTACAACTTCGTCTAAAACCATTGTGCTTCTTCTCCTTACCACCATGGTCTCATTTACCCCAATATCGTCCAACACCTCGGATAGTCCTACAGACATGTGACAGTTAGCACGAAACATTCTTGTTTCTTTCTTGAACAGTAACTGGTGAAATCTAAATCACAAAATAAAACTTTGTGTATAAAAGCATAATAATATTACTGAGTAATTGTTACATTCTTCCGTAACGGGCAAACTTAAAATACTATTTCCATGTTTTTGGCCTGGTTAAACCACTTCTACTTCCTGCTTAGTTTTTGTTGATTGTCTGTTGTTCGAGACGATCTATTGTGACCTAACAGCTATCTATGCAACTGTAGTTCAAACGTTGATAGATTGGAAAATTGAATATAACTCAGAAATATTGAATATGAACGTAAATTTGAAAAATGTACAGAAAAGAAATACCAAGTTTTATGAAGCACAATAAATAACTATATATGTGTTGTTATGAAACAGTTTTCATTTAAAAACTAAATCCGTCGAACACGACCGGTGCTATAAAAAATACAAAAGAAACTTGCACACGGGCCATATAGCAAACACCTTACTCCTATTTTTGTATTAAGTAAATTTATTTCTGAAAACTATGCCCCTAATTATAGTTGCTCATATATCTTTCAAATCTCTTAGTAAATGCACAGTTGCTCTTAAAACTAAACCTGGTTTAACATTAAGCACGTATTTTACAGAAAATTGCAATAAATTTCGACTTAAACACGCTAGGTATTCTCAAACTTATATCATACTGCAAATGTTTGAAAAAAAATAGTACTTGGTTTGCAACTGACAAACTTCCCATGCATTTGTATTCCCGAAAAAATACTCTGTTTTAAAATCTTAAATATAACATGATTTACAAAATTTGCTTTTGTGCGATATCACTTGGTTTTGCTTTCAGACGTATGAATCATTGTTTGTCAAAACTGTCGGGACTGACTACAGAATTCAGGAAACTGCTAACAGAGGTCAACATCAAAGTTATACGTAGAGAAATGATGTCATTCGTCTCTGACAGAGGCTAAATTAGAAACAACGTCCAATTTCACATTCATAAAATATTAGATGCATCAACGATTGATGTATTTTGTCTGCCATAAACAGGGTAGGCAATACGCACTCAGGTTACGAGAGACTGCGCAGGGGCGTAGCTGCTGTAAGGCACAACAGGCCCGGGCCTACAGATTCTTTGGTAAATGGAAAATTTGAAAACGTTAAAAATGCAATAAAAACTGATGGGGTAGAGAGGTTAAGGGAGTTGTGTGCAGCAATATCATCGGCTATGAATATAATCTGTGATAAAAATGAAAAACTTTCAGGGGCAGATTAGTCATATCCCTAAATTAAGATATTAAACACGGGACACGATCGATTGCATTCGTTTTCCGGATATTCTGTATCATTCATGATGACACAAATCAATGCGTTCTGATTGTTCAAAACCTTGTTGTCTGGTCTGTCCAAGAGGTTTCCTTCCTGTATGCCCGACACATCTGTGTATTTCGGTGTCAATAGTTTCAATGTTTCTGGCCTTGCGACTTTTATGTTTTTAAATCTCACTCACATTGTATCTTAATCTATACATGTATGCTATGTTGTCTTTTCGGTGTACGTTTTTCATATTTGTATCTTTGTTCTACGTTTAAACTCAACTCATTTTGAAAACGCTATAAATGACTTCGGTTTGGATGTTACTAATATTGCTAGTTTGAGGAAACAACTAGTCTTAGCTTAATATGGTATAATGGTTTTACATTGCTTGTTAAGCCGGAAAGCAGTGTTTGACTCGATGCCGCTCATTTGATATGTTTGCGATTCGTTGATCAGGTTCAGAAAGTTCTGAAACTATTTTCAAAACAATGTACATTTGTACACACGAATTTTTAAATCAAGCAAGAAAAAGGAACAAAGTAGTCATGATTCAGACAAAGATACTATGTTGTATTTACGACTATGCACTGTGAAGTGCACATTTTTTTCACTCCAGCGATTTGTTGAAAAAAGGTATGACTCGTAATAGAGAACGGAAACACAGGTGTATCTGATTCTGTTTTGTCATAGCTAATGAAATACTGATTATGTTTATGCAAATGTTTTAAACTTAATTTTTTTTGGCTTTAAACAATTTAAAAACAAAACAAAAATATATATTAGTAACAGTGACCTTGACCCAAGCTATCTTTCCACGCAAGCTTCCTACACACCAAGTTACACCATTACAAATGGTCACTCTTAACTCAAGTTTATTGAGCTAAAGCCATTTTTCTAATTTTAGTAACAGTGCCCTTGACCCTAGTGACCCCAAATGCAATCCAAGGCTTCCTCTCTACGCAATCTACATACACACCGAGTCTCATTGCAATTAGTCACTCCTAACTTGAGTTATTGAGCGGAAACCATTTTTCTATTTTTAGTAACAGTGACCTTGACCTTGACCCTAGTGACCCTAAATGACCCTTGTTGTTCATACTATTTATAAATGACATGGAAAAATTTATGTTAGATGATAGTGCTGATGTTATATCATTAGATGATATGCAAATATTCATGCTATTGTTTGCTGATGATACCGTACTGTTTTCTTATTCCGCCAAGGGGTTACAAATTTTATTAAATAAAGTCAAGTCATATTGTTTGAAATGGAACATTACTGTGAACACATCTAAAACAGTTGCTTTGGTTTGTAAATTAGGACACAGACATGAAAACGTTGATTTTTATCATGCGATTTTAAACTAAATAGTGTTAATAAACTTTGTTACCTGGGCATAGTCTTGTCTGCAAATGGTAAATATAACACTGCCCAAAGATCCTTATCAGAGCAAGCTCTACGTGCTATATTTACATTGAACTCTATATTTGATGTTGTACCGCTTTGCGTTACCAAAAATTTAAGGTGTTTGACTCAATGATTTTACCTATCTTAAATTACGGCTGTGAGATATGGGGATTCAATAAAGCCCCAGATGTTGAAAAAGTATATATAAAATTTCTTAAACAAATATTACATGTTAGATATCAAACTGCTAATGTATCTGTATCGGTGAACTTAGAAAAGTACCATTACAGTAGAATCCTGAAATACTATTTTAAAATAGTAAATGCCCCTGATACACTAGTTTATAAATGTTTTATTGACCAGGTAAATAGTAGTATCCGAGGTTCTTGGGCTTCAGAGGTCAAAATAATACTTTATGGTCTTGGTTTTACGTATTTATGGGACAACCAATCTGTGACGAATATGCAAATGAATAAAGTTATTGAACGATAATTTGATCAGTATTACCAACAGTTCTTTGCTATCTCGTTCCCACGAGTTAGTCAGCCAATCAAATTGTTTGTTATATTTATTATGCCTGTGATCATCATGGCCGACATAAAAATTTTATTGGCTGACTAACTCGTGGGAACGAGTTAGCTATGTCGTGGAAACGACTATGTCGTGGGAACGAGATAGCAAGTCGTTCCCACGACATAGCTAACTCGTTCCCACGAGTTAGTAAGTCGTTCCCTCGACATAGCTAGCATGCACTACTCTTTTTTATTGTTCTATTCTTTCTTTTAATGCGCTACTCCGTTTTTTCAATGCAATACTTTTTTTTAATTCAATTCTCTTTTTTATGTCGTTTCCATGACTTAGTAACTCGTTACAACGACATACTAAGTCGTTCCCTCGAGTAAGTATCTCGTGGGAACGACATAAAAAAAGAGAAGTGCAATTTAAAAAAGAGCAGTGCATGTCACCTCTGTGCCACCGCAAAAAATGAAGAAGCTATGTCCAATTATCAGAATCGACCAAAATCCATCCAAATTCATGTTTTTACCAAAAAAAAACAGGTCACACTCAGCATCGTTTGCATACAATGTGAATAAGGGTATTAGATGAACAAGTTTTCCAAATTTCAAAGTGATAGCTTTGATAATGTCCATGTAAGTGACCGAAACGCAAAACTTAACCAACGCCGACGACGACAATAAAGTGATGACAATAGCTCGTCTTTTTTTTTAATCAGACGAGCTAGAAACAATAACTGACAGAATTCAGCCATCATAGGTCAATATTGCATATGCATTTATTATTAATTTTCGGAATTTATTTTCTTTTCTTGAATCATAGCCTGGATTAAAGTTTTATCTCGCAATTCTAAAACTGTCTTTACTTCCCAAAATAAACAAGTTATACCACTGGTTTTCTAAGGCGTTCTTGAATGCGTTTGTAAATATTACATAATAATAATAATAATAATAATAATAATAATAACATCTTTATTTAACGAAGGATGCACATTTAGATACATATAAACAATACACTACATGGCCTTCTGCAACAATAAAAAAAAGATATATTGAATTATCAATATCATTAACCTAGTTAAAATAAAATGTGTGATAATTTTCTATTAAACTTCGACAAACACTTAACATTAATCTTATATACATGCATACACATCACATATAAACTTCTATGTTCAGAAATATAATGTATTAAATGAAATAATTTGAAATGTACGAAGTATTGTAGGATGATTTACCAAAAAAAAAACATCATAATGATCATTCTATGGACGTCCTAATTGTGTTTTTGCAACAAATATTTTTTGTAATTTCTCTTAAATAAAATTAGTGATGGAAGAGATCGAATATTCGTAGGTATGTTATTCCATATATACACTAGAATAAGAAAAGCTAGCTTTTAGATAATTAGTGCGTATTTTTGGTAAAACTAATTTTTTGTCAGAAATGGAGCGTAGGTTATATGTATTATTGCTGGAAAAGGTTATTAAATTTAGTATATACGCAGGGGCAAGGTGATGTTGAGCTTTATATACTAATATAGCCATATGGTACATATATCTATCAGAAAATGACAACCATCGTATATCATTTTTTATACCTATGGTATTGGTTGGTAATTCTTTATATTTTACCTGTCGTAAAGCTCTAGATTGCAATTTATTCATTTTATAGACACAGCCATTTCCCTTACCCCATACTGTACAACAATAATCAAAGTCGGGTAGTATATAAACATTATAAAACATTTTTTTCATTTCTGGTGTTAAATAGTATGATATTCGTTTTAGGAGAGCAATTTTAGAATTAACCTTTGTACATACTTTGGATATTTGCACATCCCATGTTAAAGTATTATCAATGTATATACCAAGCGCTTTTTGAACTGATACGTTTTCAATGTAGCATTGGTTTATTTTCAAGAGCAAATTTAGAGTACCGTCACTGAAGTGTGCTTTATTTCGTTTCGTAGTTAAAATCATACATTTGGTTTTAGTTGGGTTTAAGGCCATATTATTCTTGCAGCACCACGTGTTTAAAGAATTAATGTCTTTTTGAAGATTTCTTTGTACTGTATCGATAGCACACCCTGTTTCGTACAGAGTTGAGTCATCAGCAAAGAGCTCAATGTTACCTGAAGAAGTTTCAAAGGATATATCATTTATGTATAATAAAAATAAAAGAGGCCATAGAATAGAACCCTGGGGTACACCCGAGGTAATTTTCATAACATTTGATGTGTTATTTCCTGATTTTTTTATCTGCGTTCTATCTGAAAGATAAGAGTCAAAAAGTTTGATAGCTTTTTCTGCAAAATGATAAAGCCGTAGTTTGTATAAAAGAATGTTATGGTCAACTAAGTCAAATGCTTTTCGTAGATCTAAAAACACTGCACCCACGTATTTCCCAGAATCAATGTCTTTTAGCCAGGTATCTATCAAATGCGTTAAAGTAGTATGGCATGAATGCTGTTGTCTAAACCCTGACTGGTGTTCGTGAATTACACGTGTATGTTTGAAGTTTTGTAACTGAGAAGCAATGTGTTTTTTCAAATATTTTAGAAATTGTAGGCAAAATTGAAATGGGTCGATAATTGCCTGGATCTTTTTTATCATCGCTTTTAAAAATTGGTAAGACATATGCTTCCTTAAGGGCGTCTGGAAACACACTTTGGTCAATACTTTGATTAATGATATAAGTAATGGATGTTGTTACGTATTCGCCACAGTATTTAAGTATCTTTGGATTTATGCCATCTATGCCTGTAGATTTATAAGGATTTAGATTATCAATTATTTTCTTTACTTCTAAAGCTGTTATATGCTCAATATAAAACATGTTATGTCTCAATTTATTGTTTAAAACTTGTTCAAGTTTAGAAAAGTTTTCAGCAACGAATGCTGATTTTGTAATTATGTTGGATATATTAATAAAGTGTTCATTTAATGCGTTCAGTATGTTGTTTTCTCCTTCAATCAGTCTATTATTATACATAAGAGTGTTAGGTAGCGCAACTTCTTTATCATAATAACTTTTACCAGATATAGACTTTAAACTTTTCCACAAATGTTTTGTAGATTTGTTACTTTTAACTGCTTCATTATAGAAGTATAGTATAGTCACTTTGTATTGATCCAATTTTTTATCCTTATGCAGTTTATCACGTTGCCATATAGCAAGCTGCTTTGGTATCACTAGATCGCCTTTCAACACAAACTGATTTTAGGTTATGACAAGTCTCATAATTCTGAACAAGTTTTTTTAATCATGCAGCAGGACACTTTATTTTATAAGCCTCTCAGAAGGTATGCACTGCTTAACAATTTTGAATTAAAACCATCTGAGCTGACACCTGTATATTGAAAGTCAAGATTTATTCAGAGTAATGTTTTGCAAGACTAACCTCAAATTTTAACAGCAGTTGTAGCAAATTCATATTTTATGCTATTTATTCATCACCAAATACTTATAATGAATTAAAGACCGCCGGTTTTTAAATATAGAAATATCCCAGACATCGTTTGTTAAAGATACAGATGTAAAAAGATTGTAAAATATAAACTGCATAACACAAAGTTTTAATGCAATTAAATCGCATTTCGTCATCCTAATTGTTCTTTTTTTGCCTGTATACTTTCCAAGCGGCCTTCTTTACAGTCATTTCAGTACTTTGATTTTAACATGTCTGTGCCATTATTTTAGACTATATTCACAAAATGGGGTTAATTATTTTCTACGATTTCTCTGAAATACAATTTAATGAATGTCAATAATGAAACTGCAGTAGTCGGAAAGTAAACTCACAAAAACATTTAAGTACAACTACGAGTAGTAGACTAACAAAGGTGAAAGCAGTTTTAAAACACTGAAAATGTATCCATCATTCAAAACCATGAAAAACTCTTGTGACATTGAATATCTAATCGTTTAAAACATAAAAAAACTAGTACATTACCTCTGTACAGTAGCGCCGGACTCCTTAAGTTATAGTGCTGAATAAATTTGTTTTACGCACTGAATTTATGCTTTAATGCTACCTAAAATCAATATAAAGTATCAAATGTCTTTTCAAAAGATTTTATTTGAAACTTGATCACAATGACATAATGCAGCGAATTATCTCTTGGGATTTAGGGTTGTATTGGAAGTGTATCATTGAGAAACATTGGTGGTCGTTTCAATTCATTCATGTGACAAGGGGAACTAACCGTATTCGTTATATTTCCATTGATACTACATGCTTTACGTCCCTTTTTTCTGCCAAATTTTTTAATTAACTTGTCAGTTTTTTTAAAAATAAAGTCTTTCTTTTTTCTGCAGTTTTCCAAATAAATATATCAATCTATTGGCAAGTTCGTGGTACATGTACATTGTAGTTTGAATCTGCAAGCTGACGTTACAACTTTTAAAACAATATGACCCTGTCTCTAAATAAATCTAGTTCTTACTTTCTAGTAACATTCATTTATGACCAAGTAAGGATTTTTTTTTCTTATGTATTTATGTATATATCTTAATCAAAATATGTTTATTATAATGACATCCTTGTCAAAATTGATTATCTGCATATTTTATTAGGTTCGTATTAACTGCTAGTAAGATAAATAAGTAAGTACATATTTTTAAGAACTCATTGCATTTCAGCAAGCATTTCGCTTGGCTGTAATACTGAATGGCCATTTTAAACGGTAATACAATTGTTAATTTATTATGCATGTGTACTGCTTTCAGGGTTTCTGCTCTCGGGCATAAAGAATACATTGTACTTCCCTTTACAGTATACAGCTCATGCAGTCAAATCGATGCGAGGAGTTAGGGGAATTTCATCGTCGGACACCCACGACTCCGTTAGCAAAGCGGAGTCAACAAACGTGTGTGTCCGACGATGGAGGAATTTGTGGAAGCTGCAGTCAGTTGTTATCCGCTAACACGCAAACTCCGGTTCGGAATTCTACATCACTTATCTGGATATGTGAACCTTTCATTTCTGCAGACCACCGTGGTATAACTTTAATTTCAAGCCAATCTGACTAAAGAACACTATTCCCCTAGGATCTTTTTTTAAAGATATTATTTTAATCAGACATTCGGAATGTCATCAGGCCTTATCGATAGATTTTTTTCAACAGAAAGGCCTAGATATCTTGTATGACGGATGAAATATTATTATGTCTGTATACTTTCCAGACTAGAGCGCCCAACGCTAGAAGTCTGTGTTTATCGATGATATTGTCACCAAAATATCACTTTGATGTTCTATGCATGATTAAAGTCAAATATAGCCAAACCTGTGATAAGGACCACCTCCGAATTAAAACCACAATTCGAACAAAGACTTTACATGTAGAAAACTGTGCAATAGTCAGCTATCATACTAGTAAGCAGTGGGAAAACCGGTGAAAAAGACCACATGTCAACAAAGACCGCTTTAGTTTCTTCCAGTCAGTCTTTGTTCACACGTTTCACTGTATCTTAATCCTACAAAGGCTGTAATGCACAGGACAAATTTAAGCTTGAAACATTGTGTATTGAAAGCCTCGGAGGAAAATATTATGAATTTAAAAGATTTTGTAAGTTGCCCAAACCAAATTGTGCATATTTGAAACTTGATTTACATCTGTACCGCTCAACTGACACCAATATTTTTCCCCTGCGAAGTCGAGATTGGCTGGAAAACAAAGTTTGAAATTATCCAAAACATATTAAACGTAAATCATTATGACACCCAAGTAGCCATTCCTGCGGTTTCCTTCAAACTGGAAACTAAAGGGAAAATTGTATGTAAGAGTGTTACCAAACATTTAGCCAGCAGAGAAAATACTAAATTTTTATTTGGGAATCATTATAGGAGATATTACCGTGACGTCACTCACTAAGGTTGATAAGATTTATATTTACAATGCTTATGTATCGGAAAGGAATTTTTGAATTTTTCGGTGCAACTGAATAAGCTGACTTTTGACCTACTTTTTTGCCCAATCAAATGTTACGAAATGAGTCGATTTGTATATGACCCTCTTGATCACGTGATTGCTTCATTGATAAATTCGCCGGTTTCTGTTTAAACGCCACCTAGCGACCAGCCTGTACATGTAAATCCAAAATGGCGGCGTATGGGGTCATGTGAAACATTGAAATATTTACAGTATCCTTCCCTAGTTAGTAGATATAACGTCAGGCAAACAATGCCAGTTGCACAACAAATTCTTTCGTGTTCCCCCAACAACACATACGGTCTAATACACGTGATCGTTCATGCTGTCTTTCTAAAAATAAAGACTGCCAGTATACATGTTTTATGAATGAAATGCTATACGGTATGCAAGACTGGCTGTAGGTGGGGATTGGAATATTCGGCTATCGGGTATGTTATTCCGCTGAACGCCGTATATCGTTTTTTTAAAGATATTTCTTGTTCTAAATTATTTTTGCTATCAAAAGGATTTTCAAAATTCATAAAGTTATGCAATGCTCTTGATATTCATATTTTCACATTAAAATATCTTTGACAAAATTAAGAATTGAAATTTTTAATGACACTTACTTTTTCTTAACGGTATGTTGCCGCTATAACTATTGATAATCAAAGCACTGAAAGTGCTGACAACAAGGTGTTCTCTGCAAAATTTGGCACAAGGGGATTTTTCTTACAGACAATGAGTGATACTTCGCTAACAGCACTTGATTTTGGTTTCTATCCGTTTATTTTAATCACAGACCTGCAGTTCAATGAAAACACATAATGTTGCTGTTGTTTAATATTTTTTTAAAAAATATAGTTTTGCTTGAGACTTTTTGACGAATTAAAATACATGTGCTTTTAAATTGTATGTAACCAGGTTTGTTTATAACACATCCTTCAGGAATACGTGACACCACCTACTCGTCTATTATTTCACGAAATGTTCATGAAACCTAAAATTTAAGTGGTGGTGCATTATGTTTCCGTAAGGGACATATGCTAACATCATAAAACATATAATACAGGTCATTATTTTCATAATGATATCCGACCAGATCCGCCTCCGTGGTCTAGTGATTAGAGAAGCTGATTTGAAATCACTGTAACCTCCGACTTTGCCTCTTTCAGTAGGGAAGCTGGCAGTGGCTTGCAAAGATTCTGAGCCTAGTACTGGTTTTTCTAGGACGATGTTAGGGAAACTAGCTGCCTATTAAACTGACCAAATATAGGTACTTTTAAGTGGACATTTAACTCCTACAGCAGTGATATCCGATCAGAAATCATAAAACAAAGCAAATGCAGCTTTTTTGTCTGATGCCAAACGAAATTACCTCCAAAAAATAATTAATAAAATCTATGGATGTACATGTATTATATCTTATCCTAAAAGTTTCAGCCGATTTTTAAAGTATTTCATTAAAAAAAACTTAAAGAAAATTTACAGAATTCAAACTCATATTTTTGTTGATTTTTCACAACCGCACAACATCGGCAGTTCGCACCCCACAGTTTCATTTCATCACATTTTGTGTTTGTAAGGAGAGATAACCATCCGTGTAAGTAGTATATTAGCCATTCACTTTAATTTACTTTAATAAATCCTTTAAAAATTATTTTATCAAACCAAGGCTTATTCTTAGAGCCTATAATACTTTGAAACTTAATTAGGCTACACAAAATATTTAGTGTTCTCTAACCATTTTTCATCGGTTTGCACCATTCAATTTTTATGAATGGACGTGAATGAAATACACAAGTTTTGATCACGTGATCGCCGATCTAAAGATAGACTGCATATAGACAATTCTATCGTAAATGCGATAAATCTGGCCTGGTCAAGTGGAGTAGCTGGAACAACTTGTACCGATAAAGTCCAAGCCTGGGGAAAGCGAGCAGCGAAATGCCTTTCACATGAAAAGATTGTCGATATGAAATTTGCTAGACCCAGTTTCAGTACCCTTCAGGCGGGCAAAGACGCGGGCAAAGACTGACACAACACGAATCCCGGATACCAGACAGTTTCTAGACCATAAGGACCTTTTGGACTGCATTGAGCAGTCACCAGTGAAGGAATTATGGCACTTAAAAGGGACAATGCTGTACAATGTAATAAATGCTGGTGAAAATAACAGTGTTGAACCCAGTGACTTAATTCACGGATGTCATGATGTCGCGTCAGTTATGACTGTAGACTATTCGCCTAGCAGTTGTTGTCAACAATGTTTCACGAAGTATTTGTGCTTGAAAGGAGATAAGATTAAGCGTTTAGAACATTTGCCGCAAAATCAGAACTCAACTGTATGGATGGACAGTAGAAAATTGAGGATAACTGCAAGCAGAGCAAATGCTGTTCCTAAGTCTAGCAGAGCAAATCCAAATAAATTTGTGGATAACCAATTGTACCAAAGGTTTAAAGGATGCGCGGCCACAAAACATGGGCAAAAGTGTGAACCAATAGCAAGGGAATGGTTTGAAAGTGAAGCTGGTCAGACTGTGGCAAAGAGTGGAATAACTGTCCATCCAGAGGAACCTTACTTCGCTGCCAGCCCGGATGGTCTTGTTGGCGAGGACACCATAGTTGAAATTAAATGTCCAACTCGTCCACTACAAGAACTTGTCACTTCTGGCAAATATGATGTCGTACTCAAAGATGGCAAGCTGTCCCTGAACCCGAAAGGTGCAAATGGATATTTCTGTCGGGTGCAAATGACAATGTTTTGTACAAAAAGAAAACTGTGTAAATTTGTTCTGTGGACACCAGAACAGAAGTATACTGACGGACTTTAGAAACGCATCACTGATATATACTCCTTAATATATACACCGTGGTATGAGATTTGATCATTATAATATATCAGAACAAATTTCAAGTATCTCTTAACATTTTATTAGTATTCAGAACAAAATTGATCTTTCTTGGACGGTGGTAGAGCCAGTCAAATAAAGGCAGTGTCAGGATTTAACGTTTTCCGAACTCAGTAGCGGTTGTGGCCCCCATTATTCGCGATTACAGCCTGTAGACGCGAATAATCGAACTCACTAAGCGTTGCATGGTTGGCATAGGGATGTTCTGCCATTCCTGTTCCAGTGCTATCCAAAGCTCGCGGACGTTCTGCGGTTGCTGTGGACGTCGTCGAAATCTCCGTCCGAGCTCATCCCACATGTGCTCGATGCAGTTCATATCGGGAGACACCGCAGGCCACTCGAAAACGTCAATTCTCTGGTTCAACAAGTAATTCCGGGTGAGACGGGCACTGTGAGGGCGTGCATTGTCCTGTTGGAACGTCAGCTGACGGTTGTTGCCGTGACGTTGAAGCAGAACGAGCACAGGCGCAAGCACTTCATTAATGTAACGTTTTGCGGTCAAATTACCTTGAATCAGAACAAGGTCTGAACGAAATTCATGATTAATGGCACCCCAAACCATTATACTGCCTCCCCCAAACCTATCACGCTCGAAAACACATACATCGTGGTAACGTTCATGTTGACGTCTGTACAGACGAACTCTGCCATCTGCAAAACTTAAGGAAAATCGTGATTCGTCGGAAAATACAACTTGATTCCAGTTCTGGCGTCGATTATTTATCATATCACGGGCCCAGCGCACTCGATTCTGCCGGTGACGTTGAGTTAAGATCTGTCCCCTGTACGGTCGTCTGCAGCGGATACCATAATCGTCTTATCACTGTCCTTGCATGGCTATTCCTACGGCGGCGTCCTGGTATCAAATTCGCCGTGGAAACTGCTGTTGTGATACGATTTCTGAGATGACGCTGACGTATGTAATTGTCTTGACGTCGGGTAGTTACACGAGGTTGACCGGGTCTCGGACGATCAGCAACACTACCCGTACCCAAGAAACGCTGATGAAGGCGATAAATTGTCGATTGGTGTACATGAAAACGCTTCGCACACTCCCGCTTGCAATAAACTAACAATTTGGTTACGCAAATCTTGTCTAAGTCTTGGCATTATTTAAATAATCAATGGAAAAAATCAATTCCTATGGTAAAAGTAAGTGTGTCTATATGGCTGTCTAAAATGAAAATTTAAACACACCCAGAGACCTTGGCTGGCGTTATGTAACATTCTTTTATTTGTTGCACGTGCACGCCGTGCTGGAAACCATGTGAACCGATTGCACGAAATTCCGTTGGCAATAACGAATTATTGTTAAAATGTTACATAACCGGGGCGGTTTTTTTGTGCGGTCTTAATGTAGGAAAATATTTGAGGAAATAAGTGATGCGTTTTTAAAGTCCGTCAGTATATATCATTGATGTTCCATTCTGTATGGAATTTATGTCAGGAATCTTACCATGATTAAGGAAGTTTTATTTTGACCACCTTCTTGTTCGTATTACCGAGGAGCACCACAGTGGGAGACTGAAAATTGCGAAAGAGTATGAAAAGCTGTGTTGCTAAGGCTGAGTATAATCATTAAAATCAGATATGCACCATGTGAAAATCAACCAACTCAAATAGTATGAATGGTAACAAAGTTGTCAGTTTATTCAATTGTTTATTTCATCAAAATAGTTTGTGTTAATGTTTGTTCAACATGTACAATGTAGTAAAATCACATTATAATTTATGTTCTGCAAGGTTTTCTTTCAAAAAGAGAAAAAGAAATTCAATTTCATCTACTTTATCTACACTGTATACATGTATTTATGTTTATGGGACACTTTCTGTTTCAGCTTGAGGAAACAGTGAACGATATAGCGCCTGATCAGATGAGATGGATGTGCAGTCTGATCTGGATCCATGCTGGTCACAAACGCGGTACATTTGTTTTCTCATGGGACGGCTCAATTATGAGCATCAGTCATTAATTTATTTAATTACAATGAAAATATTGCTTAAAGCTGCTGGTTCAAATAACTAATTTGTGGAGGAGAATCTATCCTTTAAAATGATATGAGAATAATCCCATGAAAAAGTCATTCCCGCAAGTGTTATTTCATTCCAATTTTGTGTGTGTGAGCAAATTTTATTGCTGGGCATTTCCCACTCAATCTTTGGTTATGATTGACAATATATAATTATATTGCAAATATTTTTTTTGAACAGCAGCTTTAAATTGAAATCAAGTGTGTATAATTTTATTATGACAAAATTCTTGTTAACCTGTTTGCTCCATATTTATGCAAATCTTTACTTTTTATTACCTTGGGCAATAATAAAGGTACAAATAAAATTTTGTTCTTTAAAAACACCCTTTCTTTGCTTTCTTTTCTGAACTTGTACATAAATCCCTTAATTTACAGAATGAAACAACACACTATTAATTCAGTCTTCTAAATCTGCATCATCTTTTATCAGAGTCTCTCATATTGCACAGAGCTCCAATAACCTTTATAGTTTTATCACCCTTTTTAAGCGTTTTGATTCCAAGAGTGGTATTCACACGTTTGAATGACTTAAACCTATTGTTTGCATGCTCAACATGTATGCGTTCCGCAGCTATTGGCCTTGACTCTGGACAACTGGGCTCTACCTTTCATCAAAGCAGGAATATTTAACTTAACTCTGCGAGCACACAGTTCTTCTCCGATTGTAAAGCCGCGATCCGCCCTGACCTCCACTGTTTTTAGCTATGTAATTGTCATTGGCTCTTCCACCATACAAAGGAGAAATAAACATAATGAAGCCACTTGGTGCTATTGCAATGAGAAACTTAGCAGTATTATGAGTTTTATATGTGCTCCATGTCTGTGCCCTAGCTTTAAAGTAAATGGTCTCTGAATAAAAATTTCTGAACTGTCTATTATGCATGTAGTTCTAGGATAATTTTTAAATGAAGAGGGAGTGGTTCTTCGGATTGTTTCTCTTGGTAACCAGGATATAAACACTGATAGATGTTCTGCCAAAATGTCAATCCACTTGTTTAAGATGCTACTCGCAAGTTGATGTGATATTCCAAAGCGCCTGCCTAGGTCATTAAATGTCAAGACTAGTCTAAGGCGCACAAGCACTAACAGAATCTGATTGGGAATGCTCAGTCTGTATGGAAGATCTTTCCCAAATTTAGTGACAGTTGAAATAAATGTCAGGAATACTGTTAAACTTAATCCAGTATAAAAATTGCTGTCATTGTCATTAACAATACTGTCGACCGAAAACTCTGGGGCAGAACACTGGGTTGATGCACTGTTTCTTTGGTACATGTAACTATAAGTATGATCTAATTTACACGGATCAAGTGTCTGTGTACCCATATCAACTATCTTTGGTTTTACGTAGTTTTGGAACAAATTTGAGTATCTAAAACAACGAACAGCATCACACTCAGCGAGTCCATTAGATGAGTTACTTTCCACATTTTCGATATTCTCAAGTATCTGAAGAGGTGTAGCTGTTAACATCTCTTCTGTAGGGATTCGTCTCTCATCGGTAGGGGTTGGTCTTGTTACCTTCTGTTCATGTTGTTTAGGGGTGTTTAGCATTAAACTGCGTCGAACAAGCGGTCTTCTTGAAGGTGTTGGCTCATCGTTTGCATAGCCCATGTGTAGAGAAGGAATGGGATTTGCCTTCGTTGGTCTACCGTCAACAAAATGGATTGAACATACCTGGAAAGAAAATTGTCGTTTGTTCAATATAAAGATTTAAATAAGTGCATAAAACCGTAAAGCCTAACAAGCAAAAATGAATTGTTCTCAAATCCAACTGTGGTGCGAAAATAATTTTCGTGCCTGCTTGGAAATTAGTGAATTTCTCTATTTTGACAATTATTAAATGTTAATGTGTCCGATACCGTAATTGGACCTGCAGCTAACCAATAACAACTGCATGTTGGTCGGTCACCCCCAACCCCCCAACCCCCCTCCCCCCCAATTTCACACAGCGATTTCTCCCAATTGTACAGTTATTGATTATTGCTGCATCCAAAAATGACACACTGTTTTCTCCCACTGTTTGAATACGGCATTTTTTGTTTGTAATCAATTAAATGCACAGAAACCTGGAAATTATTAAGTAGAACACTGTTATCAGCTTATTTTATCTGCAGTGGCGTAATGGCGGAAGCTGAAGAGTATTAAGGGGAGGTAATTAGGTAAAAATCGATAAATATAATTGTTTATTGATAACTATAACTGTTTATGTGCAAACATGTATACGCCGTTTGTCTTTTTAAAAGTATAACTGGCTGATATTGGAGCGAGGGACATACTTCTTAAAGTTCGTATTTCTAGTTGCTCTATAATTGCAGAATGAGTTGTGTTTACACAGTCGCTGATATGTAAACGCGAGCTTTATGTACTGGTGGATCAATTGATTAAGTGTATATGACTGCCTGATGGCGTAGTAATTAATATACCTTGATACCTTGTTAATATTTTTCATTTTGAGTTTTAACTAAGTTCAAGAAAGTGATGGTCGTTAAAAAGACACCACTAACAATACAAAAAAACGGCCTCCGGAGTAGAAAATAATGCGTAGTATGGCATTTTGTTTGCAAACACGATCACTCCTACAATCTTTCGTAGAGCTTTTGGTTCTAAACCTCTGTCATACATCCTTTCGACACCCATAGCATAATGAAACGTATACGCGGGCTAAGACAGGCTTGGCTTGCCATAAAAGCGACAGTCACAGTATGGAACACGTTTTGTCTGTATGAATTTTAAGACTATGCCGACAGCTCCTGAATATTGAAAACTCAGACGTCTCAGGCAAATGCTAACACTTTTAGACTACCTTGAAAATTACCTTGGACATGATTTAACCAGGTTTTTCATTTTACCCCCGTTCGCAGACAGGGCCCTGTGGGATTGTGTTTTGACCGCGTGCAAATATTTTTCATAGATATAAACACTGTCGTGAACGTGCACCGGTACAGTGTTTCCGTCGACCGGTACAGTCCCAAGATGGCGGAAGAAAATGACCAAACAAGGTATGTGTCAGTTTAAGTCTCTGTAACTTCAGTCCAATCTCGCTTAGAAGTGTATCTTTTTACATTTACTATCGTGGAAAGGGTTATTATTCTTGTTGCATGTGCTAAATTTACACTGCAAATTTCAGTCGAATGGGTCAATTCTGACCCGATGGAATCGATACTTGGTGCTGTTTTTGCATGAAAACTGACACGAAAATAAGAGAATCAGCCAAGCTGTAATAGAAACATGTCCTAACTGTATAATCTTTCATGAAACTGGCTAAATATCAGCTTTGATTTGCCACTGTTCGCTTTATTCTTATACTTTCTCTTTCAGCAACATACCGGTACGGTCAGCACGCACCGGTATCACTTTTCCGTAAAAAGTCACCGGTACGGTCGCAAAAACGCAACGGTACAATCATCGCTCACAATTGTAAACGGTACGGTCACCCTTTAATGCGGGATATAACTACATGTATACTATGATTTTGACAGGAAAAATATGTAAAAGTGCAGGCTTTGTGCAAATGTTCACTGTCATACTCATTAAAAATCCTAGAAACACAATAACAAATAAAAATAAGTGGTCATTCTACCAGGCGCACACACAAACGCCATTTACGTAAAACCACATTACTATTTTTCGCACATAAGCGATAGCTTGTATATCAATAGCTTGTAGCAGAACACTATGGTATATTTATATTTCCAACAAAACTAAGTTTCTTTTGTGGGGGAATATGTATTTTTCATTAACAAGATATGTATGTAAACTACGCCATATATCCGCACGGAATGAGGCCCAACATTCACGCGAACCAACGTTTGACAAGCGGGCACAGGTTTTCAGAGTATTTCCATTTAAGCAACTCCAATGTTTTTACCTCTGTTCTTTCCTGGGCGAGTTGGTTCGCATTAAGGTTTTTCTAAGTTGTTCTCATTTGCATTTGGCTAGATTTAAAGTTAATCAAAATCTAAATGGAATCTTGTTGTGATTATTTGCAACTGAGAACAGAAAATAACACAAAACAGTGAGCATATTTGTTAAGGATCACTCTCCGTCCGGGGTCCGTCGTACGGCGTACGTCGTACGTCGTACGTCCGTCCACCATTTCCTTCAATCTCCTCTGAAACCACTGGGCCAATGTTGATGAAACTTTGTAGGGATGTTCCATGCATGAAGCTCTATCAAAATTGTTCAAAGAATTCCATTCAATGCAGAACTCTGGTTGCTATGGCAACAAATAGGAAAAACTTAAAAAATCTTCTTCTCTGAAACCACAAGGCCTAGAGCTTAGATATTTAGCATGTGGCATTGTCTAGTATACCTCTACCAAGATTTTTCAAATCATGAGCCCCGGGTCAAAATTGACCCTGCCCTGTCACTTGGTTTTACATAGGCTTATTTAGGAAAAACTTTAAAATCTTCTTCACTGAAACCACAAGGCCTAGAGCTTAGATATTTAGCATGTAGCATTGTCTAGTAGACCTCTACAAAGATTGTTCAAATCATGACCCCCTAGTCAAAATTACCCCTTCCCGGGAGGGGGGGGAAGTCATTTGATTTCACATAGGCTTATATAGGAAAAACTTAAAAAAACACAAGGCCGACAGGCAGAAAATAGATATTTGAAATGTTACTTAGCATTGTGTAGTGGACCTCTACGAATTATGTTAGAATCATGACCCCTTTTATTATAGCCAATTGTAGTCAGGTAAGCGATATAGGGCCATCATGACCCTCTTGTTTCGTTTTCGTGGATATACGGTTGCTTTTTTGCAACTAGTCAACAGCGGTTTTTTCCTGTATATACTACTGTGTATGATATTTGTATGATATGTTGAATATGTATTCTGGTTGCAAGGCACAAAATAAACGGCTCGTCTGGTATTGCACATAGTATTAGTGTTTTTTTATATAGTAAAAGTGTAGTAAAGACTCTTAGAAGAATTAGTATTTCAAAAGTTACAACTGTTAAATTTATATGAATCTCTCTAATAAATAAACCTAGTTTAAAATTTCTAGCAAAAACTCATTTATGAACACGTATTACTAACTAATTTTTATTTCAGACGATTTGCATGTAATCATTTATATAATATCATTTATATGTAAATTGTAACATAATAACACACAACGCTGGCTACAACAATTCGTTCAGTTTATTGTTTCTTAAAAGACATTTTCAAATTTCATAATTCATTTAATAACTTGCCAAGTCTATTTCATAACTGAGAAAGTAACCAAGCTGACAAACAGTATATCTGACTAGCCAACTGAGCCAACCTGGCACAAAGGCTCTCTCCTAGCTCCCCTAACTAACTTACTGCCTCCTCCTAACTTACTATCTCCTAACTTACTTTCATAAATTATATATGCAATTATAATTTTTCTCTTATTACACTACAAATGCCTTTCTTTCTTTAAAAAAAAACAAATAAAAAAGTGCGAAAGATATTAATATCAGAACTCTACTTTTTATCAACGGGTCATAACGTATCTGCTCAAAATCTTAGCACATCCGCTTTTAACTAAGGTTTCTATTTAATTGAGTAAACTAATATAGTTAGAGTTATCTTGACATGTATATAGGAAGTATAACAACTAAGGGATACCTTCAATTGTCCGTCACCTTTTTAACCACATATGATATATAATGCAGCACTTTCAGTGGTTATGCATCAGTTTTTGGATATATTTGAATTTTCAATCGGTCCAATGTTGACAAAGTATAACGAGGGGTCAAAGCAAAACTAGTCTAAGTGTACATGAAAATAGAAGCAGATACGATAGTTTCGTGTAAGCTTCCTTACGGCCGAACGCTTAACATACAAAAAAGTAGTTCCATATATTCAGTTGTTTCGAATTAAACTGTCTTCTGTTTTAAAAATTATATAATAACAGATCTAAATAATATCAAAACATTTCAGAATAGCATAATATTAAATTGTTGTTTTTCTTATAATTTGTAACTAAAAATCAACGAGGTATCTGTTCTGTATAGAACTATGTTCCTACGCGGTTTTGGTCACAATAGTTTTCTAGTCAGACTGGAGACACTAATTTAGTGTTTCCGCGAGAGCGCGTTTTCTGCGTTTTTGACGCACTCATTTTGTCAATGACGCAACAGAAATAGCAAAGAGCGTCTTCTATGAGGCAATTGAAATGTGTATGATCAAATTACTACAAAAACAACATTTCAAAACCTCTCAAAACGCTTTGAAATGCAAGAAAAGTTGTTTGCAAAATACGCTTCCGGTATGGGATATGTCTAATTTTGACCCTATTCCGTCGTCGTTGTCGTCTGATTTCGGATCGATTCGCATTTTGTACCATTGCGTTTTTGTGTGTATTGGTTCGTATGATACCGTCATCATGGTATCATAGACGCATAACAAGAGATAGTCGACGAACCTTAACAGAAGAAACAAAAACGTCTTTCTGAGTGATTTTAATGATCATTTTGTAGTAATTTCGATCAGACTGTCACTGTTGAAAGGGGTTTCAGTGTGCCAAATAATATCAAAGTTTAATGTCTATGGTTGAATGCACTTGACTTTTGAGATGCAGTGACAAAATAGAAAGCATCCAAAGAGAAACACCTGTTGTCTTGCCAACCCTTTGATTACCCACCGTTTTTGTGATGTATCACATGCAGTTTTGCAGAAGTAAACTGAATAAAACTTCTTGAACATAATAGTCATGTCTTTTATTTTTTTACCATAAAGAGTATGACCCTCGGAATTTCTAAATGACCCCCAAATTCTGATACAGGGGGTCACAAATGATCCCTTAAAATTTTGATGTTCACACATGTATGTGTACAGTCTGTGTTGTCCTGATATTTACACATGTATGTGTGCAGACTGTGTTGTTCAGAGACAATCGATCCTCCAGCACTTTCAGTCCTTTGATTTAAAACAGTAAAACAAGACATAAATAGGAATTCCTTAAACATTTCAGGTTATACATTCATACGTAATGTTCAACATAACATGCACATAATAAATCTAATTCGATAAGATTTTAACACTTGTGTGTAAGGTGTTTCGTGATACGAAATACATTATTTTGAAAAATAAGTGTTCATTCTGCAACATGTTTCCTTTTATTTTGGGAATTCCTGGTTTGATATATAATACACAAAGAGAAACTGAAACGAGAAGAAAAATATATAGATCTGGTTTACGCAATGCATGTAACTGGAATCATGTGACTTTTGAATGCTAATACTTGCATAAAAGTTACTCTTTTTGAACTAAAATCCATGGAATCATTCTATATACAGTTAACTACTTAAAATTTCCGTTCACTGAGAGTAGGTAACCAAAATACCTTTAACAGTCTCAGCTAAAACATCATGTAGGCAATTCTTGTACAGGGTGTCTCATGCTTCTATAGCATGCCCTAACCTACAATTAACACCACTAGTGTTCTTCGTGAGCCAACATACACAACGTTGAATGCAACACGCATTGATTTTTTTTCACTCACGGGTCATCCTTATTTACACAAATAAGCAGTTTAACTGTACATACATGACACGTCATGTCAATAGAAGTCAAAATCAATACATGATGGTGTGTCTTTGAGTTATATTTTATTTTGTATTAACTGGTAGAAACTTGTAGCGTGAAAAAACTTTTAAAAGACAGCAACAAAATATACAAAACTATCAGTGACAACAATAATTGAGATAACGGTACATTCGTTAACAAAACAAAATCGTTTCTACATGTAACACATGAATAATTTTCCTTTTCTTCTTTTTGATATTTTTTTAAACCGGAAGATAACATGAACTGCACTTTGAAAGAATTAAATTACTTGGTAAGATCTATTTAATGTTCTTGCTATTTCAAGTTCAATATATGTTTTGATTTGTTATGTAAATTAACAATAAATATATAAAGTGATACAACGCATCTTAGGCCAAATTTTCTTCTGAGAGCCAGTGACCAGACAACCATAACGTACTCCAGGGTTAGCCAGTGTGTCTCCTTGACCATACTCATCAGTGCCAATTCGAGCTGGGGAACAGTTCTATTTTTCGGTGTACAGCAATTTAAGTTTTACAACAATTAACCGGGTAGCGACGTCTTGGGTGTATTTTTCTCTGGAATTGGCTAAAGTTCTTCGTGTTAAACATTGGTAGTTTCAGAACGTTTCAAAATATCAGAAGTGTTCAGTTACTTCACATAAACCTTGTTAACACTCTAGAGGTAACATTTTCAGCCCAAATATCCTGAAAATTTGTCAGAAAGGTTGTTAACATGATTTCTAGCTCATGTTTGAATATGGGTCATCTGGGGTCAAAAACTAGGTCACACAGCCTGAATATGGAAAAACCTTGTTAACACTCTAGTGGTAACATTTTCAGCCCAAATATCCTGGAAATATGTCAGAAAGGTTGTTTCGATGATTTCTAGCCCAAGTTCGAATATGGGTCATCTGGGGTCAAAAACTAGGTCACAGAGCCCAAATATGGAAAAACCTTGTTAACACTCTAGATGTTACATTTTCAGCCCAGATATCCTTGAAATTTGTCAGAAAGGTTGTTTTGATGATTTCTAGCTCAAGTTCGAATATGGATCATGTGGGGTCAAAAACTAGGTCACACAGTCCAAATATGGAAAAACCTTTTTAACACTCTAGAGGTAACATTTTCAGCCCAAATATCCTGGAAATTTGTCGGAAAGGTTGTTTTGATGATTTCTAGCTCAAGTTCGAATATGGGTCATCTAGGGTCAAAAACTAGGTCACAGAGCCCAAATGTTCAGCCCAAATATCCTGGAAATTTGTCAGAAAGGTTGTTTTGACATTTGATACGATGTATAAGTTGAACCTATAATACCGGTTTTCAATTTATATCGCATACCAGTACGCAGCCCTAGTCTCGCACACATTAACCAGGTCCGTAACAACTTTGTTAAAAGCAGTTGTACTCGGGTGAGCGATAAAGGGCCATCATGGCCCTCTTGTTTTCAATACTTTAGATGCAGTTGAAATTCATATTCTGGACAGGTGTCGTATTTGTTGTAAGCAGTCATGCCTGTTATAGTACCCATGCTTCTAGCATATCTTGCAAGCCTATGTCGTATTTATAAGATTAATGATTATGTATTTCCAAAATTTGACAATGTACAAAGTAAGCTATACATAACAAAATTAAGTACCCAGATAAAACAAAAACTTAACCAGGGATAATGAGAAATCTTCATACAGCATACATAAAACAAATGACCATGTTTAGGTTCTATGAATCAGTCCAACAATTGAATTGCACATAATCAAACAAAATACCAACACCAAAATATTTACAGAGATGTTTGACCATGACATGTTTCCTAACAATGTGCCTGACAGATAACATATGTCGCCCCAATTTTGCGATAACCAGTAACCTTGGAATAGAACCTACTACATAATCAACAGGGTGCAAGCCCATCCATACCCGTACAAACGTCAAACGTAGCTCGAAAGACAGATCCGTTATTCTTAAATATTACTATAAATACATGTAAATTAACGAGAGAACACATTCCTCATCACGCAGTCCAGGTTTATTAAAATTCTGAACAACACAATCGGAGTACAACAGCTCCGCACCTATTAGCATTAAACACGACAACAAAATATCGTATGGGAGTAAATCACTTTTACCCCAGTAATAGGTCTCAGTATTTATAGAATAACGCATAAGTTCTCAAGTCTACCAAAAACGCTATACAAAGGTAACCATGAAATGACTAAACCTATCAGGTCATTTCTAGATAGAAACATTATGGCAACCATCGAATATGAATTCGCAACAGAAAGCACATTTATAGTATCCATAACATGAACGCACATTAAAATCAGTATAAACTACAACCTTTAAACAAAACTAACACCGGTTCCCAACATTCCCAATAAAATTCATTGTATAAATTACAAAGCCTGAATATATGAAGAGAAGTCATTCATCGCAAAACTATACCTTAAAAGACACTTTTCAAATTTTGTAATTCATTTAATAAGCTGTCAAGTCTGTTTCATAACTGAGATAGTAAGTAAGCTGACAAACAGTATATCAGATTAGCCAACCTGACACAAGGGCTCTCTCCTAGCTCCCCTAACTAACTTACTGCCTCCTCCTAACCTACTATCTCCTAACTTCCTTTCTCTCCTAACTTACCTATACAGAAATAACACAGATATATATATATATATATATATATATATATATATATATATATATATATATATACTAAGGACGCCACACATGGCTTATGTCAGAGTACTCAGCTATTTCCTGGTTTCATCAGAAAATGTCCCGACAAAGATCAAAACATCCGCGAACATTAAACTTACTTTAAATATGTATTACAAATAAAACCCTTTGGCTAATAAAGTTTTGACAGCTTTTATACCTTCCCATTTTCAAAGCAGATAGAATAAATTATATATGCAATTATAATTTTTCTCTTATTACACTACAAAATCAAGCTTTGTTGTTATGACGTCAAAATAGTCAAATTGATAATATACCTATTTTATGAGGTTTATAGTAATTTCTACCTGCTAATAAGAACAATAATTCGGTACAAAGTATTACAAACATGTTTTTAAAGAACAGGTATGAGTATGCTAAATAGGTGAACTGGCACCAGGCTATTTTGTCTAGTGAACTTGCGGACCTACACTATGATATATATAAGACATATTGTTTATTATTGTGATGTGTGCATAAATTAGTAAATTATATAAGTACATTATGATATACAACTTACAAATACAGCACCCGTCACCAGGTTAATCACGGTAGTAATTATATAAACACTGATTTTATACATAGGTTACTATAAAGTACAAAATACTGAAAATGCATTTTACAGCTGGAAGGTACTAATAACAGCTCAATGTTCTATAGAATATTTATCAAATCAAATCTATTCAGTCCCAAGTTTTTTTTGTTCTCTTACTTATATAATTTTATGCAATTACTTCAAATCAATTGTCACTGTATACAAAGTGTTCAAAATAATGTTCAATTGTGTAATACAATCAAAATCAGATGGAATGACGTATCGTAAAGATAGTATCATAATGTATGCATTAGTTGTGCAGAGTACAAATGTGTACGACTGAATGAATTATAACAATAAAGATGTATAACATGCAAACAGTCACCAGTTTCAATTTCATAGAAATTAACTTCATTGGGATACACAGCAGAAATATAGTAATAATGTGGATATGGACTAAATGCTATACAACAAAATTGCATGAAAAAATCGTTTATGAGAATCAATTATTTCTTCTTTTTAACTTCGGGAAGCACAGACAAGAAATTTTGCAAGTTTTCTTGGGTATGATGATATTATATGTGAAATTCTCTGGTTAAGGACATATTATCATTATTTTCAAATTGAAATAGGAAGTGTTTCTCATTTTCTATTGTGTTCGATGTTCTACACAGTCTCTCATCAGGTTGTTCACCTGTAAATCTTCCGGTTTCAATTTTGAGTATGTGTTTCACTCCAGCGATTTGTCCATGCGTTAAGTAATAGAGAACGAATATCTGATATCACGTGTTTTTCTTCCCATAGCTAATGAAATACAATCTTGGCAGGTAACTAATGTTTATGCAAATGTTTAAAACTGCATCACGTCAGTTGCCATGATACACGTACTCACATGTACCCCTTTGCTTCACAATTTGTAAACCCCAGAAAAAGTAGCTCCCGAACGATTAGTAGTGTGTTGTAATTGAGCTCCTCCCCTTCACTTAACAGCCTTGAAGTAAATGGAATGAATTTCGTGTATACAATTTACTCACACCAGTTTTGTTAAGAAAAAACACCGTGGCATTATGCTTGAACCCGGTGTGCTCATACAATACCAAGGGTCGCGCTCCTGTTGAAAATATTGCGAAAAGCATACATATTGTTGTTTATTACACACAACTCCATAAAAGTTTACGACACGATAACCAATCTGTTACTTCCTTGATTACTTCAAATAAAAATATCTGCACGGTTAAACCAACAAAATAATATATAACAATAGAAAAAATAAAAGAAAACATTTTAGTTTGAGCTACATACACGAGGTCAGTTACACTGATCCAGGACTCAATAACTCATAAGATATACTTTTCTCTTGTAAGATTTCACCTGTTGTCTCTCCATCCGTCTGCCTGAAGCTTTAATTATTTCTAGAATTAAACTAACGATGATCAACAGTTTTCACTCAGTTATCATCATATACGGTATATGATTTTGGGAATATGATTCTTGTTCAGATTTTTATGAGCACATGCATGTAAATAAAACATTTTTACCCTGACAAAAACCACAATAATTAAGAACATAGAACCCCCAAGAAATTGTGTGCCTACAAAATATATCTGTCCAGCTACATGTACTCCCTTGTGACGGACTTTGGATACTCTGGTTTTGTTCGGGGTGAAAGAATTGTTACTTTTACGTGCTTTGAAAAGAAGTATTAGTTACAATGTAAATGTTTGTAAATATTTATAGCCCTTTTTTAAAACTTTTAAAAGAAAAAAAAACATTTTACTCTAGATAAGCATTGGATTTTGACACCATTTGTTTTTTCCTGAGACATAACCGTGGGAAACATGAAACAAGAGGACCTTGATAGCCGTATATCGATGACCTGAGAACAACTGCCAATAATGACAAGGCCAGGGTCAACGTCACAGATACACAAGCATCAAATATACGATGTTGATAGCAAAAACAATTACAGGCATTTGCATCTTTTACAAAGAAGTTCTTAGGTTTTGTTTCTGGATACGTAGTTTGTATTCTCCTGATTTCTATATATAAAGAGCAGTGGGTAAGAAGTGTGAACAGAGATTATTTAACTGGCAATTCGGAGGAGTCTATCAGGGAGTCATAAGTAAATGTCAATGTAGAAAATCTCAACAAGTTCCTCACCGCTGTCATATATTTTAACTTGTTCAATCCACGCTGACAACTTCGTATTCACTATATAGTCTGTTACAGTATCATCGGTAGATCCTCGGAGCAATGGGCTTATTTATTCAAGTCCTGTTTTTTCACTGTTGTGATCCAATGAGTTCATTCCTCCCAGTCCTGTAACAGAGCTATCCATACTATGAAAAGCCATATACAAAATATGCATAAACGGAAATCATCTCCGACTTTCCGTATCTCCTCTCTTTAGCATCTTTTCCTATAACAGGTAGCTGCGCATTTGTCAGTGGACTATTGTCGTGATTTTAACAGAACAGAACATAACATACTAGTACATTTTGTTTACAGATCAGACTTGAACATTAACAGTTTCTCGTCTCTCATATTTGCATGCATGCGCTTACTTAACACAGCGAGAGTGACAAAATATTACATACATATAACACATAACATTCAGAATATGATCAATATTATTACACCCAAAAAGAAACAAACTAAAAGGTAAATCAGAGTTAAAACAATTAAGGGCTCAACCTTCCTTCCCCCCAAAAAAACAATCTGTGAAGCAAAATTTAGCTTTTCTTTCCTAATTCCGAATGCTTTATCACAAAAAATGCTATTATGTTTAACAGCTTCAAATGTGTCGTATCTAGGAGTTCTAGAAATTTAAACATACTTGGTTTTCTGCTATAATATCTGGGAATATAATGATTTCTTAATTCAGAATAAACTGGACAAATAAATATGAAATGAAATTCATCTTCTGGGTCATCTATTTCACATAAAGTACATTTTCGTTCACTTCTTTCAATGCTTCTGTGTCTACCAGTTTCGATATTAAATGGATGAGATGACAATCGTATCTTAGATATAGTATTCCTAAGTTTATTATAATGCATTTTTAGTAAGTATTCTGATAATTCGAAATTTTCTTTCAGTTCTTTAAGTAATATGATAGATGATTTAGAATTAACATCTTGTCTCCAGCTATTTATAGATCAAGTAATCTTCTTCGTAATATTGATATAAATACTTTGATATCTACTCACGTTGGATATATCCATACATCGGCAAAACCGCATTCTTGTAATAGGTTTTTCACCTTTGACGGCCAGTTTACAATTTTCCTTTCTTCAATGATATATTTTCTTAATGTTTCAATCATAGTATATAATATACAATTATTACTTTTCTCTGAGAAAAGTTTCAAGAAATATTTTATCATTCGTTACTATGTATAACGGATATCTTCCCGTTTCACCATACAGTACAGAATTACAGGTTGACATTTTTATATTTAATAATCTCTTCAGAAACTTTCTATAACCAAGGTGCAGGTGTAAATATGCAGTACGCGAATGTAATTTTAAATAAAATTGCTTCAGAAGTTTTGATAACATATATGCTTTACATATTATACGGTGTGCCTAAAAGAACACAAAGCATCAATATTATGAACTTTTATAAACGTCATTTTAAGCTTGCCTGGCAAATACATCTTTCGTCGAAATTTCAAACCGATGCGCTCCCTCGCTTGTATACTCGTATACGACTTGCAAAAAACAAATATTCATCATTTACTACGGTTACTTTGGTTATTAAAGCTGCTCACCCACATTTTCTGGTGCAAAATTTTTAATTTCTCCAAAATGGTATCAAAACATCAAATGTAAAAGGAAATGCTAGAATCAACAACACAAGTAAAAATCAACATAGTAATTTAAGAAAATCTATTGAAAATTTTGGTGGGTTTGGTTCGACGGCACCGGTACACTACATAGTTATAGCATTTGCAACGCTGCTTATACACTGAATCGAAATCTAAACGTCCATTTGCCATCTTTTTTGTTTTTTCGAATTGGACATTCTACGTTTATTGCATTGAAATAATATTTAGCGCTAAATCTACGATACACGTGATCCTCACGCCAAAAGTCGTAAATCGTAGTCATCGTCTCGCGCTGTCAACCGTGACAGTAAAATGTCATTTTTTGGTAAAATTCGATAGAGCACTATGTATAACTCTGGAGTTGTAAATTTAGAGTCGTTACACAAAATACTTTTCTTAGAACTGAATTTTATAAAATGGACGTTTAGAAATTCGGTTCAGTGTACAGAAAACTACAGAAATGCTTTACAGGAATTTCTATTGTTTTTTTTTTATTACTCGTTGTAACTTGTGTTAATTTCAGACAGTTTAAAGAACCTTAAGTTTTCACCAAAACATGAGGGTGAGCAGTACTGTCAAAATGATCAAGATAGGAACATCAAATGTAAACTAAGTTCACTGTATGCCTTTGAATATGCTATTCGCAAAAACTAAAAACAAAAACATAAACTGTATCTTTATTTACACTACATCCGGATCCGCGCAGATATTTCCAACATAATTTCCATTGAGCCGGTAAATGGATAGGACAAACTCAATATTCCGAAACTTTCTAATTTGAATATGTGTTGGTTAACTAGTATATACATGTGCAATAACATGTTAATTTATTTTAATATCTCTTTCTAGTAGGGGACTTTGCGTCCTCCATATTTTGTTGGTATTTTGGGGGTGACCGAATTGATATTTACGTGCTTTATAAATAAAAACTGCTTAACAAGAACAAATAAAGAAAATGTAAGACAAATGAAACAAAACGTAACAGTTACACTATATATACACGTATATCTATTCATTGCTCTTTTAACAACTTTTGAAAGAAATGCCATGTCATTGGTGTCTAGATCAGTATAGGACTTTGCCACCTGTTGTTTTTCCTAAAACATAACCGTAGGAAACATGAAAACAAGCAGGCCATGATTGCCCTATATCGCTCACCTGAGAACTGCTTATAATCAAAGACCACATATGCATAAACCTTTAACATACAGAGATTCTCAAGATATATCATTTTAAACCCAGGCGGGGCCAATTCTAACCCAAAGAGTACGTTTTGAACACACATGCTAGTGGACCACTACAAAATGCTACACACCTAATGCCTTACATTTTCTGACAAGAAGATGTTTTAATACATATTTCTTTGCGAAACAAGCGGCTATACGGGCGGCACTAATTTTGACCCCAGGGGCATGATTTGAAGAAAAAATAATAGAAGACCATTACAAAATACCACATGCAAAATATCTAAACTCTTGACATTGTGGTTTTGAAGAAAATAATTTTTTTCCTATTGTTGTCATAGCAATCACAGTTCTGCATGGAATAAAGTTGTTTAGAAACGTTTGGTAAATCTTTATGCAAGGAACATACGTGTCACGTTTCATCAATTTCGAAACACTTGATTCAAAGACTCTTTGTAGTTTAAATAAAATGGTGGACGGACAAACAGTGATTGATCACAATAGCTAACTCTGGCCAGGTGAGCTAATAAAGTGATAAAGACCTCTTACAAGTGAAGTACTAGCTACGAACTTGGCAAGAAGTATACAAACATGAAGTCTTGCTGCATTGTTATCCCCACGGACTTCTAGAGATTTCATGTAGCACTTTAAAGCATCATTAGGTCTATCTTCTTGTTCAAAACACTGCCCAAGCAGATTCCATGCCGTTTCTCTGTGACCAATGGTTTGTTCTGTTTCAATCTGCCGCCTAAGATTAAGTAGAGCTCGTTGCTGTTCTGACTCGTTATGTAAATGGCCAAATGTCTTGTACTGTAGAAAAAAGAGAATAGTTAACGAATCTGCAATTGCATCGTTCATCCATTGATTTCGACTGGTTCTGCGATTCAGTTCTTGTTTAGTTGATCGGTAGAATTCGTACTGAAGTTCACGTGGAACGCAGTTTATTTCACAAGGACGGAATCTTACACACAATGCTATAAGGTGCCTGGCCCCTTCTTCATTGAAGTCACTAGAGCTTCTGCAAAATCCGTATTTTACCTTTTCCCGTTTACACGCGTAGCAACAACACAACTGCTCGACAATTTTAGTGTCATAGCGTCCTTCAACATCTCTAAGAATACCAGCCGTTCTTTCTATATCTCCTGAGCAATAGAACACTGAAGCAAGTTTTAGTCTGCTTGATGACACGTCTGAATAACTACCAGCGGACATCCATGCAAGTGCTTGAGAGGACACGATGTTGTTAGTGCGAATATTATCTGATGCCATCAGAGATCCAATTAAAGTACAGTAATGAGGTGCTATAAGACAACAGGCAGTCTTCTCGAACATGTTACCTTCATTGTAATATCGTATCAGATTTGACATAGCCTTGCTCAATACTACCACATTCATTTTTGAATTGATATCCAATTTGTCCATCTGGAAGACACACTGTGTTACACTATTTACCAACAGACTGCCGGTAATTAAATAACGGTTCATATCTGACGATGGCAGATGGCTGTCTAGAGGTAAACCACTAAGTTTCCTTCGCAAACGAAGGCCAATGTCGTCAATCTGTATTCCAAAGAGTTCAGCGTTATTGCACTCAATCAACTTTGATAGACATTTAACCAAATTTTGTCTCAATCTTTTTGAATATTTTCCAGCCATCAGGTTACTCTCGCGGATAATGAAATTTGGACAATTTCCACTCAGTACGCAGTTATACAGCATCAGTAAACAGTACGATAAACAGCCTATGATATTGGACTCCGTCCATATAGATCGATCTTTATTCTTTATGCAGTGGAACAAAACTGTTTTGCACATAAAACTTGTAATACAATTTCCATAGTAAGTATTTACATATGTTTTAATAATCATTTTCATCAAAATATAGCACCTAATTTGTGTAATATTTAAGTTGAACATGAGACATCTTTCAGCCATTGAGGTCGAAAGTCTCCATTCGAAATCTTTATTTTCACTAACACTGCTGCCAACACCAACAACAAAACATCTACTTTTCCTCGCATATTCCACAATGGCTTTTGTTGGCCAATTCCCCGTTCTGTCCTGTTGTAACCACTCTCTTGCTGATCTTGGCCATGACTTCAAAGGAAAAGCATGCACATAGTCGTGATCAAGAAAGCCTGGTTCAGGGTGTGTCATCAATGACGGTCCTTGATGTCCAAAAATATTGGTATCACGAAGAGTAGGTAAAAAAGTGTTTTTCAACAATACTCTACCGTGTATATCTTTTAACGAAAACTTGAAGATGTCCTCAGTAGCAAGCACCGGTTCGTCGTCTCTGAACAGTTGCAAACGACAATACCCAGGTGGTGTGTCGTCATCTTCGATCATCATCAAATTAAATAAACCTGGAGTCCATTCATTCAATTCGTGTATTACTTGGTACTGGTCCAAATATATAACGCAATCTCTGTCGGAGTTAAGTCCTAATGTCGTTGAACCTTCGGCACGGCTGCCAAAAAAGTACCTGGTAACCTTCCCGTCGGTTAATCTGTTCCCAATTGTTCCTACAACTTCATCTAATAACATTGTTCTTCTTCTCCTTAACAGCACAGTTTTATTTACCCCAATATCGTCCAACACCTCGGATAGTCTTGGTGACAAATGACAGTTAGCACGAAACATTCTTGTTTCTTTCTTGAACAGTTACTGGTGGAATCTAAATCACAAAATAAAACTTTGTGTATAAAAGCATTATAATATTACTGAGTAATTGTAATACATTCTTCCGTAACGGGCAAACTTAAAATACATGTGACATACTATTTCCATGTTTTCGGCCTGGTTAGACCACTTCTACTTCCTGCTTAGTTTTTGTTGATTGTTAGTTGTTCGAGACGGTCTGTTGTGACCTAACAGCTATGTATGCAAAATGTAGTTCGAAACTTGATATGTTGAAAAATTTAATATAACTCAGAAATATTGAATATGAACGTAAAATTGAAAAATATACAGAAAAGAAATACCAAGTTTTATTATACACAATAAATAACTTTATTTTATGCTTTCTAGTAAAATACTACGAGAGCCTATTAGGACCATCTGAAAGGAAAAAAAAAATTGTAAAGTCGTTATAACGCGAAAAAAAGCGTAATGATTCGAAAAGGACGTAGTAACACCAAACAAGGTGTAAAAACGCGAAGAAAAGGCGTAGTTATGCAAAGAAAAAGCGTAGTAACGCGGAATAAAGGCATTATAACGCGAAAAACGCGTAGTAACACGAACCAAAGGCGTAGTTATATGAAAGAAAGGTATAGTAACGCTAATAAAAGGCGTTTATTTCGCGAAAGAAAGGTATAGTAACGCTAATAAAAGGCGTTTATTTCGCGAAAGAAAGGTGTAGTAACGCTAATAAAAGGCGTTTATTTCGCGAAAAAAAGGTATAGTAACGCTAATAAAAGGCGTTTATTTCGCGAAAGAAAGGTGTAGTAACGCTAATAAAAGGCGTTTATTTCGCGAAAGAAAGGTGTAGTAACGCTAATAAAAGGCGTTTATTTCGCGAAAGAAAGGTGTAGTAACGCTAATAAAAGGCGTTAAACTTATAACGCAAAAGAAAAGCGTAGTAACGCTTATATAAGGCGTTATTACGCGAAAGAAGGCGTAGTAACGCGAAAAAAGGCGTAATAACGCGAAAGAAAAGCGTAGTAACGCTAATATTTAGAGGATAATACACGGCTAAGCCGGGCTAGGACGTGATAATCGGTCCTCAAGGAGCACAATGGCACGAGGGCTTTAGCTATTATGCGACTGAGGGTCGATTATACGTCCCGGCCAGGCTCAGTCGTGAATTAACGTCTATAATACATATCTTACGTTTTTACTCAGTATTCTATCATACAATGTGCAAGAGTTACTGATACTAGAAAAAAAACTAGTAATGAACACATCATGTTCATTCAGTGATGATGATTTAAAGTTGGTGTTTTTCCTCACTACGCGGCCATTCCTTGATGTTTTTATCGTTAAGCGTCTTCGTTTTCCTAGTATTAGTGGTATCTTTTCTATCACTTTGTTTTTAGTGATCTCTTTTGATAGCGCTTGAATAAATTTCTCGTTGGTGGTCATTTTATTCAAGCGGTGACGTCATTTGTAGCCGTTGACGTCGCGTGTCCCTTTTCTGAGGGCCGATTATCGCAAAATAGACTGTTATAATATACCTTTTATAGGGGATTTATCCCGGCGCACAGCGCCGGGGAAATCCCCGAGACGGTAACGCCTGTGAGTCTACTCTGCATTCACTAAGAAAGCTTTTTTCGCGTGATCCGGTTCCGGTTTATGTGTTTGAGCAGACGGGTTTTTATTCTTCAACTTCCGGTGTAACAATACATCCGAAATTACTCAGAATAGATAACCAACTGTTTTTTCTTTTCTTTTTTTTCTTTAGAAGATGTGTAACAAAACAGTGATAATCTAAAGGTAAGGTAGTTAAATAGAGTGTATCACAGGTATATACCGGCGCAAAGCGCCGGCGTTTAACTGTCTTACAGATAAAGCAAGTGCTCCTATACGTCATCGCACGTGAATAATGACCTTGAGTAGACGGGTTTTTATTCTTCAATGTCCGATGTAACAATGCAACCGAAATTACCGAGTATCGATAACCAACTTGGTTCTTTTTGTGCACTGACGTACTTCCTGCTGTCTGTTTATTTCTGTTGATCAATAACAACATAGCTATTTATTTGATAAAATTGGGGAAAAAAACATTCGAGATCGAGTGAACAACTACATATCGATACACTTGGTGTCATAATCGAGAGATACATGGTAGGTGGGTGTTTATCAATATGACTCTGATTTTGTAAATTTTAGTGAAATGTTTTGAACACATTTGCAATGGTTGATGCTTGGTGCATGATCAGAATTCCTAAGCTTCTGCATCAGTGAATGATAGGTTTTCTAGCAGAATGAATTATTGTAAGGTGGTGTGTAACACCAACTTTACGCTAAGTCTTTGTTTTGTTTAGATCTAGCATTCCAATTTTCTTAATTCTGACTCATTTTTGCAGGACCAACTGGTTGATTACCAAGATGGTGTTGTTCTTTGAAACTAGATGCCAGGAAAAATAGTCTGAATCCCGACTTAATCCACGCGGACACTTACATGAAGGGCAACCTTTCGGGAACCACCACTGCTGTCTTCGGTACATGTTTTTGTTTGACGCTTATTATTAACTTTCAATTTTACATTTCCTTAACTGAAATAAATAGTAAACAGGTAAATTGTTAGCCGTTCGGCACTTCTATCTGTGAGATGTGAAGAGTAAAGGAGCCATTCAGGTGCAAACGTCAAGTATATACACAGGATGGATGACCCACGTGACTTTTGGGTAAAGGCGACGACCCAAAATATCAACAAATCACCTCGATTCAGGTAGGTTTTTTGACGATAATTTTCTTAATACTGGGAGAAATTTTGTAATTTCTTCAGCATAAACCCCGCCATGAAGAGTGCTTTCCTCGGTTATATAGTACTGTCTGTAAAATATTAAACTTTTCCTGTAAATCCTGAGCAACTGAATTCTCGGATAGTGACAGTAGGGGTAAAGTACACGGGTCCTGACAAAAATATTGCTTAAATTGGTATTTCCGTAGATTACCTCTACGATAATCATATTTTAAACAAGATTTATGAATTTCTAATGTTTCAGAGGGTATACTTTTATTACTAGTAATGTTTTTACAGAGTAAACCTGAAATAAATCGAAATGATAAAGTACACGGGCATTTCAGTTTGGATAAAGTACACGGGCGTTCTGCAGTTCAACGTCTTGTTATTTCAGTTACGATGTTAAAACTCATCATATAAAATAAATTTACTGGCAACATATTAAACAATGATGTTTTCAATATGGATGTAACACTTACCGGCGCAGCAACAATGTTACAAGGTAATTTGGCGCTCAAGACGGTACACCATCTGTAGAACTTTTAGTACAAATGGCGCGAGAATTCAGTATTTCTGTATTTTGTCACAAAGAAGTAGATCTATATGTAAAATATAAACTTTTTTGTGTAATGCCTGAAAAAAGAGCTCACTAAACCATTTTTGTTACCGATGCTTGATAAAAACAATCCAATTTTTGGAAAATTAACGACGCTAACAATATAAATATGTATATTGTAGGCTTCAGTTCTGGTTGCGTTATAAATGATTTTTATACGATTTTGTGATTTTTGCCGTATGTTGTTATTTTTTTTTCAGAAAATGGAAACTATCTCCATAGGCAAACACTTCTAATATAGAAAACACGTAATTGAACCTGAGAGAAGGCACGATGGACAGACACCATACCGTTGTTGTGGGAAGAGCGAGCTTCAATTCGGTCCCCCATTTAACAAGACACAAGTAAGATCTGTATTATTAATTAATAAAATGACTTATTACAAATGTAAAGGGAATTCCCGTACTTTTTGGTCCGTACATATTCGTATATATACGTACTTTATACACCAAAATCTTTTCTCTTTTTGTCAGTGAATCACCATCATCAAATTTATCCCTTTCTTACTTCCTGACCAAACACAATATGTGATGGGAATGATGATACATTCTGAAAAGTACCACTCTAAGTACATATTCTCTCTTTTGCAGGTGCAGTGCTCAAGGAGACGTCAAAGTCCACATTTGCGTGAAATGTGGTAAATCATTTGCCTAAGTGACGGACTTGAAACGTCATTATAGAATATAATAATTCATTTTTACAGCGTAATGATACAGATTTTACCTGTGCCTTGTTAAATGGGCTCTTCACACATTAACGGTATGGTGTCTGTATTTTAAGTGTTTGCCACGCTGTTTACATATGGAGTAATAGTTTCCATTTTCTGAAAAAAATAACAACAAACAACAAAAATTATAAAATCATACAGAAATCATTAAGTAACGTTGTTATCAAGCACCGATAAAAAAAAATGGTTAAGTAAGCGGAAAATATGTTTTATTAATGGAACAGTGAAACTCTTTCTTCAGGCATTACACAAAAAAGTTTATATTTTACATATAGATCTACTTCTTTGTGACAAAATACAGAAATACTGAATTCTCGCGCCATTTGTACTAAAAGTTCTACAGATGGCGTACCGTCTTGAGCGCCAAATTACCTTGTAACATTGTTGCTGCGCCGGTAAGTGTTACATCCATATTGAAAACATCATTGTTTAATATGTTGCCAGTTAATTTATTTTATATGATGAGTTTTAACATCGTAACTGAAATAACAAGACGTTGAACTGCAGAACGCCCGTGTACTTTATCCAAACTGAAATGCCCGTGTACTTTATCATTTCGATTTATTTCAGGTTTACTCTGTAAAAACATTACTAGTAATAAAAGTATACCCTCTGAAACATTAGAAATTCATAAATCTTGTTTAAAATATGATTATCGTAGAGGTAATCTACGGAAATACCAATTTAAGCAATATTTTTGTCAGGACCCGTGTACTTTACCCCTACTGTCACTATCCGAGAATTCAGTTGCTCAGGATTTACAGGAAAAGTTTAATATTTTACAGACAGTACTATATAACCGAGGAAAGCACTCTTCATGGCGGGGTTTATGCTGAAGAAATTACAAAATTTCTCCCAGTATTAAGAAAATTATCGTCAAAAAACCTACCTGAATCGAGGTGATTTGTTGATATTTTGGGTCGTCGCCTTTACCCAAAAGTCACGTGGGTCATCCACCCTGATACAGTAAAGTAATTTGTCATGTAAGATTTGACGTGAAGCCTGGTGCAGGGGTTAGCACACTGGACAGGTAATCCAGAGAACCGCGGTTCGAATCCCGGCAGTGGGGTTTGATTTTTCATGACATCCTAAATGATATTGAAAAAACTAGATTTTGTATTTTATACAATTGTGCAAAAAGTACATGATAATAGTATTTAATTAAGAAATGATAACTGACTCTCTGTATTTTATCATTCAGTAAAAAATAGTCAGTTCCGCTGTGTAGTAATTAAATTACGAGTGCGTATCTGAACAACTGACTTATTTTTATTGAAGTAAATAAAGTACACGTATATGGAACAATTTATCCTTCGATTCTTATACATCATTTTCCTTGAAAACTATCCCGAACTTTATTGTTCACATATCAGTCATCATGATAACTTTCAAATGCGAAATGTGATAGGACACGCTTGTTAACATGGGTTGCGTCATTTACAGCACGTTGCCTTTGGAATAAAAAGTGTTTTTTATCATAAAATAATTTATACCTAACATGTACAGAATTTTCCCTAAATGTTTATATAAGAAAATAAGCTGCCTGTGATTTTTTTGCATTTGCAACTCTTAATATAAGTTATGAATTCTACTTGTATTTTCAATTTCAGGTTATAGAACTGTGGATTTTACTTTGATAGAATGAATAGTGAACAACCTTTCAAAGATGCTACTCAAATAAAATTGATTTTGAACAACATTTCATAGATTTTATGACAATTGAGTTTTAAGAAAGTGTACATATTTATAAACTCTTAATCAGTTGAAATAAATAAATGAATAAATTGAATCTGTAAAAAATGACAATAAATCTTTGATCTTAATCGAATGCTCTTCCATGACTCTGATCCTGAAATGAATAGTGAAGCCTGAGTTCAGCCACATCTTAATACTGGACTGTGGTGACCCAAGACCAACTTGCAATTTCATCAACTCCATTTTCTTCTTTACTTGTAAGATTTTTTGTTGTTTTCTTTTGCCGAGATTAACATGTTTAATTCATATTGATTGTTTATTGGGTCAATAGCTATGCATTGCTTATGTCTATTGTATTGATATAACAACATGAAATAAAATTTGATTTTATTTAATTTTTAACAAATTGATTTATATGCGATCTGCAGAAAATGTGAAAATTCAGAAATAAAAAGAGGAAAAGTAGCTTTTTAAATCATTGTTTAATGTCACTTAAAAAAATGCTGTGACCAATATAAACATTGTAAAAGTAGTCTGGCAATCAGTAAGAACATAAAATATTTGATGTCCTCGAACTTTATCATAGGGAGACTCTGGTTCAAATATGTCCGTCCATCTGTCCGTAAACTTTCCCTTGATAACAGTCTACTGGTCACAATTTTCATTTGAATTTCATGAAACTTGCTCAGAAGGTCCCCTGCAACCTGGGTAATCCCTTATGTATTGGAGTCAGTGGGTCAAAGGTCAAGGGAGTTTCTAAGATAACATTCTACAGGTCAATATTTTCATTCAACTTCCTCTGACAGAAAGTTGTCTGCAACATGAAAATGGTCCCTATTCTTTTGGGGTCAAAGGTCAAGGTTGCAGTGACCTGATACTGCCCACTCTACAGGCTACGATTTTAGTTCAACTTTCATTAATCTTGCTTAGACGAAACATTCAGTTAGACGAAACTGCAATGTGACGAAAACACACTCGTTGATAAATCCCCATTCTAGGCAGTGCCTTATTTCATATTAATATACCGTTTACCGAATATCATGTAAAAGTTTGTATAAATGTTAATTTGTGTCATTAATGGCGTAAAATCAACATAACGCGCTTTTCGTGTCACGTTTACATGACGTCAATGACGTCACTTGTGTCTTCCGTGTATAAACAAACAACAGTAATAAAAAGTAAATGCAAAATGTAAATCATCTTTCTGATTTATTTAATGCGAAAAAAGACATTGTATTCATTTGTCTTCAAATTTCACATTTAAAAAATGTGACGACAATATTATACTGCAGCATTGTGGATCTTTTCTCAACTTTTAGCATAGGAATAAGATAATGAATATCAATTGTGTACATCTTACACGGTGAAAGATAGGGTACGGCTAAATTCATCTGATATGGAAAATCTGATACGGAATGTTGTAATTTAGTGCACAAATATTACAGAAAATTCATATAAACATTAGTAGATCTAGGTATATAATAAAGCATGATATTACATCGAAACCAACAATTATCCTCTATATATATGCGTTGTTGTGAAACAGTTTTCATTTCAAAAATAAATCCGTCGAACTACAGAACCGGTGCTATAAATAATACAAAACTCGCACACGGGCCATATAGCAAACGCCTTACTCCTATTTTTGTATTGAGTAAATTTATTTATGAAAAGTATGCCCCTTATAATAGTTATTCATAAGCTTCTGGTGTCTTTCAAATTTCTTAGTAGATACACATTTGCTATTAAAACTAAATCTGGTTTAACATAAGCGCGTATCTACAGATAATTGCAAAAATTTCGACTTAAACACGCTCGGTGTTCTAAAACTTCTATCATACTGCAAATGTTTGAAAAATAGTACTTGGTTTGCAACTGAAACGTCCCATGCATTTGTATTCCCGAAAAAGTACTAAGTTTTAAAATCTTAAATATAACATAACTGACAAAATTTGCTCTTTTTTGCTTTCAGACGTATGAATAATTTTTTGTCAAAACTGTCGGGACTAACTACAGAATACTGCTAAGAGAGGTTAACATCAAAGTTATACGTAAGGAAATGATGCCATTCGTCTCTGACAGAGGCTAAATTAGAGATAACGCTCATTTCACATTCACGAAATTTCAAATGCATCAAAGATTGGCGTATTTTGTCTAGGCAATAAGCACTCTGTTTACGAGACACATATAACCTGGGACTGCCTACAAAATACTTGCTGCAATTGGATCGAACTGTTCAATGCTATAGTTCTTGTTTTCGTACATTTGTCCCAAAGACACAAAAGGTCGAAACTCTACTTACTTGCCGTGTCTACTTGTCTTTATAACATAAAAAGTTGATGGCAAAATTGCGAAACACACAAAGAAACGAGGACAAGAAAAAACATGATTGTGTTTTCGTTACCATCATACAACTGATTAGATGGATGTTAAGTAGAACACTTGTGTCGCCCTCTAACACTTTGTTAGAAAAATCAATAATTTCGTGACAAAATCTAAGTACAAAAAGGAGTATAACTCTGTCAAATATGAATTTGACCTACAAAATTTGACGGCATCATGACCTTTCTGTCATAAGCAATGCAGTTTGATGAAGAAATCTTAAGAAATGGCAAAGTCATAGCCAACGTTAAGTTTTTGTGACGGACCGGGACGGTAGGACGGATGGACGGACGGACGGACAAAGCGATCCCTATATTTTAACCTTTCTTGTTTTTGCCTCGAACACACGAAGTAACGGCAAATAAAATAGTTTGACCCCAAACACATTAGAACAATAAAGGTCAAAACTAACACAGGGTGCCTACTCGATATTTCAATCACTACAGTAGTAGAATATTTCCTATGTTCGCCAATGAAACTTACATGTTTTGAAAGGCAGGACAAATTACTAGTAGTAGTTTGTCGACCTTTTATGTCTTCTTATGAGCAAAGATACGAAAACAATAACTGACAGAAATAAGCCACCATGGGTCAATATTGCATATGCATTTATTATGTTTTTCGCAATTTATTTTCTTCCTTGAATCATGGCCGTGAATTAAAGTTTAGTCTCGCAATTCTAAAATTGTCTTTACTTCCTCAAATACACAAGTTATACTGCTGGTTTTCTATTTAGCGTCCGTGTACTAGTATATGTTTGTAAATTATTCATGATTGCCTTTCAACACAAACTGATTTTAGATTAGACAAGTCTCGTAATTCTGAATTGTTTTATCATGCAGCAGGACACTTTATTTCATAAACCTCTCAGAAGGTATGTACTGCTTAAAGTCCCAGCATCACATTGACATGTAGCTCTTAATTTACCAAGAAAGATGTCTTACCGGCGGAAATGACCTTTATTTGTACCAAAAACATTCTTAACTTTACTTTTTAAATCGATGTACATGTTAGAAACATACCGCAGTATATTTATCTAATGCTATTGCAAAAAATAAAAAAGGCTTCCTGGCAACTCTTTTTCGTGAAAAAGCGACTAGCGACAAAAGAAATGAATATGTCAACATTGTTTTAAAGTGAATGGTTCTATCATTATCCTATCAGTATACAATGTATTTATTTTACAGTATCAGTAAATTTAAACAGACCCTGGGACTTTAACAGTTTTGAAATAAATTCAGTTCAAATGCGTTTTTGGTTGATTCTTTTTTAAGATTTCTCTGAAATATAATTTAATGAATGTCAATAATGAAACTGTAGTAGTCGGGAAATTAACTCACCAAAACAATAACGTACAACTACGAGTATTCGACTATTAACACATAATTCACAAAGGTTACAATGAAAATGTAACCATCATGCAAAACCATGCAAAAGTCTTGTGTAATCGTTTAAAAAATAAGAACTAGTACATTACCTCTATACAGCTAGCGCCGGACCTCGAAATCCTATTTACAAGTTACGTGTTTACACTCAGTTTACGCTTTAAAATACCGGTTGTAATGTTACCTAAAGAAACCACTTCAAAGTATGAAATGTCTCACTGAACACATTATATAAATGCCTTTCAATTAATGTTTTTATTTGAAATTTAAATAATAGCTGTTAATACTAAACACAAGTGAAATATTGCACGTAACTGTAAGATCGGGTAAGATCCGGGCACACTTCTTAAATATTTTCTGTTACATTTAAAGGTCCATTACTAAGACCATCTTGAATTGTAACAGGGAAATACAGCTTGAAACTGGCTTCTAAAACTTTACAATAGCCGTGGAGTATTTCCCTATTTGAAATACCGCTGCGGAAAACAAGTGAATGTTTTTGTATTTCCTTGGATTGACCTGGGTGGTCTTTTTGTCCTACTTTCGCTTGATTGCATGTTGTAAATAGTCAGAGATATACGTTGCATATCATTGAAAGTAAAGTTATTTCAACTATAATTCAAAATAAGAATTCAAATTCATGTACATGTACAACCTATTTACAGCCTCTTTCTGAGTGACTTCTGGTAAATAACAAAAATATTTGAAACTGGAAAACCTTCTTTCGTTTTTGAAAAGGCAAAATATAATGTATTAATTATTTTGTTAAACTCATATTTGCAACACAATATGGTCACATTCGATGCAGTACATTTGTATGTCATATTTTAATTCTGGGAAGACACCCGTTAAAATTCAAGATTTAAAAGAAAATTCGTTTTGGTCTTAGTAATATACCTTTAAATTGATATCCACCGTGATCTGCTCATTTGTTTCACTCCAGCGATTTCTTACTAAAGTTTTCCTCTCTCACAAATGAGTGGTATCTGATATTGGATACTTTGTGTGTTCCTTCCCTATGTGTTTTTATCATATCTTATAAAATACAATCTTCGCAAGTATCATATATTTACGCAAATGTTTAAGTTTGCGACTGTTACTTCCTTAATAACTTAATAAAGATATTTGAACGGTTAAACCAACATAGTAAAATGTAAAAATAAGAAATATAACAGAAAACATTTTAGTTTGAGCTGCATACACGAGGTCACAATAACTTTGCGCCCCAAGACATGATATGATATCCCCTGTTATGGCTATATTCAGAAACGTTCCTCGACTCAAACTCAAACAGATAATTACCTTTAATCGGCTAACGGACGATGCATTTCCTCCGCTGAGGAGCGATTGGTATTCATAAACGTAAGGTCGAGTAACTGACAGCCAGATGCCAATTCGAGTTGTATGTAAAAAGCCGAACAAAAGGTGAATTGGAAACTGGCAACCAACTTTATACTCCAGATGACAATTTAACTTCCACTTGCAAATAGCCAATTCGATCAACATCACGAATTGGCAACTGGCAGTCAGATGCCAATTCAACTTGAGTCACGAATTGTTGATGAAAAGTGAATTGGCAACTGGCAACTGGCAGCCAGATGCCAATTCGATTTTCATGTAAAAATATGAATAAAAGATGAATTGGCAACTGGCAACCCTTCATACTCCAGATGCCAATTCAACTTTCACTTGCAAATAATATTGGCAACTGGCAGCCGGATGCCAAGTCGACTTCTGTCTGTAATTGTAATTGAAAAGTGAATTGGCAACTGGCAGCCAGATGCCAATTCGATTGTTTATTTAAGATCTTGATAAAAGTTGAATTGGCAACTGGCAACTTACTTATTTTTCCAGATGCCAATTCAGCTTTAACTTGCAAATAGCCTATTAAATTCGTTCAACCTCACGGACTGACAACGGGCAGCCAGCTGCCAATTCGACTTCTGTCTGTAATTGTGAATAACAAGTGAATTGGGATCTGGTAACTTGCAGCCAAATGCCAATTCATTCAACCTTGCGAATTGGCAACTGGCAGCCAGATGCTAATTCGATTTTTATGTAAAAATCTTAATAAAAGATGAATTGGCAGCTGGCAACTGGCAACTAACTTCATACTCCAGATGCCAATTCAACTTTCACTTGCATACAACCACTTCGATCTACATCACGAATTGGCAACTAAAAACTGGCAGCCAGATGTAAATTAGACTTGAGTCACGAATTGTTGATTTAAAGTGAATTGGCAACTTGCAGCCAGATGCCAATTAGCTCAACCTCGCCAACTGGCAACTGGTAGCCAGCTTCATATACCAGTTGCCGATTCAACATTCACTTTCAAATAGCCAATTCGTTCAACCTCACGAATAAGCAACTTTTTATTAACAAGTAATGACCAAAGTTGAATTTGCATCTGGCTGCCAGTTGCCAATTCTTGAGGTTGAACGAATTGGCTATTTGCAGTATGAAGTTCATTGCCAGCTGCCAATTCATCTTTTTTAATTTGAATTTTACAAAAAATTCGAATTTGCATCTGGCTGCCAGTTGCCAGTGGCCAATTCAATTTTTATTCATTAGTACAGACATAAGTCGAATTGGCATCTGGCTGCCAGTTGCACGTTTCCAATTCGTGCGGTTGAACGAATTTGCTATTTGCAAGTGAAAGTTGAATTGGCGTCTGGAGTATATAGTTGGTTGCCAGTTGTCAGTTGCCAATTCACTTTTTTTCAGATTTTTACATAAAAATCGAATTGGCATCTGGCTACCAGTTGCCAGTTGCCAATTCGCGAGGTTGAACGAATTTTGCTTCTGGCTGCCAGTTTCCAATTCACTTTTTTTATTCACAATTACACACCTAAGACGAATTGGCATCTGACTGCCAGTTGCCAATTCGCTAGGTTGAACGAATTGGCATCTGGAGTATGAAGTTGCCAGTTGCCAATTCGTGATGTTTAACGAATTGGCTCTTTGCAAGTTTAACTTGAATTGGCATCTGCGGTATGAAGTTGGTTGCCAGTATCAAGTAAAGAAAGTTGCAAGTACAGACATAAGTCAAATTGGCATCTGGCTGCCAGTTGCCAGTTGCCAATTCGTGATGTTAAACGAATTGGCTCTTTGCACGTTTAACTTGAATTGGCATCTGCGGTATGAAGTTTCTAATTGCCAATTCATTTTTTATTCACAATTAAAGACAGAAATCGTACTGGTGTCTGGCTGCCAGTTGCCAATTCATGCGGTTGAACGAATTGGCTATTTTCAAGTAAAAGTTGAATTGGCATCTGGAGTATGAAGTATGTTGCCAGCTGCAAGTTGCCAATTCACCTAATATCAAAATTTTACATAAAAATTCGAATTGGAATCTGGCTACCAGTTGCCACTTACCAATTCGCGAAGTTGAACGAATTGGCATCTGGCTGCCAGTTACCAGTTGCCAGTTTCCAATTCACTTTTTATTCATTTTGTACAGACACAAGTCGAATTGGCATCTGGCTGCCAGTTGCACGTTGCCAATTCATGAGGTTGAACGAATTTGCAAGTGAAAGTTGAATTTGCATCAGGAGTATGAAGTTTGTTGCCAGTTGCCACTTGCCAGTTGCCAGTTGCCAATTCACTTTTTTTCCAAATTTTTACATAAAAATCGAATTGGCATCTGGCTACCAGCTGCCAGTTGCCGATTCGTGAGGTTGAACGAATTGGCTATTTGCAAATGAAAGTTGAATTGGCATCTGGAATATGAAGTTGGTTGCCAGTTGCCAATTCAACTTTTATTCAGATTTTAACATAAAATTCCAATTGGCATCTTGCTGCTAGTTGCCAATTCGCGAGGTTGAACAATCGGCATCTAGCTGCCAGTTTCTAATTGCCAATTGATTTTTCATTCACAATCAAAATCAGAAGTCGAATTGGTGTCTGACTGCCAGTTGCCAGTTGCCGATTCGTGTGGTTTTGGGGAGCGGAGGCTGCGTTTTTGGTTCGTGGCATTCCCTGTTTGATATTATTTTTGTTTTTAACAACTTGGTATTTGGCTAATATTTGGATGTGGAATTCTTCCTTTACTTGCTTCGAAATTGTAAACAATTTAAGAATTGAACCACGGAAATTTTTAGTAGCACAGAATTATATACTAGTAGTTTAAAAACGCTAAAAAGGTCAATACTATTCAATATATTACATTTTGTCAAAGTTCTGCAGGTACAAAGTAATGCTTGTTCTGTGTATGTCATACTGAATTATCGTACTTTTCTATCAATATCCAGGTACTCTGCTAATCCAACATAAAATTTACGAATAGCGTTGCTAGACAACCAGATTCTGTTCATGACAGCCGTATTTTCGGAACATTTGCCCATTTTGATGATGGACTATGTGATATTAAACGCATACATTTTACAAACATGTATATAAAGAACTTTGAAATGAAACTTGGGCAAGAAAACATATTTCATGTGCAAAACTCACATTAAATATACTGTATAAATAAAATCAAGACAACACGAAATTTTCAATTTACATGTTTCGACTTTATGTCTTCGTCAGAAATAGGGACATTTGTAGTGCCAGGAGATATAAGCATTTGTTTACGCTTCGAATGGACTATACTGTCTTGACGTGCCAATCAATCAAAATAGGCGTAGGAGTTGGGGCCAGGTTGGTTCTGCCCACATCCCTCCAAGTCAGGCCAGAAGAGGGAAGGTGCCCTCATACTATATCTTTAACATAAAATATAATTTGTACGATCAGGATTCAACAGTATATGTGCCTCTGTTTTATTAATCTGATTTCAAAGTTGCATCTTGTTAAGTCGTATACATTGGCACAGGGTTACCCCGCATGGTATTAAATGTTTCGAACCTCCCCCAACTCACCCCGATCCCCGGGTACACCTGCGCTCTTTACTCGAACTGTATGGGCCTCATTGGTGCAGTGATTACGACATTCGCTTCGGAACTTTAATGTTCTGGGTTCAATTCCGAGTTAGGCCACTTGACAAATGTCCTAGAGCAAACCATTTTATGCCACAGGTGTCTCAGTTTAACAAGCTGCAATTGGGTACTCTTATTCTCTTATTCTCTCTCTCTCTGACAAGTGATTCGTTCGACCAAGTATGATGTCTCGAGAGCGATAACTATAAGTTAAGAGAACTTGTTGCGCATTCGAGCTCAAATATACTCAAACATAAAATTAAAGGGTCAGCTTAAACTACAGTGAATATAATTTGAATTTTTTGACAGAAAAATGCATGTATAAATAAATGATATACATCGAAGCAGCAGGTATGGCCACGTACCGATGTTATTAACAAAGCCAACCTTACTTTTTTACGTATTTTTTTACACAATCAATGTGCGTTGATATTTTCTATAAAGCACCAATGCCTAGCCTTAGCCAGAGAACATACGTAAAACAATGATCTTGAAAATGGCATCAGCAGAGCGGCTCATTCCATTTATGCTTTCTCACACTCTAATGAATGTATATAGTGTGAGGAAGTAACAACCAAGAACATTTTTATTTTCAAATAAGAAACATATGAACCAACAGTTAAAAGATTCGTCACTCGAGTTCACCTTACAAAAGGCGTCCTCGAGTCTTCCTTAGGAAGTCTTTCCCGAGTTTGAGTCGAGGTATATTTCGATTGACGACTCTGAATATAGCTATTATCTGCCCACCTAACACTTTATTTCTAGATGATTAACATTTTTTTCTCAGTTGTGTATTTTGGGAATACGATTTTTAATTCTTGTTAAGATTTATATAAATGTCTTTCTCCACTCCCCCGAATGCCTAAGAATGCAGTTGTGGTGAAATAGAATCTTAAATATTTTCGGGGGAACATGATCCCAAATCCCTAAGAAGCGGTTTGCCGACAAACTGTATCTGCGAAGCTACGCCCCTGCATCTTAAAGGGTCAAAAATTGGTCAGGGCAATTTTTTCTGGCTGAATAAATTCCAGGGATTGCGGCAGCCCCGTAAATGACGCCAGAACAAACGCATTTTATGAATATTTTTCTTCTTTTAAAGTACTATTAGGTTATTTAACATTGTACTGTACAATACGGCTAGGCGAGTCCAATATGGTTTTCTCAGCTGGGTACTCGTCCAAATATATTTCTGTATTGTACAGTACAAGTTAAATAACCTTTTTATTCTATATCTATTTTATTTTAGTTTAAATTAAAACTGATTCACTGAATATTGTGTTCCTGCCTTTTGTGTATTTTCCCAACTTGGTACGAGTGCAAATATATATATTATACATTCTAACGCAGTACCGATGTAACGTCGTTTCTGATTGGTGACGTCGTTTAAATTTGCGACTATTAAATAGTGTTTATATAGTCGCAAAATTCAAACGGCCTTTTAATTATTGCATTTTAGACACATTGTGCGTTAGAAAAGGGATAACTATTTAGTGATTTTGATATTTGCGACCGTATATACAGTTTTAATGGTCGCAAACAGTTTTAACAGCTCCGGCTAACGCCGTCGCCGTTAAAAATATTTGCGACCATTAAAAACCGTATATACAGTCGCAAATATCAAAATTACAAAACAGTTATTCCTATAGAATAATGCGCTTACTTCGCCCGATTGTTGTCCAACCGTTCAAATATGGAAAAAATACAGGATTTTTTTATACGCACGTGCGTCCAATATGGTAATATATTGTACGGTCACGTGTTGCAAATCAACGTTCACGATTGGATAATAAAATATATATTGAATAAAATAACATATTTGGCATTACGCGCTTACGCAAGGGGGACTATCCGTATTCATTACATTTTCACTGAAACTACATGCTAACGTCCCTTTTCTGCTGTATGGGTTACAAAAGATGAAGTGTTTCATTTTTTCCAGGGGAGCCGCCTTGGTGCAGTGGTAGCGCGTTCGCCTCAGGATCAGAGTGTCCCGGGCTCGATCCCTAACAGTGCCAAGTAGTGTTTGTGCCCTTGGGCAATAAATAATAATTCGACATTGCCCCTCTCTCTCTCTCTCTCTTTCTCTCTCTCTATTTTTCCACGCTAACTTGTGTTTAAGGCCACCTGAATAAAAACCACACTTCCAGCAATGACTAACAGGAAGAAAACTGTGCACTATTCAGCTTTAGTGGGAAAATCTGTGAAGAGAGACCTCATATCAGCAAAATTAGCTTCCTCAAGTCAGTCTTTGTTCACAGGTTTTACATCTGTACCTCACGATTGACACCAATAATCTTTTCCAAAGCGAAGTCGAGATGGCTGGAAAAAAGTTTGAAATTGTCCGAGCCAAATCAATCGTAAACCATTATGACACCCAAGTAGTCATTCCTGCTGTATCCTTCTAACTGGAAACCAAGTAGAAAAGTTGCTGCGGGTCGCAGCAAAGAAGATAGCGTTGCCCAAGGAAATGATGATGACTTGTATTAAAAGCAGAACTGTATTAGACTTCGGAACACGATTTTGAGACGTTAAAAAACAAGAGAGAGACATATAAAATCAACTGATTTTCTTCATTTGACTAGAACTGCCAACAAGAGTAGCCATATTTACCCTATATCGTCCACCTGAGTGCATGGCCTACTTATTACACAATGTGATCAAAATCAACCTTGATCTATATGTGTTCCAGATTTAGTTAGGTCATCATCAAGACCGGAAGATTCTGGCTAATTCTCATAAAAATTGGTTATAAAATGTTACTTTTAGAGCAATAAAAAGTTACCTCTTGATCTGATCTTGTTAGTTTTGGATCCAAGGTGACCACCATTCCAATATAACAAGAATAAATGCCAGAAGTCTGTCAGAATGTTCAAAATGTTTTGCAATAACAATATAATCACATGGATACTCTTAATATACTTTACAACTTTAACCAGGGGCCGATTGATTAAAACCAGAAGTTTTTTTTTTAATTTCAAATTACACTGAGTCTTGCAATTACGACAATATACCCGTCAAATCCCTGGTTGCATTGTTTTATGTTATACTAATTGCTTATGACTACAATAACTGTGCAAAGACATATATACAAAATTTATACAAATATATTAAATGGAAGTGTATGTTACCGTTTTTGCAAGGAAAACTTCGTGGCATACAGACTGTAATATTTCCCAGAGTAGTAAGTATAAGATGGTGTTCTATTTAATCATTTATTTTACAATATGTCAGAGTTTTTCTACCTAGAATAATAGAGCAATATCTAGAAATGTGTGCAAGGAAAGTTTCCAAAGGAAACGGATGCTCCCGCTTTGTGCTATTCAGTAACATGCAAATATGAAAATGTATAACGACTATCATACAGGTGCACACATGTGTTTCTCTGAATTATTAAGTGCAAATGTGGCCATAATCGAACTTGACCTGTTAAGATGGATATTTACGAATGTAAATTGTATATAGTGGTCATCTGTAGTGAGCATAGGCTATATTCAATACATTGTTACTGTACTTTCTATGCGAATTTTAAATCTTTAAACAATTTTCCTGACCATCATAATGGGAAGAAACAGTCCCGCAAAGATCGTAATGGCGGGTCTTTCAATTTGGAAAATTTTAATTGTTGGGGGTAAAAGACTACACCACGGAAAGCACGAAACGTAACGGAAATTTCCGCCGATATGAACAAAACAACATAAACAAAAACTCAGAACTCGGTAAAACATTAGCGGACCTATATACAAACAAATAAATCCATTCGGTGAACTAACATTGAATTTTATAGTTTCTATTACAGATGAAAATGTTTCGATACTGCTCTTAGTGCTCAATATTATTACTTCAACAATGAAAAATCTAGTTTGGTTACACATGTACCAAATGCAGATATTTTTAATACCGAAATAATAACGCTATTGTGTGCAAGTCATACCGGCGAAAATGTCTGGTACGATCGGCCTTTTGTGTGTTCTGGTCTGGTCTGGTCAGGGTTTTAGCACATACCTAAATATTTACCGAAATGAACTGTTATTTGCCGAAAAAAAAATTGTTTCATATAAATCACGATTATTCATCATTTTTATCATTTAACTATTCTGTGTCTTTGTAGCAAATTTAGAATACTGCATTGTTTACCAGTGGAATTTAGTTCAATGTCGGTAACTTCAACGAAGTCTTGTCAGTATCGAAAACGAATTTATTCACTACTACCGATACGGTGATAAATTGATCATTGCCACCTCACCAGTGACTTCCAGTTACATTACCCCAAACATACGTTGCGCTGAGGCGCAACGCAATAAAGGGAAATGTGTGTGTCAGACTGTGTATTTCAAAAAATGCATAGTACCGAATAAGAATGACAGAAGCTGTGAATTTCTTTAGCCAAAATAGAAAATACTTAATTCTCATCAGTCTTCCACATTACTGCTCGCATTCATACATGAAAGATCGTCGAGCTATTGCTACTAAATTTCGTCAAAACATTTAATGTAATGTGTCCTTCCTCCCCTTCAATCCCCCGTTAAATACTCTAGCCGTTTACATCCCAGCCTTCTCCACCACAACTTCATGAAGACCTTATAGCCTAGACAAAAAATTAACCAGAGACAATGCGTATGTGCAATATTTAAAACGATCAGCGGACTTTGTCACCGCGACCTCGTCTGCAATGTAATCTGCACTACTTACAAATATTTCCAATTATTATACTGCATATGACTTTATGCTAACGTTACGTTGAACTATCGAGTCAGGGAGAACAGTACACGACAGAGTTCAATTAACTCACGATCAGGTCATATTGAGACATTGACTCCCTGTAAAACGATACGAAACTGGGTCGCAGCGTTACATCTACGGTCATAAAGGTTGTATGAAGGCGTTCACCTTATCTGTAAGCTTGTGTTTTATTCAGAGCGGTTGTATTCATCAAATGACGATGAGCGTTCAGTCAGTGACCTTTGAACCATAAAGTACGTTACTTTAACAATTGGGAAATAGTAAGTCTACTTTTCACTGCTAAAACTTGTGTAATTTCTGTTTGTTATAATTTTCGAGTAATTGGTGCTGGCCTTTATCAGAGGTTTTCAAGATTTGCTCTAAAGGTTTATACTAACACATTTATATTTATCTTTTATAATCATATTTCATATCCATAACATGTTTTACGTTGTTATATTGAAAAAAAGAACTATTCAAAAAATATTCCATCGTAGCAGTCCATCTAATACAGTCGCTGACTTGAAATCACTGTAACCTCTCGTTTGTTATAATGAGGGTCATGGGTTCTAGCGCTGCTACCTACCATGTCCAAATACTTATAAACAACTTTCTTTTTATTTCCATAATTTTTAGTGAAAGTTTACCGGGCGAAGAACGCCCTGCCGTTGCCTATCGATATAAATGTATTTTCAGTAATCATGTGCATGTCCATCATGTGATAGAGTGCACAAGAAATACTAATTCGTGATCGAGATTTTGATCGAGACCCTAAATTCTGCAAGAGTGTTGACTAATTGATTTTCTTAGCAGGAAAATCGGTCTTTGACCTTTTACAGAGAAGTCCTCACAATATGCGGACGTAACGATTTTTCTAGCCTATAGACTTAACTTTCTTCACCTACAAACTGGTCCCCAATTTTATCGTTTGATTACCTACAGAATTTCTTAAATCAACAGATCCACATTGGTCTACATCGCTCACCTGAATAAGCTGTCCGCAAGCCATGCAGAGCATATAATTATCATGTGTAGGATTTTCTGAAAAATTAATTTAGAGTTTGGCGATTGTACGAATCGTTGTACACCTGTGCTCATCTGTGGTACACTTCCTGGTAGCATAACTGTTATGCATTCACCAAACTCGAAACCAGTTTTAAACAAGTCATTAATTCTTTATTCAAATAAAGGAATTAAAAGCCACGAATTCCGGGATTCCCCTAAACTTTTGTTCTCTAGGTTTGTCAACTACCTGCTTTCAAGTTTCTGTCGGGGAACATTGTTTGGTTAGTTGCCATGCAGTCACTTTAGTTTCATCGATGTCCTGCCATTAAGTTATGTGACTTATTCAATCCGCACTACTCACTAGTAGCATGTTAACTATTGGAAGTCATGGGGGGGGGTCTTTATCTAAAAATTCCGAAAAACATTGCAAGGGTGTTGATGAAGAATAATCTATCTTACAGAATTATTTCATGTTTGGAAATACACATGTAGTACATGACCGTAAAATGTTTCTTGAATCATTTGGTCTTCAGTCCATTATTGGAAAAGTCGTATGTTGTGAGAGCTTATATTTGTGAGAGTATTCAGGTGAGCACTTTAGACCAATGCGGAACTACTGATTTCAGAAATTCTGTAAGTCATCAGACTATAAAATCAGAGACGAAGATTGTAGATAAGTTTTCAGGCGAGAAAAATCGCCGAGTATCATAAAGATATAACATCAGGCCAACTTCCCAGTTGTCTATACCTGCCCCATCCTCCAGTATACTGATCATAGTCTACTGCCAGTTTGAGATACAGAACAAAAACATCTTTAATCCTGGAAATTTTCACAAGCAAAAGGAAAAGCACTGGACAAAGGTCATAAAGACAATCATTAACAACCTTTTAAAAGATATTTATACATATTTATTGTTGATAATAAATAATGAGAACATGATATTAACAACAACAACATAGAATGAATCTAAAACTACAATACTGTACAAATTAATCGCTAACATTATTAGAATTTGGTAAAAAATAAGATTTCATTGTCCCAACAACTTGCATAATATTTGATTAAGTATAAAATTTATGAAAAGTAAATACATGCATCCATCATAAATGAATATTTGTATTTTATGAAAGTACAAAAATAGAGATCCCTTTTGAAAACTTGTTGATGGCAATTAAATGACATATGAAATATTGGAAACAAAAAAAAATCTTTCCTAGTTCTATCAGCGCTAGCGGGTAAACAACATGCTGATTTGAAAATTTAATCTTAAAACTTAGGTAATTATTTTTGCAAACAATGAAATTATCAACAGCAGATAATTTTGAAATAAATTTCATCACTAGCAACATCTGCCAGTACTTTCTGCTACAGAGGGGACATAGTATTATATTGAAGTAATGTAAAGTAATACACCAATAATACTATCTTCTAAAGTGAAATTCTTAGAAATCTATTCCATTTGTTTTCAAGAGTAAACTCTCTTCAATCAAAATAAGCTGACAGACAGCCTTTCCATCTTTAAGCAAGCTTTCAATCACCATTTTCTTTATTTAAAAAAAGAAGATAATGTCTTTCCTATTTCAAAAGACTCATTCTGGAGCTTCAGTGAGACATTAGGGTAATAGATATTCTTACAACACTCAACCTGTTAAATGATATCAATTTGGGCACTACCATTTAATAGTTGTTGAATAGTAAACACTGTACACCTTTATCAGACATCAGATATACAACCTGATCATGATCTACACCGACAGCACAGAGAAAAAATCTGGCTCCATTTCTGTAAGATTTGATACTAAATCTGACCATAACTCCTATATACAGTCTGAACTCTTGATGTCTCAACTTGTAACTTTATATCAATCCATAAAGTAATTTAATGAAACAGCAATATCATCTACATCTACTTTTGTTGAAAAAAGCTTCTTTATACTTTGATCCATTTAAAAAATCTGAGAGCACATTCATGTTTATCCAATCCTATCATTTGAAAGTATCAAGCCTGTTGGACAAAAAAACAAATGTGTAAAATAATAAATAAGTTACAAATCTGATAGAAAATATGTACACAAACAATACGACTATATACAAACCAACAAAATAACCCTATTGCTCATAATACAAAAACTGCTGGTAAAGTTTCAGCAAAAACATGTGCCTGGCTAACATCATCACATGCCAAAGTGACTTACAAAACAATGTAGATCAGTTGTTTTGTTCGCAAGCTTTTGTCCGAGTCAGCAATTGGTCACAAATTTTTCTGACATACTATAAAGGTAACAATTTGCGGATTCCTGGCATATTACAATAGATCATCCCGATTTTAGAAATTAAAAAGATTTTTTTTACCTTTCATTAAACTGTTAATTTCATACAAAGCTTATTAGTATCAACACCAGAAAAGTTTTAACTTGCATTCGATTTTAAATTAGAAAAAAAATATTATAAGACTACTAAATAAATATTCCTAAAATACATGTATATTTGCATGTCCTTTTGCATGTATCAGTTCTGCCACTACAACAAAGTTAGCTGGGGCATAATATGCCAATAAATAACGAAAGAAAAATAAAACATTCGAGATATTGCAAACCTTTCCACAGCAGTATATACTTGCAGCAATCCTAACAAAAGCTTCAGATTGGATAAGTTTCTAACTTCTTTTTACCATAACCGTTTCCATTGCTATTCATTGTTCATACATACTAATTCACATTGCAACATATTCAAATTTTAAATAAGTCAAAAACTGTTGTTTCCCTAGGAAATCTCTTAACATCATCATCATCATATGTTGCATTCTGAACATTATATCAATTTACCTAACAGTTGCATGGTTTAGGAAATGCATGTGTTGGGCAAGGTGCAAGAGTGCAAAAGTGTCTCTAAAAGGGAAGCCTTCTTCACTACAGACTTGCATAACACATGCATCTATCTTCCTATAATGCTCTATTCCATTACCACATCCTTTTTCCAGACATGTTACAATGCTGAGCTTTATCCATTAGAAATCCCATAATACAGTTCATTTATGATACTATGGCAGTGATGCATCCAAAAAGTCCAATATCTGATTGTGTTAATTTATTGGATAATCTGAAGATTAAATCTTTTCTTCCACACATGATCTACCTTTTGATGCAATGATTGAAAACTTCATATATTATGTCACTGTCATATTATCCTCAGTGTACTGTATGTCTGCCATCACCTGCATGTCTATCTATCAACCTGAACAAACTTTTCTGACTATTTGAAATGACCAATACAGCCAGATAATGAATGTATTTACAATAAATATCATAAATGAAAGGCAATGATAAACTAACAACTTTTGAATGCGAATCACTGTCCTCCAATAAATATTTGATTTTTGGTAACAAAAATATATGAATATACAACAATGAAAAAATGAGACATTTGATTTAATGATTTAAATAAATAGTACAAATGATTATTTACAAGTTGCGTAGAACATCTATCAACTAATTATACCACTACAGTCTTTTTCTTTAATAAAATGCCCCTTTGGTGCAACACAGCTGTAACTCGGTACAACGTTGAGGCACTGAAGGGACAACATGACACTCTGCTTGAGCACCAAACGAAGTACGCCTTCAAATACAAATATGTGACCAGTAAAAATGCATAATCAACCATAAACAAGATAACCATATACATGTAGGTGGTCTACAGTTGCTACCTGTAACAACAATACTGACAAGATCTGTCTGTAAGAAAGGGCGCTGAACTAATCTGCACTTTCCAATAAACAACATTTTTGGCAGTAAATGACAAAGCAAGAATCTGTGTATTTTCAAAGTGTAAACAAGGGCCGTAAGTAGCAAGATATTAAGTAAAGAGTTACCTTACTTAATTGTTTGATACCCATGAATGCTACAGCAAAGTTTTAAATTAATACTTGAGTGGCTACTGGTATATGTGCATTACAGTGCCTTGCACACAAGACTTGAGTACTGGTACAACAACACATATTTTTGACAGAGTTATCTACTTTTTTTACAGATGGGACTCATGATGGTACACAAGTATTCCAACTTTTCCAAGTAATCTCTCAAATTGGTATGTCAAAAAAGTTGACCAGTACTAAAACTCACTGCTTAGGGTCCTAATTCCATAAAGAAATCTTCAACAGAGTTACCTTCTCTTACCTACTTGTGGTGAATAAGTTTTCCAACTTGCAAATATCTCAAATGGTTATATAAAAAACTGAGTGAAACAAAAACAATTAACCAAGTAGATAAAGGACCTAAATAAAATAATCTTTTAACAGAGTTACCTTCTCTTTCCTACAGATAGGAGTCGTGATGCGAACAAGTATTCACAGCAATATCTCAAAGGAATAGGTCAGCAAGTGGATTTTACCCAGATTCAATGCATTTTCTATGCAGAAAAAGGCCCATAATTCTGACAGAGTTTTGTACTCTTGTCTTTAGTAAGTTTCGAAGCAATTTTTCTTATGATTTTGAACAAAGTTGGGTAGTATGGAATATTTAACCAAGGTGTGATGCCAATGCAGATATATTATAAAATTCTTTCGAACTGGTTACAAAGGATTTAGATAAAATGATCCCGAATCTGAATCACATTCAGCTAGTTTTCTTAATGACTGATTAAAAAACCCTTTGTTTACAGAAACTAAGGATAATTTCAATCCTTATTCCTTGCTATTTATAATAATAATAGAAACAAATTTCTCACAAAAACAAAAATAATGAAATTTGATGAATGATTTCATACAAATAAATATTCAAAAGTACAAAAATATAAAGCCTTCACTGCAACATCAGCATGACTAAACCATCAAAACATTAACCCTCATAGAAAATATAAGTGGCATTAAACACACTTGCTACACAAGTGTAACAGTTCAACACGCCCGCAACACAAATAGCAGAATCTTGAGCACACATATAGATCCACTATTCTGTAGTCACTTGATTACATGTACAATACCATCAATCTTTTGGTCTCTCACAAATTACAAATATCGTAGATATCAACATTTTGATGAGCGTATACATCTTTTATATAGCAATCTAACCTCACTATACCCTACAGTAAGAAACACATCCAAAGCATTAACGTTGTACAAACAACCCTACGACAGTAACTCTGGCAAGAAATCACATTCAGTAAAGGGTACATGTGTATTACAGGCTTTACAGCAGGTGTAAAATACATACAGTTTCGGACAAGTCTTTTAATGACAATGCACAAAAATAAAAAACTGTCAAATTTCAATAGCACAGATCTGTTCAAACATAGCACACAAAATGCTATTATAAAACTGCATGTTTGTAAGTATAAAGCTTTAAGTAAGTTCTCTCTTGTAACAATGTCTGAAAGAGAACATACAGTACCTCAAATATACAAGTATGTATGGTAATACATGTACAATTCTTACCATTTCTGATCACTCTTACTCTCCAACAAACCTTTATCACGGTACATGCACATTCTTTAATACCATTTGATTCTAAAACAATAAAATCATCTGATATCACAGTCCCAGTTATAATACATCATTTGACAACATTATGAGGTATATATTAATACACTATATGCAGCTACAGACATTTACACATTTCAACCCTTACAATGCCAAACAGGCTTAATAGACCTGCCCATGTTTCAAAATGGGTCGTACCATTAATTGGTCATAGGACTTGTAATTACTGACTGAACAGTAATTTCGTGATGAGACTTAGCAGATATGCAGGCTGATCATGATCTACACTGAATATAAAAGGGAACTCTCTTGCAACCAGCAGGGTAAGGGTTAAAACTTCGTTGTTTCTATCTTACTGGTTCAAATGGGCATTAATCTGTTCCACAACAAACAGAACCACTTGTTTTCTGACTCAGACCGACTGAAATTTGTTGTTAATTATGATTAAAAACTCATACACCAAAAAAATTCATGTGGGCAATAAAACTCAGCATAAAAAAAATTACAATAAAAAACTTCTTTTACTAATTTGATAATTTAAAGCAGACGAGACTTAAAACAATTCAGTAAAAATAAATAATGTGATATCCCATTTGAATTACCAGTACATGTACAATGTATATCTTTACTTGCCCTGCACAGGAAAACTCATCCCATTTAAGAAGCACTACAGCTTCAAAGACGATTTGAAACAAGCATCACACGCTTGATCTTTAGAAAGTACATGGTAGCACACAGAAAACTCGAGTCTTACCACTATACAACTTAACTCTTCCAAAGAAAATTCAAACATACATGACAAACTTTCATAAATGCCCATTTTGGAATTCGCAAATTACAAACAGCAAATAGCAAGCAAAGCACTAGTTAACCTGCAAATTTTCTTTCAAGTTTTTCTAAACCAATCTACCTAGTATGTCTGTCCGAAGTTCACTAGAAATGCGACATGAGAAAGTTTAAATGTCTTTCACTCTAAGCTTCTTTCTCATTTCTGCATAAAGTCTTGACTTCCCACATACCCTAGTTTCAGGATACTTTCACTTCTTAACCTCTAACATGAGGAATCAGTCCTATTTCATGCACATATGAAAGTCTCATATAAAGGTGCATGTACTAGTATCTGTCAAAGGACATCATACATATACATAAACTAGTACAGTACTCTAAAAAGCAAGGTGTCCCCTGTGCAACTTTTCAGTAAGTCTGTGGGGTGCATATAACTCATTCTGTATGTACATCATTACACTACTTTTTTAGCTGTCAACTTGTTAAAAATCTTCATCAATAATAAATACACAACAGATAACAACTTTGTTTCCAGAACAAGATTAAAAACAAGTTTTAACATATCATTGCACTGCTTCAGCTGGACAAATATCTTTCACATACATTGAATCATACTTTTTGGCGAAAAAAATGCATAAAAATATATAAAATGTGATTGCAACTGAACCATCACAACACAAGTTTCTATAATGCAACGTCCACTATAACATTGGCTACATTTTATGGCTGTTGTTCATTACAAAATATATTAAGAAAACTATGCTTTCAACACTAGCAAGAAACTTGTGCTTTCTGTAATTGTAGGTGACTGAACTTCACCTCACTATCATACTTGTAAAGCCTTTGTAGATCTTTCTGTGAAAAGCCTTTATCCTTATATATGCGTAAATACAACTTTCTTTGTTGTATAATATTAACAAATGCCATTTAACCACAATGCTAATGACTCAGGCCTATTATTTTGTGGCTTTAATAATCTATTATTATGAGTCACACTAAGTTTGTGCCAAAAAAGAGTCAAAATTTTCATGTCCAGTATATGATATTTTCAAATTGTTTTAACATGGCAATGATGCCGGCCCAATGATGCAACACTTTAATCAAAAGTTATTCATACATTAAAAAATATCTGTTTTTTTATACAACTTTCCTCTAACTTTTATATATCTATAAACAAAAAAGGCCTTCATTCTCAGTCACTACAACTGAACTTCATGTAAGTGTTACACATATATGTATTGTTTATATCTGAATATTCACTTGATATAAGGCTCACAGATAGTCTCTAAATAAAATTCATATACGATGAACGTTATTTGTGTAAAACATATTAATGGACATAATGCTAGTGTAATTTCAAAGTAGATTTAATTTTAAATGGCTTTGTTCCCTCACATGTCTTTCTTCAAATAAAGCAAAGTTTGTACAATCATGCCTAGAACAAAAAATCACAGTTCTCTCTCTCCCTATGAAAAGGCACCATAACGTCTCTTTAAAAACTACTACATTGCACGCAGCCAGACTAGGCACGACTCTTTGGGCTGAAGGTCACTTGAACTGATAGAATACAAGGTATTTTTGTGATATCATGCCCATATTGAATAAAATCAACAGATATTTTAACATCTCAATGTCTTCATAATGAACATCATGTAGCGATAATAAATAATACAGCATATACATACTTTTCAAACAAGCAATTTGAAATCTTGATACCAATACTCTCTCTCTATATAATTTAATAATACAAATTGGAAATACAGAATGCATATATTGCTCCAAAGACTTGAGAAAAACTTCCTTGTATAATGTCTGAAGTGATACTCATGTGATGATCCTACATTCGTCTTCTTGTCAGGATCCTACAAGAATTTGCATAATGTTTTCTAAATCATCAAAGGCAGTCTCCCCTTTACAGAAGGGTGTTAAACTTGCATTTGACAAAGTTGTTAAAGATTCACTTATGAAATTTGAGCCAGTATTTGGAAAGGAATGAAGCACTTCTTCTGCACTTAACTGTGTCAAATTGGTGCCATTTGAAACTGCAGGAAACATATCATAATCACAAATTGGCAAGTCAAAATCACTAAAAACTTCTTCCATTCGGAATGACTGAGGATGATGCAGGATTGCAGGTGATGCCTCTGCCATACTTGTTGGAGGTTTGTCACTGGGTATCGTTAGCTCTTTTGTTTCAACAATCATGGCCCGGCTACCTACAAATGTGTCTATTGATGGTAATGGTCCACTCTGCTCAGAAACTACTTCCACTTTCTGAGATATGTTCTGTTCAGGTAAGAAGTCTATAACTGTAGAATTTGGATCAACTTCCGGAATGGTAAATGCTGATGTGTTTGTTGGTGATTGCACTCCCTCCTTAAGCAGTTCTGATTCGATATGTTTCAAAGTATTGAGTATCAACACGGATCTAAGAAGTGGTGGCTCAACTCTTTTCACAGTCCTAACATGTAGTTTTCCAACAGATATATCAAGAATAGATTGTCTCTGAATTCTTGGAGACCTGTCATTTTCAAGTTCATCTAGTTTCCTTTTCATACCCTGACCCATCTTGGTTCCCATAATTACTTTCTTCTTCTGAAAAAAACAATTTCACAATGATATGAAAGAGTTACTTAAATTGTCAGTAAATGATGCTGTATGAATTAACTCCATCTTACTACTGTCATATTAATTAGTCTAGATGGTATTATGTGGTCAACTGTGTGTCAAAATAAGACAACAGAAAAACGAAACAACAAATTATTTTCTCAAACTTCCTTGTATATTTTTAGCCCCAATTTTCCGAAATTTAATTGGCTGCTTGGAACGTTACTAACCAGGTGAATCACCCTGGATTTCCATTCAGAATACCGTTAATTCTTTCATTACTTTATGAAAAAATAGATAGGACATAAACGGCAGACTCGCTAGTTTACAAAATATATGCAGACAGAAATGGCACAGTCTCCCGATCTTCTAGAAAACGACCAAGTCGAGAAAAAGTCGGTCACCATTTCAGCCTCGTTTTGAAATCTGGAGACATGTATACATGAGAACTCGCATCTATATCGAAAACACCTATATTTCTACATAAATACTGTCATAAACAGGACTAAACAAAGACAATTATGCTAAAACTAATTACTATTGGGCCTCGAAATCAAAACTTCAAGTCTAAAGCCAACTTTATCGGTAGTATTCTGCATCATCCTTCGCCTCATCTTTCAACCGAGTGATGCCGAGAGACACAAACAACAAACAACTCACCGCTTCATCAGAATTCTCCGGTGTCTTACTTCTAAAGAAACGATACAGTTACTCTTCTATCAGGATTTACATTTAGGTGTTCCTTGAACGTTTATATTCCTTCCACAAAAAACAAATTTGGTGCCTAAAATTTTCTTTCTTTTCATGACATCAAAATGAAAACGAGGCTTAGATGTAGCGTTAGTGAAACGTCGTGATTGGATAAATGGGGATAGGCATCGGAAAAATATTTAAAATTATTTTCAAAATACATCCCAACACACCAACCAGGTACTGTTAATAATATTTCTCAATTATCGAAATATTAGTTATAAATAAAAGGAATCAGGCTAAGATTTAATTCCGATTTTTAATATTGACCAATGAAATGCTTGGCATATATTCATTTGTTTCTACGGACGCCAAATATTTACATGACCTTGACCGTGTTGGTCACGCATGAAGTCAAATTCCTGGCGTGTAGACGTTCGCAGTAGGGGTGTACCGTACGGGGCAGTGGGAAGACGTGTAGCCCTTTTTGTGGGAAAAAGCGCTTTTTTCACAGTTTTGGTGATAATTTAGCAAGCAGCATAAATACATGTATCTTTAAAAATCAAAGCACTGACGGTACTGTGGTATATTTCAACAAAAACACAGAATTTGAGTTTGGCGTTCTCTAACAATTTTCAAGCCATGCCAACCTACACTACATGTACAATCACCTAGAGCACATCACATAGATGGCGGTAGATCTATGAGCTCCATGGATAGGAAGAAGCAGCGTTGGATTCTGAGTATCGGCAGAGTCCACCCTCGAGGTTCAGAACCCATAGGCCAACCCAAACTACTCGAGGTCAATCATTTCGACGTAGAGATCGAGGATGCAAGGGGGAAAGCTACTGGCTACACAACAACACGTAGCGAAGAAACCAAAGCAAATGTATGTATTTGAACACAGAAGGATCGACTTGATTAAAACTGGGACGAATATATACTATCGGGATTGGAAACGGCTACTGATACGCTAATCTATTATCGATTTTTATTGCCGTCCGTGGCCGCTATTTTGAAAGATAATTTCGCCCCCTGAGAAGTAAAAGGTGCTACCTAACAATTTTGCCGAAAATGCTTTTTTGCATAAATGAGTAGCATTTAATCATGTCTTTGTTCTCTTAAAATATCAAACTTGTACTGTTATTATATTTGTTTATTTTTCAAATAATAATTGAAGTAAAAGGAGTCTATCTACATAAACAAAATAAAGTATATGTGTTATCTATACCGGTTTGAGGTAAAGGGGTCATCGTCAGATGTTCCCTTTTACCACTTAACAATTTCTTATGATGTGAACAAATACAGCGAAATAAAGAGCTATTTGGTATATAGCTCCTTTTACGTCCAAGCGATATTGATAACTCTGCATTGTTTTTATCAAACGCTAATTGGATGAGGACAGGTAAAGTGTAAAATTGCAGGCCATTGTATGCCAGCGATGAAATACAGTTACAAAACTGGGAAATGTTTGCATGATATGGGTAAAGATAATACAGCATAGGTAAGTTTAGTCTCATGTTTTTATTAAAAAAAAATGGATGATAATGATTTCGTACTGAAATAAATTATTATAAGTATGATAGCAAGTAATAATGCACAACAGTTTTATCTTTTATAGATAATGCATTAATATATGAATTACTCAATACATCACATGACCATATCTTGCGTGCCGTTTGAAGGATACTGATCAAAGTATGGATTGGAGTGATGAGGAACTATATGCCAGAATTGTAAATGACACTTGGGTCGAATGTATTGCTTAGTTTTAATTAAAACAGTGATTACTTGTTTGTAATTCTAAAATTTAAAATTGGAACTAAATACAAAATAAATTTACAAGTTAAAAAAATAAAAGTATTTGATTCTATAAAGAATACGATGATATATCGGTCTTAGAAACTATAAAGGCAATGAAATAAAGGCGTTTTTTTCTGCAAAAGATAAAGAAGCAAACGATGACCAAATAGGGTATGAAAAGAAATCAAGAGATAATGATATGAGAAGCTCTTCATATGATAATAAACATCATGCAGAATTAAATACAAAAATAGCACAACAAATCGAAGACCGATTAAGAGGAAAATATTTGAATCAGAAAGAGAAAATTCTGACGGTAGTTTTCAGGATGAGTCCTACAACCAAGATAAAGACATGGCTAATTCAAATGACTCAGAGGTGGAGGAAATGATGAAAGTCACAAGAAAGAGAAAACAGGGCTATACAATTGTTCCAAATAAGAAAAAGCCCACCACTTGTACTACATCCAAGCAGAGAACATATCAAAGGAAGTTTGTTGCTTGAAAAACTAAAGAAAGCCATATATTAAAAGACTGAAAGAAAAGAGGCCACGAAGAAAATTAAGACCCATAAAAGAAACATACACAAGGATAGATTAGATCATTGCTTTCCATCGAATGAGATTAAAATGTCAAGAGAAGGTGTACGTGTCCAAAGCTGAAAAATATATAGATGGGAAATGGTCCAAAAACAGATTGTGAAAGATGCAGATTTAAATGTAACACAAAATTTCCTGAGAGTGAACGAAAGGAAATATTTGAAATGTGCTACAAGCTTCGATACTAAGAAAGACAGGGATGTTTTATGTGTGACATTATTACAAAAGAAACACCAAAACGAAAAACATCTAGAAGGGAATAATTCCAGACAATGTACACGGATACTTCATGAATTTACCAGTCAGCAAAAAAGTAAAGACAACATTCCAGACGACTCCCGAGTAAAAAGTGCGAAAATTGTGTATAAACAGATGTAGAATAGTAAAACACTGTTATTGCCCCCGTTTTGTAAAATACAAGGCTTTATTGTTTCAAATAACACCTTTTTCTCCAATTTGTTTGTATATTTGGTATATTTTCCCATAGAATAGACAGGTCTATATGTCAGATAACTCCTTATTCTCAAAAAAATATTGAAAAACTGTTTACGGCAAAAGGAGCTATGTTATTGATCAGTACTATTGAACTATTGATTGTTTTTAAGTAAAAAGTGTGTGATATGTTAGGCTTTAATATAAAGCTTATAAATGCAATAGTATTTGTCTGTGACTTACTGCCCTGATTTCCCAAACCTTTTAAATCAATTTTCTCAAAAGTTTGTAAAATGCAGATAGCACCTTCTACCTCTTATAGGGGGCGATTTGCATTTTTCCCGTACACATAACAGCAAAATACGCCAATTTCAAGCACTTTGAAGTGTTTCAAACACTGAAAACATTGCTTGTCTTTAATTTGAAATTATATTTTTCAGCACACGACTTGATACAAAGTCAAAACATGCTGCGAAATGCGACTGGCCATTTCCAATCCTTTTTCGAATCCGTCGCCATTTTTGAGCGAACGTTCTTGAAATACAGATTTAATCACAAAGAAACGGTGGAAAAAAATATTTTACAGTATATAGAATGAAATGATAATAAAATGCCATCACCATATCTAGAATTTCATTGTCAACATTTCGAGTATTACAGCTTTGTTTTACGCTTTCTGCCGCTTCTATTTTTAGATTCAAGATGACCGCTTTCCGTTCGGACGGCCACGAATTTTGCGAAATTTTGAGTCGTTTCACACTCCGTTAATATTATTGCTCCAGATTAAAAATAAGAAAACAGAATTATAAAATATCCTGTATGAAAATGTCATAGAGTGAATTAAATGCTCGTGCAAATATTTGTTTTCTCTAGTTGTTTCTATCAAATATAAACGCAATCGTATAAAATGTTTTGTCTTTCAGGTTCTAAAATATTAATATAGTAGTGCAATGCCCGTAGTCTAGTAGCTTAGTGTTGTCAAATACCGTAGTCAGTGTATCTAGACTAGATAAGACATCCCATTTTGTTCGATTAACACTCCCAAGTAGTCCGCCTTGCACTTATCCGCCCCTTGATCAATAACAAATCACGTCATGCAGCGTCTCAGGTTCTCTCCGCCATATTTCAAATATAAACAATAGCCTTATATATTTAAATAACTACAGCTAAATATGTGTATTATATTCGACCGTATCAGTCTGTCTGATCAGTCATCATTAACCCATCGATAAAAGATAAGCTCTACCGAATTGGGCTGGCCCGCGACAAAAAGGAAACCCACATCTCCTGCTATTACAAGACTCGCCTTACAATGGCAAAATCCTTCAAGATTAGAGATCATCAGTGCTTTAGGAAGAGCGAAGGATGGAATCCTTAAATTGTAAGGTTTTGAGCCTCAGACTATGCGAAAAGGTGATGGATGTCCCCACATGACCAGCCACTGTCCTTGGATTCTATCCATGTGGACCCCAACTTTATTGCCATACGTGCTTAACAACAACTCTCAGTCAGAGTGAGGGGATCATATACAAACGTGGAGAAGAGGTTGAAATCTGGCAAGTGAAACATAAAATGATGCTGATCAATAACTCTGATGATCAACCAACATTCTACTCTAGACGCTAGCACACCACTTATTTCTGCACAGAAGACTAACAGTCATATTACCTGGGAAGAAGGTAAATTACGCGGAGGCAGTGACCTTCGTCTTGTTCACCTCACTATACAGTACAAAAACAAGACAAGAGCCAAACTTCCCTCGATTATCAACAAGAAGGTTCATACAAGGAACTTACTGATGACACATGTAGATGGCAGCGACTAAAGACTTCTATGTGACCATTCTGAAAAGTTACACATAAGTGTACTCATCGAGAGTCCATGGGAGACTATAAGCCATACTGGAGTAATGACCTGTTATATCTTCTTGATAGTCACACCCCTCTCAAGAAATCAACATCAATTTTCTACATTTAGTTAGTGTAAAGCTTTAGGCAAAATGGAAAAGCTAGAGAGAGAGAGAGAGAGAGAGAGAAAACATGACGGATAACACAAAACTTTGGAAGCTCATCAAACAGCTAAAATTAATGATGAAGGGCTGCAACAACTCTGGAAGAGAATGAAATCCTGTAGGAAAACAAACAATTATGAATCCCTATCAGCAGAAACCGCCAGAGATAGGCACGAAAAGGGAATGAGAGAGGATAATCAATAGTTCAGAAGAGGTAATTTGAAAAGGCTCCCACAAATTTGCAAAGAAGCGACCATGATACCCACCCCAAACAAGGGAGAGGTCGAAGTAAGGCTTCTAGCTATCGCTCAATTATTCTCACTTAGTGTGGTTGGGAAAATCATGGAGATTATTGTGAACCAGCGAATGAAGTGGTACTTGGAGATCGATGCTGAGACTCTGGCTTACCAACAGGCTTCAGGAGATGGAATATATTTTCCAAAAAGAAAAAAATTACATTTGTTCGTTTTCTCTTGGCAGAGAGCATTCGACAAAATCTAGACTTACGGTCTCCTTGTAAAGTAACTCCGGAATGGGATCGGAGGCAAAATGTACAAGTGGACCTAGTCTGATCTGTTCAACAGAAGGACTAGAGTCAGTGCAAATGGAATACAAAGTCGGAAGTAGGCGTATTGTCACCCACTCTCTTTCTTCTTTTCATAAATGACTTGGTGTCCGATCTTCCAAGATGATAGACGATCTCAGAAAAGTATGCGGTAGCTGCTACTTTATGCAACAATCAGCATGAGCAGAAGACTGGTGCGTAAAGGTAAACACAGAAAGTCCTATATACTCTATGCACACAGTCACCTAAGCAGAAGGCTGGTACCACCAAGATTAGCGGCATTCCACGACTGAAATGGGGGTCTTCATATTTAGGAGTAGGCTTCGTCAAGTGACTAACATGGAAGTCCCATCTAACAAAAGCTAAAAACAAGTTAGTGGATACTGAAAACAGTATACTTAGGTATAGTGAGGCTTCTCCTAGACTATGGCGTCGCAGTTTGAATTTCGGCCGCAACGACACATCAGCATACTCGCATTAGATAAGATCCTTAACCAGGCCTTATTGGAGCAATGCGTACAACTCCCTGCTATCCCGCCACTCGGATGCTCATGCAAGTCAGTGAGTACCAATTGGGGTCCAAACAAAGAAACGCCTGAAAATTTGATGATTGTTTGAGTGATTTCTGGGACAATTTCTAATCTTGGTCATCTGGGGTCAAAATCTAGGTCACACGGTTAAATCAAGGAAAAGCATTGTCTTCATTACAATTGGTCAGAATGTGAGCCTCAATTACTTCTAGCCAATTCTAATCTGGGTTACGTGGGGTAAAATATAGATCACATGGTTCAATAAAAAACCTGTTAACGCTGTGGAGGCCACATTTATTTGTAATACCAAATCTTCATGAAATTTTGTCAGAGTGTCCGTCTTGATGATTCCTTAGCCAAGTTTTAATGTGAGTCACCGGAGATCAAAAACATGATCAATAGGTCAAATCCGTGGAAAAGGTTGTTAATACACCAGAGGTCTGTCATATTTTATAACCAATCAGCATGTATTATAAATTGGTCAGAATGTGTTTATATGGTTGAATTTCGGTAATATTGGGTCATAAGTAGGGCATGTATTCAGGTGAGCATTATAGGGTCATCTTGGTCCTCTTGTTTTATAGATATTCTACATTTATACATATTTTAGTAGCATTGTCAACGTGAGCAGACATAAAGAGCGAATATACAAATACATGATTTTAATAAAGATGTTGCTAATACTACAGTACATTTGTGTATATATTTTTCCGAGTATTTGTGTTACTGCCTATATGGGATTTGAACCCATTTTTTTAAAAGTAGAAGTTACACGTTCTATCATTGATTCAGCATTTGTTTGATATCATGTGGACATCCCAAAAATGGATTCATCTCGCATGTCG